>WHYT01014995.1:281694-376384 GCA_009806455.1 Tetrax tetrax
TTTTTTTTTTTTTTTTAAATATATGCAGCGGAGCTGACTTCCATGGGCTTCTTCGGTGTCCCCTTGAACCCAGATGCACACGCATCTGGCACTGGCAGCGTTTACAGTAGGCTCTGGCAAGGATTGGTGTGCCACCCCTCCGGTGAAGAACCTCTGCCTTTTATTTTTGCTTTCAAGATAAGCTTCATTATTCCCTCACCTCCAGTGCAGCAGATGAGGAATAGCGCCTAACCCTCTCTTTGAGCTGCTCCTGGGTTTGCGGACCTCCACTGTACTCCTTTTACACCATTCCTTCTCCTGGCCTGAAGAGGTGTAGGTTGCCCATGAAGGCCTTTGTCCACATTGTTCTGTAACTCCTTATGATCCTTGATGCCCTCTTGAACATCGTCCTCATCTAATAGATCCTTTTTTGAGATCTATTTAAGATTAATATAGTGAATCATAAAACGTATTATACAATGGGGGGGTTGGACTAGATTACCTTTAAAGGTCTCTTCCAACCCAAACTATTTCATGGTTCTATGATGCTTTAACAATTCCTCATATTTTATAAGGAATTTCTGAGCACAGAGCTGATGTTTCTCTGGAACTGCCTGTCAGACCCCTGAGATTTTACTCCTGCATTGGTCAGCTCAGGGCGTGCCATTTTACGGGACTGTTTCTCCATGTGCCTCATTTCACATTGACCCACACTGGATTTCTTATATTGTCTAGTCAGCTTCATAATGTCCATGCGTAGTTCTTCACCGTCTTTCTTCTTGTTACTGACCTGAATAAATTAATACCACTGATGAACTTCACTATTTCACTGCATTCCCAGGTAAGATATGAGTACCCTGAACAGCACGCGCCCCAGCACTGACCCTTGTAAAACTCCACACCATCCAGCACCTCCCTCCATTGTAAGAACTGGTCGTTTATTCCTGCACTTTGCATTTTATCTTCTAAGCAATTACGGAGCTGTACCAGGGCTTTCCCTCTTGTTGCTATCGCTGCTTACTCTCCTTAAAAGCCTTTGTCAAGAGCCTTTCAGAAATCCAGTCAGTTATGGAAATTAGATCACCCTTATCCACGTTTTTGTTGACCTTTTCAGAGACCTCCAAGAGGTTTGTTTAAGACAGGACTTTACAGAAGCAATGTTGACTCTTCTCAGATAGATTGCATTAATCCAGGTGTCCTTTAGTCCTAACCCAATTAACATCTCTGCATTTGCACAGTATGGGCACAAGGTTTGCAAACCTCTAGTTCTCCAGAGTTTGGATTGAAGTTCAGTATCGCATTTGTCACCTTCCACTCTTCAGGTGACAATGTTTTAAATGGTTACATGCTGCTGTGAATAATTCAGCTGCTGCATCCTTGGGCGAGAGCTCAAGGACAAAGATGCTGACGCGCGGGCACGTTGCTGCCTGAACACCGCGACAGTGAGAAAGGCTTATGATAAAAGCTAATGGTATAAGGACATACATACATAACTGCAGACCTGTAAGCCAGTGCTATTAATGTAAGTAAGAAACTGTCTTACTAGTTAACTGTATATGGCCACGACCCTTTTGCAAATGTATGTGTCTGAAAGCACACAGGAATATGGTGCAGGCAAAATCCCACCAAGGTCTTTAACCCAGGGAACCGTGTGCCATTCTCCTTATCTGCACCCATCTGTTTTCTCTCTTTCATACTTTGCTGTAAATTCTCTGGATCAAGGATGGCCTTTTTTAATGTGTATTTTTCACTTGCCACTAGCATCTGACATGGGAAGAAGGAAGGGAGGCCAACTCTGTGCAGGGGTATTTCGGCTGCACCACCCAGGAACATTCCCAGGAATGTCTGCAGTTCAGTTGCCTGCCTGTCCAAAGACAGGACTCCTACCCTTTGTCCTTCTCTGATATGGTGCAGCCGTGCAGGGCATGTACTAGAGTTGCAGTACAGCTCCATTCAGCCTATTCGCAGGGAGCGGGCAGGGGGCAAAGGAAAGCTGCACCTCCCACACCTGAATGAAGGAACGGTGGGTGGCCATGCATCACTGCTAACGCCCACCAGCCTGCCCCACAGGTGTAAGGGTTTGTAGTCCCACGGACAGGTATGGAATCCAAATGGCAATGTGGGGTTGCGGAGGAGAGACGGAGGAAGAGGAGCATGGGAGTTGCATCCCTTTTGGATGTTTCACGGGTCTGACGATATTGGTAAGGTTTTTAGAAACTTCAGCTGCTAGAAACAGAATAAGCCAGTTATCATGAGGAAGGGAGGGAGGAAAATAAATTAGTCTTTTTTAGTTGCAACAAACTTCACAACTAAGCAGAAAGTCCCCTTCAGGCCTCAGAAACATAATTAAAATAAACATAGTCCAGTTTCATACTTCTTGAAGACCTCACGTCTTGGAGACTGCCAGTACTGCACTGTAGAGAAAAATCTGTGGTATTCATAGCAACCAAAGATGTTACACTGCCGAAGGGGGAACCTCAGAGCTCCTCTTCCTGGGTTCCCACCTCCCTGCCCTTTTGTTCCAACAATTATCTTCTGCTCTTCTCATGCTTATTGCCCTCATTCGAGATTGGACTGAACTGTGTGACTGCAGCACGGATTTTGTTCGATTAGCTACAGCAGCATCCCAAGTGACATGGATACTATTTGAATTATGGTTTTTTGTTTTTTTTTTCCTTATGACAGGGATGCATTTATTTAGTATTAATTAGATGGCACATGACTAATATACCACAGAGGAAATAAAATGTAATTTCATTGTGTATATTTTAATGAGTTTTGCCTATTGTTTCTAATTTGCATTTCCAACAGTTACAATGGCAGAAGAAAATTATGTCTTAAAGTTTTGTTTAATGATTTATTTTTTTAATGCTGTGCAATTTTTTTACAGCATTACAGAGGGCTTCAGGTGAGGGGAAGAAGGAATTAATCTTTACCAGAGTGCAGCCTTCCCTAGTTTTTACTGTGAGGTTAAAACACCTTTACCGAAATAATGAATTGCAAGACTAGTCGGTATTGTCCTAAAAACTCTAAAAGTAGGAAGAGTATAAAGATCAGCCAATATTTGTCAAAAAGAGTAGTTATTTTGAATGCTTAAATGACAGTTCCTCGCCTGTCATTCCCTTTCAGGCCTGCTTTATGTGCCCTGTGAACTGAATAGGGATACGTCGCCCCCGGTATTACCTCATTCTGCCTCCAACGACTGACCAGCGCACATCCCAAGGCTGTGCTGAACACATAGGAAAAATTGACAAAACCAGATCCTGAGATGAGTCCTTGGAAAAGCTCAAGGAAGTGTGACGGCGTATGTGAACCTCTGCTGTGAAGCTGGGGGTGTTTTTCTGTGCACATAGCCTGTGGACAAGAGGACTGGTGCCACGGAAGTCAGTGGGAACCGCAGACACTCAGCACCCCTGACAACTGGGCCACATGCTTATGTGAGAACTTGTTATTATACAAAAAGGCTCTTATTTCTGCTCTTTTTTTCTCTGCCTCCCAAGCTGACCTAGTTTACAATCTGCCTCTGTACAGATGCGTCCTCGTCCATGGGCAGAGAGAGGATGGAGCCATTGCCAACAAAGAGTGCCTGGAGTTAGGAAAGGGAAGAGTCACAGGGCAGCTCAGGATGGGGAGATAAAGAGAAGGAAATGAAAGACAAAGATGTTTGGAGCAAAGGAGAGAGAACTGGGCAGAGAAGAGAGCAAAGGCATATCTGTATCTGCTGCTCCTGCTTCGTCCAATGAGACAGGGTTACTCAAGAGTTTTTACCCTGAGACTTTGTCAGTATACTGGAGCCCAGTTTCAGTGAGGCAATTTTTTATATTGTTATGCAGCAAACCTTCAAATGGAGAATAATTCAAAGGGGATACCTCTTCTTATTAGGAAGAATTCTTTCAGGCTTGCTGTTTTACAGTCCAGCACACTGTTCTTGTTCTCTACAAACTCCCAAAGATGCCGAGAGCAGTGTGGAATAAAGAAAGGAAGGAAAATACTGAGATAATAATGCTGGATATGCCAGGCATTTTTATAACATTTATAAAATGAAATGCAGTCCTGAAAGGTGATGCCTGATCTGGTAGCCTCCACACTGAATTTCACTGAGTATGAAAAATGAGTTTTGCTTGGGATGCACATTTTTTAGTGTCTTAGATTAGCTGTCAGAAAATTTGTGATTAGATTTGTTTTTCTTTCCTTGTGGTTCTGGTTATTTCTCTGCCTGCAGAATAACATGCAGATGAGCTAGATGAGGGAATGCACTGGCTTGCAGTAATGCGTGTGAGATGAAAATGGTACTTCTGTGTATTCTCTGTGCATTTATAAAACTAATGAATGCAGAGATCCATCAGTCAGTTAGCAGAAGAGCTGTGGGAAGTTTGGAGGTCACATTCATAATGCTTTATATTCAGTACAGGGATGAAATGTTGAGCATTACAGAGGCAGGGAGCTGCTGGTAGGGAACTGACTGGAGATCCCTGTGCTATTCCTGGGGTTGCTGATGACATGCAATGTGACTGAAGGGAAGCCACTTTCCCCTATTTGTCTGTATGAGCTGACGAATTTTAGGACAGGGATTACCTATTAGTGGGTGTTTGCAGAACATAATGGGACCTCAGCTGTGGTTTGGGAGTTCAAATATTAACGTAGTATGAACTTTAAAATTATTTTCTGAAGTTATTCAACTGACAAACATTTACACACATCTATTATGTGGCAGAATAGCTTGGCAAGATCTATATTGGCAACTAGCTACATGAGTAATCTCATTGACTCAAATGTGGCTCCTTGAGTGAGTAATGTTTTAGTACTGGCTCCATAAACTGTTTTAGTCGTCATCAGCTTACAAATTACGTGCGTAGCCCTGCCAGCACTTACCACGCAGTGTAGTGTATTTTACTGCAAGCAATTCTGTCACAGGAATAATACCCAGTAGTAACTGTAATCTACGCCCACATGAAGAAGTTACTCTGTTCTGCAGTTACAAAAAACCAGCCAAGTTTCACTGGCATTATGTTCTCTCCAGTTCATAGGAACTGTTAGTTCCCTTTCACAAGAAATCCAGAGAAGTAGTCAATACCTGTGACATTGTAAGGAGGAAATTTTTACTGGCTCATGGCTCTCCCTCCTTCTCGTGGAAAATGCAGTCATTGCGAATCTGAAGCTGTAAGGTTTCACTTAAAGCTCTTTACAGTTACTCCTGCTAATGTTTCTGCTTTGATTACTCCTGCCTTATCTTAGTCTCTTTGTACCCTCTCCCACAATAGCCCTTGTTTCTTTCCCCTACTGTGGGCTTTGTGTCTCCTTTCAGTCTGTTCCTTTTCCTAAGCGCAGAAAAAAAAAAAATCCCATTCAGTAGTACCCCTCCTTTATTCTACAAATCCCTCTTTCAAGTCCGCTTCATCAATAACATCAACATAAGGCAGGCTCGAAAGATGGGTTGCTCGTGTCCAGCTTGCCCGATTGAGCCTGAACATCCTCAGGGGAGCATATCTCTATATATTTTCTGAATTACTGTGTGCATAGGAAAAGTCATATAAATATAGCACCGCTCGTTACCACAGCTTTACATATTCAACATTTATATCAACTGCTGGGGCAAGATAATCACAGACTACAGTGCTTCAACAATTATATACAGTTGCATATTGTTCCTCCAACTAAACAGGATAGCAGAAAAGATTTAAAGAGCAATCATTGTTTTAGAAATAGGGAACCTCTGTGACTCTTCTGTACAATACTTGAATAGCATATTCTCACAAAGAGCATTTGTTTGTGAACGAAAGGGCTTGATCCAAAGCCCAATGGAGGCTCTTCCAATGCATTCAATGAGCTTTGGATTAAGTCCTTCCTGAGGAACAGATGCAGGGTTTTATTCACTACCGATAGAACAATAAAAATGACAAGACAAAGAATAAAGTTGTCTCCAGAGAATAAAGCAGTATTGTCCTGCAGCAGCTTAAATACATTGGGCCCTGTAGTTAAAAGAAAGTCCTGTAGAGTTAGTAAAATTGTTTGTGTAGCCCATTCACAAAATATACAGTGGAGAAATGTTTAAATATCTACACATAAACACCCAAACACAGTATATTTCACTGAGTATTCAACCTCTCAGTATTTGCAAGGGCTGAGTTATAAATGTAACTACAAATTCCAGTTGTGCAAACAAAGATAACACAGAAATAGTTTGTTGCCATTAATCATCAAAACTGCGATGGAAGAGAGAGCTGGAAATTTTTTCATACCATGGCTCGTAGACGGATCCAAAGTGTTTACTGAGACCTTGAGTAGAGACAGGCTTTTCTTTAGTAACTTTATCTCATTCAATATATTGATTTCTTATCTGGCCTGCAGATATTATCAAAATGTAAGCAATTATGAGTGTTAAGGAGCAGAGACATTTAATCCTGCAGGAAAAACTGGGGCCAGAGTCACCCCAGGAAAAGGGTCCAGCAAGAAAGATAAGCAATTGTGGGAGACACAAGAGATTAGGCTGAAGTGAAAGTGGCAGCAAATGAGAAGAACAATCAGCAGAAACCAAGCTGGATGGGAACCTGGGACTTGCAGCAGAGGCAAAATATGAAGAGAATCTGACCAGAGGTTTTCAAGAAGTCTGGTAAAGAGATCTAGTGGGAGAGAAAAGGTGAAAGCAGCAGACAAAACAGGCTGTCTTTTTTTTTGAAATGTCTGCATGGATTTATGTAGAAAGTAGAAATTGAGAAAGAAGCCTGGATTGGAAGAGGTTGCAATTATAGCAAAAAAGACCTTTGTGATGACTATGTGGAGAGACAGGTGGATTTTGAAAGGAACTGGTATGGTCTGGTTCAAGAAAGTGTTATGAGCAGAAAAGGATGTTACACAAAACTTTTTATACAAGGAAAGAAAGAAGGGAATCAAAAGCTGACAAATAATATTACACATAAGTATTTCTGTAACCGTTAAAAAGAGCACCTTTTAAATTTTACCCGCTCATATTTAAATGTTCCTAACTTTTTCAACTCACGACTAGTAGCCTCAGAAACAAATCAGTATTCTTAAGTCCTATAGATTTAATTACCAGGCAAAGCCAACACAGTGCTTACTCCAGTTCCAAACATTAACTATATGCAGAATGGCACATTTTGTCATGCTGTTTTTCCCTGGAGGATTGCCACAATTATGGAGAAGAGAAAACCTTCTGGTTTTGCTGTGACTTCTACAAGGGGAACTCCATCAGCCTTCAGGGACTGAAATCCCTATTACACAGAAGAACATTACGACCCTCTTGCCATATTCCTAACATTTCCACCTTTATGTTGCTACAGCCTTTATGAGCAGTCCTGCAAATTCTTGATGCCTTTTAATCCTCTGAGTTTTGCACATTGAAGTACGAGTCTTCAGCAGCTGAGTTGTCTTCCCCAGACATTTGCCGAACCCCCCCGACCCCCGCCCCGCCATGTTCAAGGCTGGATGCTTGTTCCTTCCAGCCCTATTGCTATGGTGTTAAATGCCTCCAGCTGGGATGTGCCGTTTGCTGCAGGATAGAGCGCAGTATTAGAGAGGATTGCATGAGAAAACCAAGCCTACCTGAAGGCCATTAGAAAAGCCAAAGACAAATGGATAACATTCAAATAAGAAATTCTTTGTTTCATGGCGAAGAATGTTTTTTTCCCATCAAATAATAATATCACAGTTTCCTAAAGATGTGCCCCTTTCTTGAATCAGAAAAGGAACATGCCCAATGACTAAAGCCATGCCGAACCTGGGGACTGGCTGAGTCCTAGCTTCATTGCATTTTCTGATCATCAGAAGTGAAATAAAGCAAAATGTAATCAGGTGATAAGAAAAGCTGGGTATAGACCTGCCCTGCTAATTAAAAATACACAGTATTCTGTATGGAAATCCAGCTCTGCACTATGAAACTGCTGTGCATTTCACTGTCTAACTCTCACACTGTTGCAGCAGGCAATCTTATTTGACTTTGGATATGGAGGCAGATGGTCATGTTTGACACAGGCACCACAGCTTGACAGTCTTGTTACTTTGCTTTGACAGTTCCGATGCAGAGCCACAGAAATAAAATTACAATGCCAGAGGTCAAACATAATGGCTCTGATAGCTTTGAACGACTGACAATCCTGTATAGCTTCCCTGACCAACGTTGCCTGCCTCGGTCATGATATGAAGACGAACTCAAGAGCAATTAGCAGAGACCATAATTGGAAATGAACAGTTATCTGTGTGCTGTGTCATGCAGTCCAGTAACTCAGATGGATTGTCCTCTCTGTTACCCAGCCGAGCTCCACTGACTTCACACAAGGCAAGCGGTGGCCAGGACCAGGGATGGAGAGCACGACCTGGGACAACCAGCGATGAGAGCTGCCACGAGCCAAGTGGGGAAAGCATCAGCTGCAGGAAATAAACTATTTTACTCCTTGAAACTGGTTTGTACTTTGCCTTGGATTTTTACTGCATAAATGTCTCTGATATTTTTGGCACTCTGTAGCAGTTCTTTCTGCACAGTGTGTGTATCTGAAGCATGTGAGGCCAAAATCCCATGTCTTCTGTCAAAGTGTAAGCCTGCATGGCCTCATATCCTCTCCTCCCTGACTCTTCAGGCTGTTTAGGATGTATCTTGCTGTGGAGGGGTCCTGCTGAAATTCAAAGACTTTCATTTTCAGTGATCTGTAAAGCTTTTGGTCACAGTGCATTTATGGCAGTGGGGCAAGGGGAAGGATTAGGGAAAAGGGTTGCATCCTGGATCTGTTTGGATTTTTTTTTTTGTTGTTTTAAGCAGCTGTCCAGTGAAATTAATTAATCTTTCCAGAGTTTCCTGGACTCATTTAGGTTCTTTGGTGATGCAAGCTTTCATTAAACCAATGAAAGAGCAAATTGAACTTCTATATCTCTGGAAAAATATTCCAGTAAAATAGCAGCATCCTTTTCACTACAAGAAAAAAATATTTCAGCCTACTGCTGATCCTTTTATGTTGAAATCAGGAGTTGTTCACCAAGATAATCTCCCAACTTCCTGTACAGCAGTGTTGCAGAGAAGCTCAATGATGTAAAACTACGTCTTCTTCCTTGTTACCAATCAGCAGTAATGATGGTGGAAAATAGAGAAAATAGAGAAAAACAGCTGCAGTTCATGCTACTCCCACACACATACACATTCTCCTTTTTTTGAGCAAAAGCTCAAAAAAAGGCTTACTAACAGAGTATATGGCATTCTGAACCTGCACTCAAAAAAGAGCTGCAGGCATAACAGGATGTGTTTTAAATGCCATAATGAAGAGGCAGTATCTTGATATTTAGAAAAGAAGGAAGAAACATAAAAAAAACTCCAAGATCATTCATAAACTTTGGCTTGTTCAACAACAGGTCCGTCTTGGCTTGTTCTGAACACATTACATGGAGTGGCTCTTTGAGAGGAACTCTTTTTCTCTATTTTTCCTTTCTTGTAAGGGAGAGTATTATTTTGCTTCTAGGATTAAGTGTAACATTTGTTTACTGATCTATATCCTATCTTCACTGGCTGTGAATCGCATTACCTGTTAGTGAATACAGTGAAACCTGTGCATTGACTTGAACCACACAGTCAAGAGCGCTGTCTGGACCTATGGGTAGCTTGTTGCTTCTTGTAAATAGTTTGTTAAAGTTGAAGGGAACATTATGATGGCCCAGGTCTCGACTTGGAGTTAAGAAGACTTGAAAGAGACAGACTGCTGTCTCTTGGTATCATAAAAAAATACTGCAAATAGGTCTGCATAGGTTCTTTTAAGAATTAATCTAAAATGGATGGTTTTCTTATATGAAAATAATATTGCCCATTGGGCTGTTTAGTGATAGAAAGGACAATAGTTTTGGGTTTGTCTCTCTCAGCAAATGCAAGGTCAGAAGAGTTTATATCCAGCTGCTCCATACAGTCTTCATCTCAAAGACCAGGCTTTGCCCTTCCACAAACTGCTAGCACATTATTAAAGAAAATTTCAGTCCTTCGTCATTTGCTATGAATGAATTAATTTTCTTCCATGCCAGTAAGGCTACTTGCATGGAATTTATGGACTTCATGGACTTACCCCTGCTAGCATTTTGCTGATTCTGCTCATGCTGGGCCAGTGTCAGCCTCCCTCTCACAAAGTCCTGCCATTAAACCTCCTCCTTCAATGGGGGGTCGTTGTTAAAAGAAGGGGCCTCTTTTTAAAAAACAAGTAGAAAACAATGCTGTCAGATTTCGTTCTGCGGGGTGTTACACTCCCAAGCATTGGAAGCACTGTGTTATTTAAACAAATTGCATTCCACAGTCATTGAACCTTTTATTCCCCTCTTCCGTAAGTATGACCTAAGCTTAAGCCAGGGAAAGTTAGGGACTGATTGAACTCCAGCTCAGAGCATTCCCTGCAGTCTTACAGGTCCTCCTTGTGACAGACGAGGTGCCACAAAGCAATGCTGCACTGAGCAGAGCACTGACAGCAACCACTGCAAAATGTCTGCGGATGTCTGCACAACTCCATGCTCCAGCCACAATCAGAATGATTTCAATATCTGATTTAACCATAACATGAACATTTCACTGTCATGTCTTTGCGTTGTCAGTTTGCACCTTACTCTTTTTGTTTGAATCGTGAATTATTTCCCTAAAGAAAGGTGGATTCTCACTGACTGATAGCCCTGTGGACAAGCTGACTTGCTGCTTTACATAAATTGTTGGGTTTAGTTAGCCAAGACTATGATATTCAGCGCTATGTTGTCCATTCTAAATTGTTAACTGCAGTTAGTCAGATTCATATTTGTTGTTTATTACCAGATCTGTTTTGGTTTGGGTTTTTTTTTTTGAACATCAGATTTGTCCAGCCCCTTTTGGATTTTATTAGCACTTAAAAAAAGGGGTTGGCAACCGGAATTTTGAAAACATTATTAACATATATATATTTTTAATGGTAAATGAAACTAGTAAATATAATAAGAAAAATCTTAAGAAAAGTTTTTCAAAACATATTTTGCATTTACATTTTCCTCACTTAAAAAAAAGGTTTTTGCAGGCGCTCACTTTATCTGATTATTCACTGTGGCCTTTAAGATCTTAAAGCTAGCTAATCTGAGCTTCTCACACCAGTTTTTACTCACAGACCAGAAGATACAAACTTGTTGCATTTTTATCTTTAAATGCTTCTCTAAATGAAAGAGTTAGTTACTGGGCTAAATTTAACTAACTGTAATTTAAGAAAAAATTCTTCTGCTTTTACAGCAGAAGCCTGAAATTCGCTTCATCAGTTTCATCTGAACCAGTTTAACAGCCTTGATTATTACTTTAATTTAATGTAAAAAATGTAAAAGATCAAAGTAAATTTAGGCATTAATGTGGGCTATGTATATCCAAGTTTGCATCTTTATTTAAAAGTCCAATTTATGACAAAACATTGTTGGAGAGACCTTTAGTTTTTAACATGGTTGTTTTTGTCTTTAGATATGTGCCCCACACTCAGCAGTGTCAGCAGCCCCGAAGATGAACGTCTTGGCCCTGCAGGAGTTTGTTTGCCCATTCACTCCCTTTCCACTCCCATCATCTTACCAACAAATTCATTTACTGCTGTTAAAAACAGATGGCTGCACGCGATCACACCAAGAACGACAAAGAAAAAGGAATATCCACATCACGCCTTTTCCAGCAATGCAATGTGTTTCCATGTGCCACCCAACCACACCAGGCTACCAGGCTAGGGCAATGCTTCTCAGATGCTTGCCCTCTTCACACTGATGAGCTGCTTGCAAAGGAGTTACCAACGGATGAAAGGAGGTGGGATAGCAGTACCCACAGAGGGGCCGGAGAAGAAGAGAAGGTGAAAGAGAAGATGTGCAGGGGACTGACTGATGGTGAGGAAGAAAAGACCATTGATTTGACACCATCTTGCAGTGAGCTGCCAGGATTGCTTAACAAGACCTCCAAGAGATACGCTTTTATTGAAGGTCCTCCTAATCCCAGTCGTTGCACCAGGCTTTCAAATATTTAGGAGGAGACCATGCGTCAGTCAGGCAAACGCAGCTTATGCCAATGGGGTCTGCTGTGCAAACTACTTCCAGCACAACAGCCTCCTCGCAGCTGAAGACACAGCCCATCGCACCGAGTGTGGGGTGCCATCAAGCACTATGTTTGAGCCCAGCGCAGATCCCAGTGCTTCCACAAAGATGTGGTGGGAGGAGACTTACCCCTGCACCCTCCTCGGCTTCGAGACTTTCACAGGAGTACAGCGCTGGTGGGTCCCTCAGCAGCATGTCTGATCCTCCTGCGCCTACAAAACCAAAAACATTTTATTGGGAAAATATGCATGGCTGAGGGGTTGCTTTGCTTGGATCCATTTTTTACTGGCCACGCTCTATCGCCAGCCTTGTATCTCATCAGTGTTGCTAAAGAAAGCAGAAAGGGTACAAAAACAATGACTGAAAAACATCTTCGCCGGCTGGAGATGGCTTTATGTGCTGGGAGAAAAGGCAGCGGGTGCTTAGCGGGTTGACACAGCACGTCATGGGTCAGGAAAGACATACTCAATTTCAGCCCCAGCAGTGGCCATCCTGTCCCTAGGGTGGTGTCCAGCACTGGGGCTGGGGCTGTACTGGTCCCTGATGAGGTGGGTAATGGCCCTGGCAGTCAGGTCCAGCCTTACCACCCCTAGGAAGCCCCAAGGCACCGGCTGCTCTGTGCTCACCTGTGTTGCTGTGCTTAAGGTGTTCCCTTGCTCCCCATCTTTGGGAAAAGCCAGAGGACTTTTCAGCACCTCTGCGCATCCCAAGAGCATCTAGGATGCTAATGAAGAGCATCTCATTAGTGAACACTGTTTGCCAGCCAGGCAGTAGCCACCACTGCTGGTCGGGTGAGGTGAGGTTCCAGGCACAGCTCACAGGACATGGTGCTGGCAGCCCCTCAGTCGGGTCCAGAAGGAGAACTTCTACACTTTTGTTTCTACATCAAGCTTAAACCTTGATGAAGGTAAGAACATATCTGCTGATTTCACTTCCAAGGGACAATCTTGCTTAAGTATAGCTAGCCACAGACAGCTCCTTGATTGTTTTTGGTCTTTCCACAGTACTGGCAATAATTACAATAAATAATGGTGGATTAGAATCAGATTAAATGGGCAAATATTTTCTAAACTGTGAAATTAAACTATAGGTGTTACACATCTCCTCTACAGAGGGTAAGGATGTATAAGAATTTATACATAATCTCTGGTAGCACTGTTGAATGTACACAATCTCACTGAGAATACACTGAATAATGTTCCTTGTGCTACCATGGCACTGTGTGCACCTACTAAATTTGAAATACGGCTCATGTAGTAATACATCTTGAAATGGCTCTGCAGTCCTTGGCCAATTCATGTCCTCTGCTGCTGCTTCACTCTATAATCCTGACTGTGTCTCTTCAAACCACTACTGTTTGTGTGTACCCCACAGTTGTGTTACGATTATGCAAAAGGATCTGTGCATCAGAGATGCCCTTTGCTTATTTGTTGCTCCAGCAGACCATGGCACACGCTAACAGTGCTAACTTGAGCTGTAGCCTACCTATGGATACATGGAGACACTGACTACACACCTGTATCTTTCTTTCTAACAATACTGGCTGGTGGGTTTTTCTGCTTTTTGTCAGCCTCAGATAGACATCTTTTGCTCTGGAGGAATGATATTAAAAGGCGGTGGTGCAATTTATGTGCCAGAATCCTGTAGGTGCTTTTAACTTTTTCCAGCACATGTTCTTTGGAGCTGACCCCTCCTCTTCCCACATGCTGAGCTATGGTGTCCACGGAGTCCATAGAGCCAACAGGTAGCCCCCAGCAAGGCTTAAAGACTGCACTAAAACCAGTGGAAGTGCATAATAATGCAATTGGGACCTTTGTCCCCTGGTGTGCTCTCAGCACTCTGCAGAAGTCCACAGAGTCTGATCCTGCAACTTCAACACAGGATTGATTCCTGCTTTTCATTTATCTCTGCTGGGATTCCCCTAGAACACTGCTGCTTTGGAAGTGGTGCTGCAGAAAAGGCATCTAGTTTATTCTGTCCTGATTTTTTTTTTCTGCTGTTTTTTTTTTTTCTTTCCTTCCAACTCACTTTGATTGCTTCATTCATCCTAATCTCAGGCCAAAAGAACCTTCCTTGTTATACGCCTGTAGAGCATTTTAGCATAGTGGGCCTCTGATTGTCTACTGATATCCATATGCTCTCCTGCTATTCCAATACAGATGTAAAATAGAGCTGTGTGCCTTTTTTCACCACTTCATTAAAGCATCCATTCATACTCAGGCTGCTATGCATCTTTTTTTACAGTATATTGGGAACTGCGAAGCCTGCAGCATGTTGTCCCGGTGTGGATGCCTCCGTCTGCATCAGCAAGTCGCTGTTCAGTAGGAGTGGATCGGAGGATGGGAGCAGTTGGTGCTGACATATCTAGATCTATAATGTAAGTATTTCCAGGATTTAACATCAGACTAGATTTAGTCTGATTCTCTGGACTGAATGTTACCACAGTGTCAGAAGGAGTAATACTTGATTGAAATATCTGTTTGATATTTCCACTAGGGTTTGAAAAGTATTTCGTGTGATCGTGCAGAAGAGTTTCTGATACAGTTTCCTCCAAAAGGACTCTTGCCTGAGACTCACCAGTCTCATCACATAGTGTGAATCACTCCATATCTGAACCAGCTGCAAGTGTGGTTGAGGAAAAGGGGATGAGTTCACTAAAAACCACACTACTGCTCTCTGCCAAAGTTCTGGTGTATACACAGCCCATGCCCACCAAGAAAGGGCAGTTTGGTGACTAGGATGCTAAATGGAGATACGAGTTGCCTAATTTCACACCTGAGCCACAACTAGCATTCTGCATAGCCCTTGGCAGACAAATTGTCCACATGTAAATGATATTTTTCATTGATGTGGCAACACATGAAAGATTAAGAAGAGAGCATTACAGCAGTAATGCCTGTACTTAACTAGAAAAGAAGTCCAAGGCGTAGAAATTAACACGCATAAGAAGAGGATCGATTTCACCCAAATCTCACAAATTTATAAATAACATAAGCCTGAGTATACTTCATCTCCACACTCTTTATTTGGTGACAGGCCATATCTGCCACAGGATGCACCTCTGACTTGATCTGCATGAAGGACATGGCAACTTTAAAATCACGCTTGGATTAAAAAAAAAAAAATCCCAAGGTGTTGACATGCATGGACATGTTGTAAAGGCTGCACATACTACCAGTTCATGCTGCCATTAGTACAGCTACAGTTTTACATCTATCATGGTCTGTACAGCAGTGATGGAGTAACTCAACCAGAACAGCTGCCGGGCAGCTCCATCAGCACTACTGGGGCTCAGTGGCTTTTCATCCATCTCTGTGCACGCTAGCTCCACTCCTGTGTAGCACTGTGCTGACTTATTTATTTCCTTTTATTTGCTGTTGATTTCAACTGTGAATAGGGTTTGATGGATGACAAGAGTTTAACAATCAAGAGGACCAGACAATACAACAGGAATGGAGCTGACCTAACAGTTTCTTTCCTTAAGAGACATATCCTTGCAGACTTGGGAGATAAATCAAGGTGCAGATAATAAGAAGGAATTTGGGCTCTCAGCTCATCAGCATCAGCCAGGAGAGAAAGGAACGGATGTTGTCAAAACAGGAAGGATGAAATTAAAGCGTAAGAGGCAGGTGCCCAGTTCCTAGTGATGTAGCTGGCAGTGGAAGTGCAAAATATGGATGAAAGATAGAGGTGCTGATGAGGGATCTGGAAAACAGCTCTGCACACTCACTCACTGCTTGTAAAAAACAAGGGGAGATTTTAGCTGTTTGTTCTTGAATCATAGTTCTTTGTGGTCAGCATTCTGACCATGGGGGAAGCACCTCTGTGTTGGTTAGCAGCAACCTGGAGTGGTACATTCATCTCAAGGGTGCTTGCTCTATCCATCTCAGTTTGTCAGCCCCTTTGGGTTTCTACAGGGGCCCACAACTTCCTTAGAAAATCCTTCACAAATGTAAACATTAACCAGAAACCAGAGACTTAGGGATTTAATTTTCCTGTTTGTTTTAGCAACAGAGTGCTCTATGTTTTCAGCATACAGACTCCATTGCTGTGTTGTTAAGCTGGCGGGAAACAACTCTGAGTCCTGTACCATACAACCATTGATGCTGGGGTGGGCTGTATCCATCTGAAACCTGGCAGCCTGCATCCTCTTGCAAAAGAAACTGGTGCAGTGAAGGGGCAGCTTGTAGCATAAGGGAGCTGCATCAGGGAATACCTTTAGGGCAAAGATTTGTCTGCTCAGAGGAAAAGGTAGGTAAAGCACTTATGGGTATTCATCAGGAAAAAAAACTGCAGTGATCAAATCATACTGAATCAAGCCTTCTTCATTTCTCACAAGACAATAAAATAATTTCCACCCGCTATGAAAGGCTAGGGCATAGTCAAATGTTCATTTGCATGGCAGCTGGTGCAGTTTAAGATTTATTATCCTTTTCCACTGAGACAGATTGTTTGTGGAAGCACTTTTGGTCCTTTTCAGAGCCAAGGGAGGTTGCACACGTATGCCAAAAGGACACATCACTGCTCCCAGTTTGGCCCTCTCTGCCTGCTGGAGGATGCTGCCATCTCAGATCTACCGGCCAGCCAGCTGCTCAGAGTGCATCCTGTCCTGTTCAGATTGGAAGGAAAAAGGCCAGTTCCAACCACACAAATCCTGGATCATCACTGAACTGGCCCATTTGGTCTTGAAGAGGTCAAAGAGGCAATTTATTACAGCAACTATTTTCACTTGGCTTGAACCACAGGGATTCCTGCTGTTTCTCGGTCTGCTTTCTTTCAGCTACATATGACTTGTCACTAAAAACAAAAACCAAACTATGTCCTCGTGTTGCTATCTTGGCAGTGCCCAGCTGAGCCAGCAGACAGATGCCATGTTAAACTACAAAGTAGAGTTTGTCACCAATTATTGCTGTGAATAATAAAGGGTCATTCAGAAAAATAAAATCCTCAAAGAAGGAGAGGGAGAGAAAAAAAAGAGACTGTCTAGGAAAACAGAGCTTTCAGCAAGAGTGCTGACACGTTTATTTACTGAACCACTAAACGGCTTGGTGGCTTCATGGAGTTCAGACCGGGAGAAGTAACATATCAGCATGAAGACAAAGGCATAACTTAAGTGCTAAGAAAACCACTTATTTGTCTCTTTTTTACACTTAATTTTCTTTAATATATGCTACACTTAGGCATTGCATCCTTGCTATGTTTTGAAACGATAGTAAAGAAACTTTCTTACTCTTTTAACCTTGCTTGAGGGCTCACCTCTAAGAGTTAAGGAAATACTTCAGTCTTGGTTTCCACAGAATCTTGAGTCTTAGAACTATTACTGAGAGTGCTGTAGGTGCCACTGCTCTTGAGATATTAATGTCTCTCTGATAGCAATTGTCTTAAGAGTGCTAGTTCACTTGATCTGTTTTTCTGCATCTGATAGCAGTGTTATTCACTGGGATGGATGCACAGGTTATAAAGCTAATGGCACAATTATCTTTTGTTGATTTGCTTTTCTCTTTCAAATTATTTTTTTCTTTAGTTTTCAAACTGTGATGTATTTTAGACTTAAATACAACTAAGGCAAAGACCTTCCTACTAGGGCTAGTAGGAGGGAAGTCACACCTACTTATGCCCCATTAAAAAGGAGCTTTGGCTGGTGACATTCCTCAGAGGGTGCTGGTTGGATTGTGACTTTGCCAGAAGCACTGTGCTGCATCTGTACTAGGAATAGGTGTCGAAGGCTCAGTCTCCAAAATTCAGATGCATGCTGTAGTTGCAGATGCAGTCTGGAACCATTTCAGGAAACACCTAAACAGACTTGCATTGGTGGTTGCAGGTGGAGTAAAGCCGTTGCAGATCTCCATTACTGAGATGGATTAGCTTTCTTCAGTTCAGTCAGGCTTTCAGGAGTGATTTGAACTGGCTAGCAATACTCTGACATGGCTTTTGCATGCTCCAGTTTTGTGAGCAGTGGTGGCAACTTGGGAGAAAAGCTGTATCTTCCGCCATTCACTACAAAGTAATGCAATACCAGTCTCAAACTTTGCCCCTTATTTGTTTTAATGAGGAATTTCTACCCACTACTATAATGTTGATTCAGATTGTGCATGCATTTTCACCATTTCTACTATGAAGCAAGCAAAAAGCCCTCAGAACTATAATCTACATATATTTTGCAATGAAACCTTAAGTATAGGCCAGCCCTAGGGTCAAAGCTATTCTAAGAGAATGAGATTGCAATGTTGCTTAGAAAATTGCTCCTAATCTCAGCAATCTTGTTCACAGTGAACAGCTTATGATGAAATTGAGAGAGAAACATTCAAGTTTTTAGAGAAAAAAAAAAAGCCTCCAGGAAATAAGCTCAAAGACTGACATGAATTGGGAGGCATGAGGAAGGCAAAACCTGTGAATTTTGTTTTGTAGTAATTTGCCTTGGAGTACGTTCTCTTATTTGGAAATGCCAGGTAAGAAGCATGGTGTTTTATCATTAAAACAGCAGATAGCCTCCCAGCTTTGCCTAGAGTTAGTTCCTGTATGTGGCAGCAGGGCAGCCAAACAATGAATTCATTGCCTTGCACAATGGTTTAAAAATAGCAGAGAACTCCCTGAATGATATAAAGAAAGGAAGCACAAGTGACTCAAATCGTGACATCTTAAGCTCTATCACAGAAAGAAAGAAGGTAGCAAAAAGATTATCTGTTACCGATAACTGCTCTATAACAGGAGAAAAAAAAGCCATCATTTACACCAACAATGATGAAAGTGCACGTCTGAAATGCGGTGAGGGAGACAAACAGCTTGTGGTGCTCATCTCACTGTACCTGCCCAGAGGGTTTCTTGCCCCCAAGAAATGCACGTGTGTAAATACCACAAAAACGAGCTTCTAACTCTCTCAGCATAGCCAAGAGAGAGGACTGCAAGAGCTGTGTCCCATTTCCTTAACTGCCAAGTGGGACAGTTGTCTTATTACACTAATTTGCCCACACTGAGGCAGACATGGCACATTTTTACGACCCCTTCTGTTACCTGGAATTAGACCTGCAGCTGCACATACCAACAGTTGAGAGTGCTACACGCATGTGCAGAAGATGATACGGATGCATTCCCTATTAGTGGATACTACGGCCGAAGTAAATGGCCATGCCTTTGCGGTGCACCTGGTGGGGACGGGAGGAAAGCAATCTCCATTTTTCAGCAAACCATGTCTTTAGATGACTCTTCCAATTATGCTTTTCTGCTCTTCCCTGTGGTGAGTAACCAGTCTGGCTCAACAGGGTAAATCCTCGCATGTGTCAGATTGCATTACTGCGGAGGAGGAGGGACAATCATACTCTGCTGGCATTTAGCTGCAGGTAACAGAGTGTGTATAAGAGGACCTATCACTGTCAATTTTCCTCTCGCACCTCATGGTCTCTTTCAAGGGTGACATTTTGAATCTGGTTTGTGTTCGGAGGTCTGACAAAAATGGCAGGCTTGCTGAAGGCGCAGTATAAACAGCTGAACTGCACATATCCATGTAGTGCATTCAGGAATAAACAAGTATTGTTTATTCTGCGAAGCCTCCTTCCACGCTACTCAAAAAGCCATGTTGTAAGACTTTCACAGTTAACCCAGGAGTTAAACAAATAAAACAAAGGGGGATTACAGCATAAGAGCTTGAAGAAGTATTTCAGTCCTTGACAAGGCAACAGCAAGACCCATGTACAGACTGAGAGCGGGCTTATCTGCCTCATTAGACTGTAGTTGTTAAGAGTCGAACCGCTGGTAGACCCAGCCCAAATTGTCTGGTCCAGCCTAAAGTTTGACCTCCAGTTTGGCATATTTTTGAGTTAAGATTGTACAGTCAGTTGGTTTTATGAAATGTAAATGCAATTTTTCTATCAGACAAATTCATATCAGCAATTTATTGAAAAGCTAAAACTGCCAGTTTTTCCTGACAGAAGGTGATATTAATTAATGCCTTGTCACTATCTTCTGTTGTGATAGAGAGTGATGTGCCTGGTATGAAAGAACCCACTTGAGCCCTGCATTTATACTAGAAACACACATCAGCGCAAACCCTGTAAATTCTGCAATGGCAGAGTCAGATCTTGCTCTTCCCTAGACAGATGCATGAGAGTTGAAAGGTGCAGCTGAACTGGTTTTATCATGGCATGAGCCACTGCTGGAAAGCCAGGCCATCCAGGAGAGTGGACCCATTCAGGACAGGTATTTGGTTCATCTGAAATTGAGAGCAGATCTATTATCTGCAAGAAGAGATCCAGGGCACTGAACAGGGTTAGTAACTGTATAGTCAAATTAAAATCACTGCTTGGTATAAGGTTAACATAATCTGACTTTTAACAGAAGGACATTAGAGATAAGATCCAGATGTTTAAGGATGAAGACACCTGTCTTCACCTAAACTTAGCTTACCATAAGCATGATAATCAGTTTCAGTAATTTCAGAGGGAGTACTTATAGAGTAAGTTACTGCTCAATTAGAGAAGATGTATCAGCCTCTGGCCTCTCTGGATAAGGTTGGCAATCGTAGAAAATGACATATAATTAGAAAAATTATAGTGTTTGCTTTCAAAGTACTATTTGTTTTCCCAAAAAAAGCAAACTGACAGACAAACATAATATCCAGATATGGCATATCCTCCTTACTTATTCACATTTCACCTCCCCAGAATTAAAATAGGTAGCAAAATGTTTCATTTCCCAGCCACAACATTCAGAAGAAGGATGACTTGCTGGTCAAAACTCCAGTGATGTTTCTTATCCAAGCCATATGCTTGAAAGAGTTCAACAAAGGATTGCTTGGCTCTCTAATAGAGGAAGAGATCAAGTGCTTTGAAAGCAAAAGCCAAACTAAAGAGAAAATAAATTGTGATTTTGTTGTCATGATATTGTGCCATATTTTTCACCTAAAAGGGTTAGTATTTAAGGAAAGATCATAGTTAGTGTGCAATGTCACAAGATGCCACATCCATCACCTTCCCATCAATACTTAGGGTGTTATGAGAAGTATAACAAGCTACATTCCATGACTACTTTCTGAGTCCTGCTTCACAGAGATGGGCTAACTGGATACAACTTTCCAGGCTGTCCCACAGTTAGGAGACTCATGTAAAGATGGAATCCTGAGACTTAAAATCTGGATTCTGCCTGGGAGTCCCACCAAACCTCCACAGTAGCAAACATGATGGGAGATTAAAGAGGTGCTTTCCCTCTGCGCTTCCTAAAGGAGCACAGGCTAGTCATGTATTCCCAAGGGGACAGGATCCTGGCTTTGTCCTCTCTCTTCAAAGTCACAACATGTGCTCCTTAAAGCATGCCCTACTCATGCAATGCAAAAATTCTACATGGTTCTTCAGGGGTAGAACAAACAGCTATGGCATAATCCAAAATCAGTAAGAAAATGCTGGTTGACTTCTGCAGACTTGTGGAAATTACCAGCTCAGTACCACTTGTTGTCTCTCAGCTGTTTATCTGCCCCATGATGTGCACTGTCTAAATTTTCACTCCTGAGGCAATGAATGTCTTTAAGCACTTGCATTCCCCAGTGCATCAAAGCAGAGCTAAGGCTGCTCTCCTCTCCTTTGGTAGCTATGCTTGCATTCAAGTTTTTGGGGCCTCATGATTTTAACTTACAGCACCCTCATCACCTGCTGGGGCAGAGCTCTCATGCAAGGCAGTCCTGTGATGTGACAGGTTTTCCTGCCTGATGAGTCAGTCCATCTGCACAGGCTACACCAAAGTGATGCATGGATGGTATATGTGATGGGGGAGTTTTTCCAGAGCTTGAGCCCTGAGCCTAGCTAGGGGTGTACTAAAGTTGGGACAAACAAAACTGACCACCTTTTAAAGTGTAGCTTTTCTAGTGTACATGCATCTCCCTTTATCTCTCCTATTTTTTTGGTTCCCTCCGCTCTTCCTTGGCATGAAGAGTGAGGAGTGTTGATTCAGTAAAGGGTCTTCCTCAGAGAATTAGATACCCTGTTGAGAAAAAGTAGCATAGAGCCTGTACCAAGGTACCAACAAACATTTTTCATAGCTCTCATCTTGACAATAAGCCCATAATGCCACTGGAATAGAGCATGAAGAAAGCATAAAATTACATCAGGGCTTCAATTAACTTTCATATTACCTGTAACTCAAATACTTATTGCTTCTGTGCTAGAGTTATTATTTAGTTTTATAAGATTTTAAACTGTAAGTTTTTAAGGAGGCAGTCTGCCCTGCACAGAGATTCCAGCTCTGAAAAAAAAACCAGAGATCAGGAAATTTCAAAAGGTTTAAGAGTAAGCCCCCAAATCTAAGACTGCACATTCAGACCTTTCCTGTTGAAATCTAGCAAGCTAAGTTTCTTGTGAAATTTCTACAAATTAGAAATGCATTTTTAAATACATTTTGAAAGAACCACTGTGCTTTCATGTCAAGTCTTGCCTGGAACATGAAATTGTGGAGACATAATGAATAGATGAGAGGTGGTTTTTGGTTTAGGCTTTTTTTTTTTCTTTATATGACAAACAAATGACTTGATCCTTAGCAGCTCTCAATCTGCAAATAGTTCAGTCTGAGTTTAAATTAAGTTCATGGCTGCTTCTTCCTTTACTCAGACTATTCAAATGTTCTCTTTGCAACCTGCACCAAGTAACGGATAAAAATAACTGTCATGCTTAATTTATTTCAACTGTGCAGGTAGGTTTGTTTGGATTTTCCACATTCTATTTCTGAGAACAGGAGTGAGTCTTCTAGCTCAGTTAAAGACAGTTTCTAAGAACACAAGAAATGCTCCACCGGACCAAAGTAGTGGTCTTTGACAGCTACAGTAAGAGGCTTCATACAGGGAGAATGCCTGTGCCGAGCCCCTGTTTTCAGACCTTCCCCTGTATTTCCTCCTGCATCCACAGTCACTAGATAAGGGATGTCATCGGACACATCTCTGCCTTGTCCCTTTAATACATTTCCTAAGTCTGTTGTCCTTCATGTTGTTAACATGGAGGTATTTATCTGTGTGGTTTTATTTTATTTTATTTTTTTTTTCCTGTATAACACCATCATCATTTACATGGTGTATGAACTGCCATATTTAGCACTACTAGTGCAGAAACCTCCAAGGAGGATGGGCAATGAATCTGTGTACTGTTATAATTTATGATTTGCTAAATGATTTAGTAATTCTGAATGTCTAAGATATGACTGCAAAGGGATTGAACGCTCAGGAATATAAACACCCATAGTCTGAATTTCAGGCCACCTTAAAAGAATCTTACACAGTATCCAGAAACAGAGGCAGTCAAAGTACTCATAACTTTCAGGAATTTTAGCCTCTAGCAATGTTTGTTGCAGAGAAAGGATCAGCAGAATAGGTTCACATTCACTGCGGACACCCTATTTAATAAGGAATTAGGTTAGCAAAGAAAGACAGATGGCAAGAGCAGACAAGACAGTTTGAGACCCAAGGCCTAATTCAGCTTTGACATAGCTAAGCTGAATGGCCCTGGAAGTCAATGAGATGTTCACTTCTTTGTATCAGGGCTGAATTTGCTTCCCTATGTTTAGCAGAAAGAGGTGAATAATTGAAGTCAGACAGATTTTTTTTTTTTTTGTTTGGAAAACCGTGATGGTCATATGAAATTTTCAGTACTACCCTAAAGCCTACACTTTAAAAACTAATAGACTTTAAGGAGGGATGTTTCCTGCATAATGTAAATACAGTTGAGAGACAGTGCCTGGCCTAAGGCTTTGTACATACATAATAGAAATAAACAAAGGGAGACACAAGCAGAGGCTTGCTCAGTGCAACCAAAGTGGAATGGGACTGTGAATCTTGTTCCCTGAATCTGAGATAGGTCTTTGATTTTTGGTTTTCTACCAGATTTGCTGCTGGATGCCCAACTCTGCTTATAATTATAACAGGAAGTATATTTGTTCTCTAAATAAAACATTTGGAGAATGAGCATTGTAAACTAGCATTTCACCATTTCTGCTTTTCCCTCCTATCCGGGTGCCTTCAGCAATGGGTGCTCTGAGAAACAATGTAGGGAGACTAAAGGGGTGCCAGATAATCTCCCTCGGTCTTCCTCTTGGGGGCTGCACACCTTTTCCTTTTTAATGAATCAGTGTTTACCAAATGGCTCTTCATTTGTAATTTGTTATTTTATCTTGGCTATAAAATGAAAAGGTAGATCTTAACCTGGTAAAGTGGGATATTACTTTGCATTTGCTGTTGTGTAATGACATCTCCAGCTACTGTGGTGTAAGGCATATTGATTGCCCTGCCTACCTCAGTCACGGTACTCCTGCTGAAAATCAGTGACTTGGGTAATCCTCACTGAAAAACCATGCATTAGTTGAGACTGAGTTACCAGAAGGTTGCAGAAAATTGAAAAAGAGAAGAAAAAGACAAAGGAAGACATCGCATTTGTGTTCTTGTGTTTTTTCTCTCCTCCACAAGCATTGCTAGAATGCTGCTCGTACAAGGAAGCAAGAGAAGATGCCTCTCTAATGGGAACAGTCACGCTTCTACTGTATAATGTCATGGTATTTCCCTCCCATCCTGTACCAATGCACCAGCACAAAGACAGCCATAAAGCAATGGCAGGTTTCTTTCTTTGGCTCTGTTTAAGCACACTCTGCAAAACAGCCTGGTCTATAAAATAAAAAGAACTTGTCTCCGTAACAGCTCCCAACACCAATGATGCATGCTTAGGGGGCAGTAGATGCTTTCCTCTTGATGGTTGCTGGGTCATTGCTAGGCAGAGTGTTAGCTGATGGGATGTAATCGTACCTACAAGAGGTTTGGGGTCTGTAATTGTTCCCACCCTGGGGACAGAAGCACCCTATGGGTGTACGGGTTTTTAGTGGGGCTCCCTGCAGCTGAGAAGCACAGTTACTCACCAGGTAGCTTTCTTGCTCATGACTTGTCCTCTGTACAGATGAAAATTTTTGCATGCATGGCAACAGTGAAGAGCCACATCGGCATCAGAAAGTGTTTGTTTCTGAGGAACTGGTTGGGTTCCCACATTGTAGGCAGCCACTTAGTTTCCTTTTGCCTGAGTTCCTCATTGTTCATATAACAACGATAGCACTTCTCTATTTAATAGGATGCTGTGAAATTTCACTGCATTGAAAATTGCTGAGTGCTCAGATATTGCAGCGTCTGGGTGAAGATGTTATTAGCCATGCTATACCCATGCACTGGGTGGAGGAACTTAAAACAGGCAACATCACAAGGATGGCTTTTATGTGGTGTAGCTGCATGATCTGCTAGTTTTCATCAGAAATATAGCAAAGCCAGCCTCAGTCAGAGACAGCAGAATTTCAAGCACTAATCCCAGGTGGACCCAGACAGGATACCCTAGTATGCTTCTCTCTGGAGACAGGTATCTGCTGTCTTTATACACTGTGCCGCTATTCTTTGGATCTTTCAAGGAGGAGAAATGAAACTATTTTATTGCTTTCTTAGGAGCTTTTGACCAGCGAACTATATTGTAGTACCATCTTCCTTCTGATCCCCAGAAAAACTTTAGAACATTAATTACTTTAGTGCAAATACCCAGGAGCGATTTGAAGTGCATTTTAGAGTACCCTGACTCCTATTCCACAAAATGGTCTTAAGGCACTAACTCTTATGTTGAGGAGCCATCTACCTTACACTTAAATAATAACTTTGCCTCATCTTAAAATATACATTAAATGTTAAAATATAGCTTACAGCATCTTTTGTAATTTAATGTTAAAGACCACTTCTATTCAATTCTTTGCTTACTGCCTGGAAATAAAGAGAGGCATTCCACAAATACTTTGGTTGTTTGGTACTTTAGTAAAACCAAGTGTACCAAGTCACACGCAGAAGGCCCACATGCTAAAACAGAAGATACTATCACTCTGCTATTAGCCCTATTAAGTTGTCCTTAAACTAGTTATGATTCTTGAGGGAGGTCTAACTTTACACTATGTCATCTGCCAAGCTAAGGCTCATATGTATAACCACCCTGTGTTTATTACTTTATCTGAAAACAAAAATAATAGTCTCCTGGAACCACATATTATTTCTAATAAAAATAATGATGTTGCCCTCTATCTTACTAATACATTTATTTATTCACTGTACTACACAAATGACAATTTTTGTTCAAATACAAATGAAAAAGAGGAACTCTAAAAGAAGAACTTGTACTAAAGCACATAGCTTTGCTGGAATTAAGAACTAATCCAAATGTCATCTTAACTTTGTTTGGACAATTTGTACTTTCAGCAGCTTTGGAATTTGAGCTTGCTCTTCTAAAAGCCAGGCATACACAGATATCACTGCAAAATCCTGAAGGTGGGTTAATGAGTCACACAGGCAAAAGTCTGTATAGGCAGAGTTTTAGGAAGTAAACAAATGCCAAGTAAAGTTTTCTGCATACTTTCAGTAGGCTATCCCTCATGGCTGTGCTGAAAGTTCTTTTTTATATATATATTTTTCATAAATATTTAATGTCCAGACTGAAATCTTACATCTCTCTAGTAGGGGAAAGGGATACACTACACTGACTGTGTTCATAGAATTATAAATGCTTTTTTACACTGGGAAGCTTTACAGGATATTCAAGACTTTATGGCAGCAGAATAAACTTTTCTGTTAAACTTAACCTCCCTCCACGGAAAGCAGGTATTTGTAATACCGGTATATTGACTTAAATTTATGGCTTATGTAAAGTAGTACATCCTTCCATGTAAATTTTTTAGGATCCAGGCCTGCAAAGATTTACACACACAGACTCATTGTGTATCCTGGTCCCAAGGAACCAGAAACAAGACTCCCATTGATTGCAGTGGAGCCAGGACTCCAGCTGCCACGTCCAGAGAGGGTAGTACCACACAGTTGAAAGTTTACCAGATTTTGTAAGATATAGGGCCTGAGGCTGGCTTTTTGACACGAGACATCAGAACTTTTCCACCTTTGCCCTACTCTTGCCACATTCTAGGATACTTGTGATATATTGCCAACAAAAAAAAAGTTACTCCTATCTCAGTGAGCTTGAGATTAAATAAATTTGAAAAACCCAAAGGCAAATACTGAGAAAAGGATACACTGTTCAGAATTAATACCAAGTATTTTCTTCATAAACTCAAGCCTGTGTATGTTGTGTCAGGAGAGGAGGAAGTTGTCTGCACATACATAAACACACACGCACACTTACACACAAGTCAGAATTTTTGCAAATATAAAACTGATCACGACTATGAGGTCTATGGCCAAACTCGTCCCAGTGCTGAGTCCAGCATAAAGCCAACACAATCTTTGAGACTGATTGAAGTGCTCAAGACAAAACAGACAAGGGCTGATCCTGACACAACAATGATTTTCCACAGAGAGATTATTTTGAAACCTAAACAGAAAATGGGAGGGAAGTTCGTATCTGGAGACCTGGATGTTATAATTTTTATTCTGGCTGAAGCTGTTCTTTTACCTTTAGGCCTGGGAGTTTGTCTAGATCAGGTTTGGATGTTCTGTGTTTGAAGTTAATGCTGTGGAGACACTTTGTCTTTGTCTACAGGTCTGGTTAACAGTAAGTATGATCTGGACATAATGCTCTGCACAGCACAGCCCTGCACAAACAACATGGATGGATACACACCAAACCACAGGTGCTGGCTCATCCATTTTCTGGCGAAGCTTGGACGTAGGTCCAGCTCTAAATCATATGGCTGTCTCTCACCCTTGTGTAAAACCCGTGCTTTGCTTAGCCCTGAAGTTTGGGGTTGGCTTGGCTCCTGATCTTTGTGGCCCATACTCCCCTCTGCTCTGAATTACTGGGACAGCAGACTGGTGTTTGGGCTGTGGTAGCTCTGACCTAAGGAAGGCTTGTAATAGGCTGTGGTATAAAACAAAAAATGATCAAAAGCAAGCTTTCCAGTGCATTTCCCAAGTTTACTTTTGCCTTTTGCCTTTTAATTTATTGTGGACCAGATAACGTGTTTGTTGCTCTCAGAAAAGACAGACTCTGATTCATAAGTGGCATGAGGTCTCCCTGATGGACCTGCCAAGCAGGTGGGAGCCCAGACCCCATCTTCAGTATTAGTGCTATGAAGAACTGACTTTTTGTCCACCTGCAATTTATTGTGCTGCCTGGTGCCTCCCTATCTTCTGCAGAGCAGAGAAAAGCTACAAATATGGTTGAATTGTCCCTTTCCTGCTCTCATGAGACTCCTTTCTACCAGTAGGTCCAGTTTCTCCTTGGCTGACCTCCCTTCAGCTTAGATGAGGTTAGGGATGTCTGCCATGCCTTGCCCAGCTAGGCACTTCTTTGTCTTTGACTCCCACTGCAAGAGCCAGAGCGGGCACGTAAGTGTGTTTGAACTACAAATAGTCGGCCATCTTACAACCTGCTGGGGAGTACTGATGCCACTTCGCTAAAATAGAAAGAAAATCCTGTCCCCTGCCAGTGCTAGGGGCAATTTTCTGATCTATCCTCTTCATATGACTGATCAACCCAGGGGTCTTGAATTATCTTGCAGTGGTATTGGCCCTTACGCAGCACCATGCGCTTATGTGGACAGAGAATGCCAGCTTACCTCTACCAAAACACATTGATTTTATTCAGGAGAGGATTTCTCCTTAAGGACAAAATTAGTTGAATAGAACTAGCGATTGTCTTGGTAACTCCGTTATATTCTATGTTAATTGTTCATACTGACACAGGCAGAAGTCACCAGGACTGCTTTATAATAGGGAAATATTCCCTATAAACACTAATTCTCATGTTGCTATCACAAGATGCACAGTGTCTCCACCTGAAAAAACAGACAGCAGAAATGTTGAGGAGAGAGCTCAGGAGAGCTAAGGGATGCAGAGATCAGTGCCTCCGAGTGCTGACCAGATCCAAAGCATTTCTGGCTTTCAGGCTGGGTTCTTCCCTCTGTAGAATATCTCCCTGACTGCTTCTCACCTCTGAGGCCTCTGTGGAGGGCTAGGGGATCTGCAAGATATTTTTTCACTGAGATCTTTTTGGCACAAACATCTTATATTCTTGCTTCAACCCCTACTACCTGATTTGAGTTTTGTTTATTTTATGCAGTGGAAGTGAGAAAGGGAAGGTTTATTTTGCGATCAGACATGACATCTGGCTTGAATTCCTTTTTCTACAGACATCAGTACTGCCTAGGCTTTTCATGATGCACACATGGCACTGGAAGAGTGATTTGTGTCCAGGGGAGGATGAGTCCAGTAATAGCAATCGCTCCCCATCAGTTGTTTGCTCTTGTGAAGCTTTAGGATCTGTTAAAGAGCATGCTAGTCTTCACATGCATGGCAGTGAGTGTTAGACCAGAGTCTTCCTTTCTGGCGGTAGCATCAGCTGGATCAGAGTGCTCTCTGCTTCGGAGACACCCATGCAGCACAGCGGGGCCCAAAGGAGCTCTGTGCAAATACGCATGCGGCCGAAAAGAAAGAAGCAGCAGGCAGGAGGGAAGGGAAAATCAGAGAGCTGGCAGAGAAAGGAGCATCATCCAGTACTGACCACATACAGCTGTGGGTCTGTTGCCCACAGCTAGCTCTTCACTGTCACGCACACTTGACTTGAAATCGTAGTGTCAGCCCTCCAGGCTTCAGCCAGGAATGCTGTGCTGGCTGGAGCCAAGTGAGTTTCCCCCTTGAAGCTGAACAGCAAATTTTCTGGGAAAAAAAAATGAGCTCTGAGAGAATTAAATCACATTGAATTCCACTAATAATTCTGGATATAAAAAGTTGAAGGGAATGTTCTGGCAATGTCAAAGCAATATTTTTAATGTATTCCAAATGAGATATTAGGGTTGGTTTTTTTTGTTTGCCTGTTTCTTTCTTTCTTTTACTCTCCCTGGAAAAGCCTCCAGCTGGCACTGAAATTTCCAATTTTGAAAAAAACCTCCAAGTTTGCATTCAAACAACTGGTCAATTCAGAAAGTTTCAGTTTGGGTTGAGCATGGTAGAAATCTCTGCTCTGCTTTCGATTGTTCATTTTCACCAGTGAATTAAACCAATATTATTTACTCTGTTCTAACGCTGACAGTGTTCTCAGCCTCCTTCAGACGGAAGAGCATGCACCCATAATTTTTGCCTCCTTCCCTTCCCTGCATGGCACCATCCCGTCTGCCCATGCTCTGTAGGGACCATACATGGTTGGCTTCCAAGCCCACTAGAAGTGGAGGGCCAAGGAAGGTATCTCTGCAAAATACAGGTCTTGGAAGAAAAGCTGTTAGTTACACAGAAACCAAGACCTTCACCACTGTAGGTCAAGCCGGATCTGTTAATCTGAAGCACTTAACTGCATTTCAGCATTACCTTGCTCTCTGCCTGGTACTATTTAATAATCCTGCTCTTCAAAAATTGTGTTTACTTTACAGGATGTCTCATGTGGGGGACTCTTCTGCTGTTCCCACTTATTTGGGGCTTTGTCAAGAAGTATTTAACGAAATGAGATGGTACAAGCAGATCGACGGAAGTAATTTTGGCTACCCATGATACTAAATTCAAGTACATGACTGGTTCTTCTTTGTTAGGGCAAATGCCATTCCTGGGGATTCAAAGACTAGTAGAAGGGTTAAATTTTTCTCCAACTTATCTTTTGCAGGTCTGGTCTCTGGAGGTATCCTTTCTTTTTCACGGGACTTTTTTCCTCGCCTAGTTGAACAAAATGGCTTTCAGCAACCTGTATCACCATAACTAACTCACCTAACTGCTTATTATTGAAAAAAGTTATTAGCTTCTCTATAAACTCTTCTGGCCAAACTTTTTGTAAGTTATTTTACATAGTTGAAAATTACTGAACTGATAAGAGGAAAATTAAGGCTGGAACTTGTGAGGGAGTTGAGTGCTTTTGTAGTGGATAGTATTGGTACACGCCAGATACCCCGGCAGCATAACCAGAACCTCAGCCTCTGTTTGGCTCTTGCTGCTGTAAGCAGATTTGTCATTTGAAGTTGTGCCCACAGCAGAGCCCTTGCTGAAGAGAAGATCTTCCTTATATGCCGCTTACTTTCTTTATAAAAGACAAAACAATTGTTTCTCCAGTGCTGCCAGGGACAGGTAGTGCACTTCATCAGAGTCAGCTGGGCGTGCTTTCTTTGCTATCTGGATTAGAGCCTGTGCTCCCCGCTCAGATTTTCTCTTTCTGGGACCGGTTATTTACATCCTGCAATCTCTCTGACACTCAGGAACCTATCTTTAGAAATATTATTGCATCAGAGAGGGCTTTTGAAGCTAATTTCAGTATTTTCTTTATTTCTAGCGCTTGGTGGCAAATGTCTGCCCTGACTGACTTCTCATGCAGGCACTCTGATTTCACCAGACTGGCTCTGGGTTTAAGGTCCTGATTCTGAAAGCACATGTGGATTTTTTTTCTACGGGGCTTGGTGGCCCTGCTTGCAGTGTTTGTAGCTGTCAAGCTGCAAAAGTTGTTCTTTGACATCAGACTGAATTTTAATCCGTTTTAGTCCATGGATTAGAGGAGGACCCTGCTTGATGCTGGATGAGAGAAAAGAGTTGCTTTCCTTTTATTTCCACTTTCAATTACATTTTAAATACTTTGAACACTGTCTATAGCATTCAGCCCAGATGTTTCCTCTGTAGGAGTTGTAATGAGTAGAGACAATGGAGACAGGCAGACTACCTACCATGGTAGGTCTTGGATTTGTTTATATTTGGTAAATGTTTGGCACATTGTGAAGATAAATCAATAAAGTAATCATAGTATTTCCAGCTCTGTGAATTCTAAATCCCAATGTATAAAATAAGTGAAGTCAATAAACAGTGTGTGATCTTTTGGTAGCTTCTCCGTGTGTCTTATTATCATTTCCTCATTGTATTAAACAGTGCTTAAGAATAGTGTCTGTAATCTCTTAAATACCACAGAAAAGGACACTCAGAACATCGCAGCTCTGCAGGGCTTGTACATGCAGCTACAGCAAGTATTTTCCAAATTTCATCATCAGCCAGGAAACGCAGAAACTACTGTTTCTCTCCTTGTCTCTTTTAAATAATAGCAAAGACTCTCCTCATATTGACTCTATGAGTTGAAGATTCAAAAAGGAATGCAGATAGCACGAGATTTGCAGCATAAGTTAGAGCAGCAAAATGGGAATTACATCTCTTATGTTAAGGGCTGTTTTCTTCCCAGGGTGGTGTAAGTGGAAACTATCTTCGTTAACTCTCCCAATTTACTAACCCCCTGATGGCCTCCAGCTTCTGTAACAAAAAATCCAGACTGAAATAGCAGCAGTGGAGAATTTCCAGTGTCAGCCCTGTTCCCAGCGTGCAACTGCATATGGTCTTTAACAGCTTCATCACTTTACCCCACGCCACTGGTAACTTAACCATACATAAGAATACCAAATCGCCTTGGTCAGCAGAAGGAAGGATTTATTCTGTCTCCCCACCAATTTGTCTATGAACTCCTATTTCTCCAGCTATAAAGATGCTTCTGTAACTTAGTGCAGTGTGTTAAGAAGAAACCCCTTACGACATAACAAAAACTGAGCAGCACAACAATATATTTAAAAAATTGTCAGGGTTAAGTAATCTCATTTGCTTTAAATTGAAAGATGTATTTCCCACACTCCAGGGAAATATAATCATCAAGACCTGCTGCTGGTCCTAAACACTGTCCTTCATTTCAAGCTATAAGATGCTTACAAACCACAATGCAGTGCTGTCTAGAGGTAACCACACTGGCTAAAGAGCAGTACAGTAATTTTAGCATGGGGTTATGCTCAAGCAAATTGATAAACTCTTTCTCATCAGGGCTAATGAGCTTAACCATCTCCTCCCTGCCTGCAAAAGCTACCATATTGCTGCCAGTGCTGGACCAGACTCATCCATAGCCGGAGGGAATCTGTAGCCAGTGATGCATTACAGGCTATGGAAACACTCAAAAAGGAAGCTGAACTGATTTGTCATGTCTGAGAAAGTGACCCATTTTTGCTCTTGTCTCCTTTGTTCCTTCCACCTGTTCTTCTCCCTTTGTCCTCCCACCTACAAGCAATGAAATGTGCTACTGCTACATCCTTTTTTCCTAAATCATGGCAAACCCATCATTCCCAGCAAATGCCTGACTGCTGTGAATGGCCACTTTTGATTGCAATATAGCCTATTTTTTCCCCTGTTTTGTCAGTGCTGTTACAAGCAGAACCTCACCAAAAACTGTACAGCAAGAAGACATTTTGTGATGCTGCGCACCTAGACCATGCCACTCATTCTTGCAGTCTTTTGAACAGACACTAGCAGATGCACCATCACAGTCCCATGAAGCAGGGTAGTGCCAATCACCCTAAATTGCAAATGTAAAACCTGAAAAAACTTGGACCCACAGATGTATTTAGGTACCTACACTTCCCATTTAAATCAAGGGGATAACATTGTCTCTACATACCTTAGATCTGGAGATGAGGGACTTTTTGTGAGGTTATGCTGAACCGCGCAGAGCAGCAGCAATTGGAAATTATGTTTCCCAGGACCTGGACCAGTGTCTTTATTAGTGCTCAGTGAGTCCAGAAAGCTTGCTTACCTACACTGGGAGGAACGGCTGTGTATAAGTTACAGGAGCCAATTCCCTTCTTTCTGAGGCAACTGAGTCCCTAAGTTTGCAGATCAGTGTCTGCGCAGCAACTTTCTCCTCCCCACCTCTCTCTCTCTGCCAGCTGATTATTCCCTCTGTTCTGTTTCGGGTTATATGCTCAGAACTTCCTGGCTCCAAGTCTGATACAGCAAACTTTACTTCTATGCAAGTATCTCCTCCCTTGTCTCATCTGAGAAGGCGGTCGCCATCAACTAGACACTTGCGACAATGAAGCAGGTAGTTTTTCTATTACGGGTAAATGTGGATGACATTTTGCACAACTGCGTAATCTTCTGTGGTTTGTAAACTCCTCAGCGACCAGCCTGTGTTTCCCTCATGAGCAGTTACACAGGATTTGTATGTGACTGTGTGCAGTGCAATGGACATCTGAGCAGACCTTCTGCAGCACATGGGGAATGCAAATGGAGGTCTTGGGACAGCAAAAATTGTTATTAATGTCTTGTCCCTTTTCCTACAGTTATTAGCCTTAGAAGTTTCTTCCTGTAACCTCAAAAATACCTCAGTGTGAAGCAAGAAGTGCTGCTGAGTTGGTATGAGTATTGAGGGATCAAGGGCAGGTTGTGAGGGTCCTGCAGGAAAGTAAGGGGCTGTCTGAAAATGAGCTATTCTGCTTCTACTCCCTGGCAAACTGCTGAAACATCTTGAGTGTTGAACTTTCAGAATAAGCACCTATCTTCCCTCTGTTACCAGAAGGATACAGAACTACTAAAATAAAGCAAAAAGAACAAAAACCTGAGACAGCTGGCCTCCCACATGCCGAATGTGCCCTTACTCAACACACCAACTCATTGACCTCCGGGAAATGACTCCAGAAGATTTTCAGAAGAGTGCCATGCTATCTCACCAGCTGCTAAGCATTTTTTTTTCTGCCCACATGCTATGAAGGTGGGAAAAAAATTAAAAATCACTTTTTTTTTCTTAAGAGATTTAAAAAGGGGAAATGCATGGAAATATTTTGTTTCTGAAACTTTACTAACAACAGCAATACCAAAATTGTCTAGTTTTGTCTTTGTGTTTCCTTGAATGACTCAGTTCGGTGCAGTGGATGAGTTCTCAGCTGAAAACCTTCTTATGGCTATACAATTACATGAGATAGAATGAAAATAGGAGTATGTCACAGGCCATGGTATGCACCAAAAAAATGCAATATGTACTTGACGTGTCCAAGTGTCCAAGCACCAAATTAGCTGCACGTGATAATGCCCTTGTCATTTCATGATCTTCATGCAGACACTTCTGCTACGGGTCATGATCCTTTCTTTTGCCATGTTAACACACCTTCTGCATTAGGAAGATCTTTGCCAAACCAAAGAAATTTAAAAAGGTATGATCACTTCTCTCAAATAAATTCTAGTCCTTTGGTGACAGAAACATACCATTCTCCAGTGATTCAGAGTCTTCTAGGACAGAAAAAATAGGCTTTCTGTCACTCAAACACAAGTAGGGAAAAAACCCACTTGAAGCCCCACCTACTGCAAAATTTTCAGGACTAAATTATAAAGCAGCAGAGCAGGACACATGGCCATTTTCCCTTCTGTTACACTAAAAAGTACCACACTGCAAAGGCTCAATAGACATGTGCATGTGTGTGTGTATACGTTTATCTGTATGGCTATTGGGTGAAAGGAGCACAGGGAAGGCACTTATGCAGCAATGGACAATTTCTGGTGAGTTTCTTAAATGGCTGAGTTAAAGCTGAATTTTTAAATTTCTGAGAAGGAAGATTATGATGCCTGGCTACATTACCTATCCTATCGCTGTTCTAAGCTCAGGTGACTATAACATCTTGGGAAAACATCTCGTTTTTTTTTCTTTTTTTTTTTTCCCTACAAGTCAGACTATAGCTAGTTTTTCCCAGTCCTGAAACACAGAGGACACCATCTGTGATAAGCCCTGAAAGAAAACTGTACACTGTTTATTTTGTCAGTCCTTAAATTCTTCAGTGATTATTTCTGGTGAATTATATATGCCATACGGAGTACTTTCCTCAGTTAGGAAATAAGTTGACCCAGGACATATTGCCTTGCTGACCAAAACCAATCCTTCTGCAAAAGGAAAAGATACCATGTGATCTTAGAGCAAGAGGGTCCCCAATATGGTTGGCAAAGTATCACATGAGAAGGAAAGAGAAAAGAGAAATGAGACAGTAACAGGTACAATGAGTTAATATGTGTTGAAGCATCTAATAAAAATAACAGTCAGAGCAGCAGGGCACAGCAGTGGAAGAAAGAAAAATACCCCAATAACTGTGGAGTTAGTACTTTACTTCTTTTAGTGACAGAGGCAGCTCCAGTGTGGTACGTTCCTGAGATCACAGAGCATCTTGAAGAGTGGTAGTTAGACAGAACACAGTAAAAATACACAGAAGTAGGCGCAGTGAAAAGGCAGATTTATTTACTAGTAATACTGTACAGAGGAAAAAAAAAAGAGAGAAGCCACAGTTACAGCATGGCTGTTGCTGGCAGTGTTCTTGTTTTTTTTTATTTTTGCTTGTTTTTTGTACTCATTTTTTTTTAATCTGAAGAAAAAAAACATAACAGTCAAAAAAGTACACTTCAGGTTACAAAGTACAGCAGCTATCCCCAGCAATTCTAATCCAGTGTTAGCACAGCAGTTTTTCCCCAACAAAATGGGATTTTATTTACATTAGCTCACAAAGAAAGTGGGAGACTAAAGCTTAAAAAAAATCTCAACCACAACCTACATTCACCATAAAAGCTGCATTTCACACAACATTTTCTTGAACCCCTATAAAGAGTCATTCTTCGTCTATGGAGTGAACGTAGTCGGGAGGGGCAGGAAACCTTCAGAAACCTGTTCTTTGCCTTTGTCCTGACCTGCTTTGCTTGGCTACCTTTGCCGCACTCAGATTCATTCAGTGGCCACTGGAAAAGCAAAGACTTTCCAAACAGATTTTTCTCCTGCATCTGCCTCGAAGCAGTGCCTACATCCATACTTACAAAATAACAGGGACAAAATTCAAGCCCATCAGAAGTAAAGCACCTTAGCCATAGATGCCAGCCGATCTTAAGATATCCTCAAGGCTATCCCTAGCCACCACAACGCTTAAGGATGTGTTACACTTCAAACAAGTGCTTAAGATTAGAGGAACATAAGCACTGTGTTCAACTGCGACTTTATATGGTAGCACAAAACCTCCTTTATTTTTGAGTTTGCCTCTCTGTGACTGGCACATTAACTTGGAGGGGTACCAGTAGCTTCTTGGCAGCTAATTTTACTGAGAATGCCCTGGCATGCTGGATCAGTCTGTGGTAAAATTCACATTTTCTCCTGGCTCCTTTACCCTGCCAGTAGTAACCTGACAATTAGGGGGTGGCTTGCCTTCTGCTCCTGTAAGTGTCTTCTGGATACTGATATTTTATGTACTTCACATATCTAGCTCACATGGGCTTTGGGGGTTTGATGCATTCCCACAGGAATGGGAAGAGAGACAGCAGAATTACTTAAACAGTAAGATTTTAGTGGAATCCAGTGTTTGGGCAACCCAAGGGATGCCAGATGAATAGACAGGGAGGGTGCTCCTGAAATACCAAATGCTCCAGGGATCTAGGAAAATGCAGGAAGATGTCCAAACATCAAGGATAGGACACAGTAATTTCTTTTTCCTTGTGGGTTAACGGGCCCAAGGTGAGGTTTTTAACTCTTCTTCCTCCTATTTTTGCTTATAGGAGATCACAAAGAGGGAAGCTGAGAGGGGGGGCGGAAAGGAGCAGCTGAGCAATGGTGTCCAGAACCAGAGCTAGCACAGAGACAGGGGACAGGCAGAGTTTGGAGCAGAGGAGTGTGGAGGGAAAAATTTGGAAGAAAAACTTACACTGCCTCTTTCATGCTGTGTTTTTGTGCAGGAATGAAATTCACCCCTGCCCTCTTCAGGCACTGGGAGTTTTGAGAGTTCCCAAAGGGTGCTCACCTACTTTCAAACACAGTCAGCAAGGAGACCATGCTCTAAACCCCTCTCTGCAGAAAAATCTATCTAATTAAAGGAACGAGAAGACACACTTAAAGCAGCATAAGCCTTGCTTCTAGCATGTTGTTTAAAGACCAGACCCTGCGAGCATTTGTGCATGTGCTTAAATTTCATTTAATTCCCATTAAACTAAAAAGGGCTGCTTGGGTGCTTGATTTTATGCTCATGGGCATGTCTCTAGGTCTTACAGATGTACTGAATAGATATGCAAGGTCGAAATTCAGGTATGAATCACTAACATACCAATGCAAGTTAAAAATGTACAAATATACCCAAACTGATGGACTTCAGTTACTTGGCTAATTCTAAAAAAATAAATAAGGTTTGTTGTCTTTTTTTTCCATTTTTGAAGTAGATTAATTCTTAAATTAAACCTCTAAATCCTCCTTTGAGAAGAATTTGGGAAACAATTGCAGAAAAGCTTTGCAATGCAGTAACAGAAAAACCCGTCAAAATAAGAGAAGATTTTGCAAACCAGAGGAAGGGGCTCAGAATTCTTCACAAGTTTGCCCTGAAGAAAACTGGCCTATTCTTAATCCACTGAACAGCCTAAGTGGAACCACCACAGGAAAAAAGCTATAGATTTTGCAAGACTCTTTGAACCCATGAGGAAAAAGGCTCAGTATTATAATACTTTGATTTTAAATATAAGTGGGACATTTTAAAGATTTTCATGCACCCTTGTCACTATTTACAAGCTAAGTTATTATCTTAAGTTTATATTACAAGTTGGATTTATATTCTCTTTGGACTAGATGACAATCCATTTATATTCTAAACTTTATAAATTCAGTCATTTTATACAATTTACTTACTCTTTTACATAAAAAAATTACAATCCACATTTCTGTTGGATATTGTCATAGCCTGCGATCTCTGATTGAGCTCAGAACTACAGTTTATTCTTGCTGCCTAGAAAGCTCATGAAACATAATTTGAGCAAATTCTAAACTTTCTAACAGACAGAGAGAACTGGTTGAAACTAAGTGAGTTTAGAAAAAATAAAGACACCACATCTCAGCCTCTGGGGAAAATCCTCTACTTCGTCGAAACGATTTTGTTCTGCTCTTTCCAGTGGCCCTACCTCTTGCATTTTGAAATCTCATGTTGGATAAAGTATGACAAAGTGAAAAAAACATGTAGTTCTCCTATTTAGCCATACCTCTCTACTGAAAGTAGGTAGCTATTGCCTACTATGTTGGCTTTCTAGATAAAGGAGTTTGTCTAGCTATAGAAAGCATTGGTCCACCTTTTTTCTGTGAAATAAATTTACTTATTTAGCTGTGTTCATAGCAGATATATTGGATTTTACTCTTCTAACTTTACTGTTTAAAAAGTGTTGTGATCCTGCTTCCTGGATAAAACTGTGGTTAGGTCTACAAAAAGTCTCAAGAAGCTCAGCATTGTCATAAATATATGAAAAAGTTCAAAGGTGCAATGTCGTGGGTAAGATGATATTCAGAAACTCAACCCCTATTTAGGGTTTGTATCTCATTACAAAAATATTTATTCCTTAAAAAAATACACAAATGTAAAATACTACATTTTCTATTATATCCCCGCTTACTTTCCACTATGCCATTTGGACGTTGGACTACATCAAAAGGTCAAACACCTTTTATTTCTCTAGCAACTCTGTATGCTATCTTTCTGCTCTGATTAATTTGTTGTATCGCTATAATTTTAATCAGTAGTGAACTTAGGTAGAAAGGACTAATGTATTAGCAGTCAGGGACCTGCTCCTACCAGATGCTAAGCACCATTTTGTTTTGTGTTTTTCTCAGCAGAAGTAGCCATGCTCAGAGTTAGCTTCTAGGATTACACCACTCTAGGCAAACTCAGGAGTGCACAAAGCCGGCACAAGTACACAAATAACACCCAAACTATACCCTGTGTTAATCATCCATGCCCTGATCTTGCAGACACCTACACACATTCCTCCTGTGAGCAGTCCTGTTGACTGAAATAGTCTACTCACAGCAGAATTAGGCATATGTGTTTTTGTTTGCAGGGCTGAGGTCTTCTATTACATGGGTAGAGGTATGCTTCAGAGAGAAGGGCTTGTGCACACTTCTCTTGCTGGGGATTGAAAGATAATGTTGTGTTTATACAGCTTTGGAATACAGCCTGCACTTTTTGGAAAAAAATAAGGAAAAGAAAGACACAAAAAGAAGAAGAAAACCCAAGAGTGCTAAGGCAAACTGTCAAATGGCACATCATACCTACTTTGTCATTCATTTAGATAACATCACAAAGGCAGACCAGAGGAGTTCTGTAAACATATACCATACAGTACATCAGCCACGGGAAATTAAAAAAAGAAAACAACCCTGTAATTCTTTTCTTTCTGTATTGATATTCTTGTAATTGAAAGAGATTGCCTAGCCACTAATCATAATGCTGTGGTTTTGATTTGTATTTTTCTTCTGGTAAAAAAAAAAAGAAAGAATGGAAGTAAAATGCAGTGGTTTGCAAACGGAACAGTCCCTGAATGCAAATGAGGGACGACATGGAAAGTGGGTTCATAGAAACTTATAAAATACAAAATATAAAAAAGTTTCATAGGTTATTTTTTCCCAGTCTAGGAAAAGATACACTGAAAAGAGGTTTTTTTATTTTTGTTTTTCTTACAAAAGTTAAGGCGAGCAGTTTGTTGTGGCAAAATGTTATCACTGAACCAGTTTCTCACTCTACTTTTTTGTATCCCCTCATGCTGAAATTGAAAATGTACGTGTGATGGCATAAGTTAGACAGGGAATTTGCTTAAAATAATACAAAAAACCCTCTCCTAGAATGATTCTTACAAAAATCTCTCTCTGCTTGACCGTAGAGTGGACCTCTTCCTTCACACCTGATTGTGCATGAATTTCCACAGGCAGCTTCCTATCCAAAAGCGAGGGAGAAACAGATCCCTCCGAAGCCCAAAGCAGCCCTGGAAAACCGTTTTACATTCATCAGCCTAGGCTAATGCATTTGAATTCCCATGTTATTTGGCTGCAGGCTAATGGCTGGAAGGGACAAGCTGATGCCCCGGCAGGGCTGCTGCCCTTGAGGAGGAGGATGATTGGAGCACATGTGTTTCAGTTGATGTAGCTAAGGCCCTCCAAGTTCAGACCAATTTGCTCCAGTCTCATGTTTTTCCTGACCTCAGATATGGAACTGCCTTTAACCCATAAAGACAAACCCTATGCAGACAAACCTTTAGCTTTTCTGACTCTTTTGGGGCCCATTAACGATGGAGTTGATACAAACACATGAAGAACACTGGCCTTCCTAGGCACTCAATGTTAGCTACAAGTACTGAGCAGTAGGTATTTGGCAGGTTTAAGGTTTAAGGCTTGTGCTCTACTTCTAACCACTAACGGGCCACTTCTGGACTCTTGTGTGCCATCATCTCCCTGCCATGTTGTGCCTCAGGTGGTGCAGTGGTCTCAGACACGTTCTGGTCCCAGCCTCAGCAAGCATCTCCCAAAGCTGACTGCTGAGGGAGTCATCCCCAAAATGCTGAGTCTGTGCTGAACCAGGAGGTCATCAGACAGGGAAGCATGTGGCTGAAGAGATGCATGGACAGAGCAGGTTAGGGTAAAGATGACATCCCAAATTTCCCGAGCAGAGGGCTTTGGGAAAAAATGTCCAGAGGGGAGAGGAGTGACAAGGGGATAAAGATCGGTCTGGGAAGACACCGGGAGCCCAGGGTGGCCATGAAGGCGGCATCACATCTGGAGACGAAAGGGCAGTGAGTAACGAGAACAACCGGCCAGGCCAGGAGGAGATGACTTCAAGATTTGTTTTTGAGCATTACTGGTGAGGTGAACAGGCCCCAGAGTGACAGAACTATTGCAAAATGCACCTGGCTCCCACGGCGCTCACAGGGTAGCGGCAAGATGGAAAGGGCTTCACCCCTTGCGTTGCAGTGCTTTGGGGTCCTAAGCATGCCTGGGATCAGCCTCGTCAGGCCACCCTGGGGTTGAAAACTCAGGGTCTCATTTTAAGAAATATTGAGATTCGTAAAAGATTAGAGTTTCTGGGGAAAAAAAGAAAAAAAAAAACCACACAACCCAACAAAAAAAAAAAATCCAAACCACACGTTACTAGTTTCCAACAAACAGCCACCACACCTATTGTCGCAACGCAGGGCTCTGCGGCCGTTCCCCTCTTTGATAAAATTTAACTAAGCCTGAGTCAAGGGATGATGTGCAGAGCTTCTGTGGGTGAGTTTGGTCCTTCTCCCATCCAAAAGCCCCCAGGGGAGGCAGAGGGAGCATGTGGAAGTCTATTATTTCAGCCACTGCAGCAGATATGGAGGCCAGCAAAATTTCTGCAGATGTCATACAGATGTGGCTGTCTTTTCCTACTCTCCACTTGCTTTTTTTTTTTCTGTCATCTGAGCAGTGGTGAGAAGTTACCTTGATCAGCTCCATACTGATGGCTGAGTGACCTAACGCAGGAACTACCTTTTCCACTTTTTTTTTTGTGTGTATGTTTTCAATGTGCCTCGTATTACCACCACCACGAACAAGTGTCTTTTTTACTGGCACAGAAAGAAAAGAGTACAGAGCAAGAACTCTGTTTAATCAGATGCTCTGAGCTAACAATTAATGCAGTAAAAGCACCATCCAAGAAAGAACAGAAATATCATAGGAACCACCTCAGACTGCAAAGAGGCTTTTTGTTGTTTTCTTTCTTTCTTTCTTTCTTTTTTTAAACTTTTTATTTTGTTTTTCAGTTGCTGTTATTGATTTTTAAAGTCTGATAGTTTCAAAGACACTTCGAAATAATCTTCGGTTTTAACACTATCAGAAATATAAATCCTGATTTTCAGTCTCACTTCTGGAGTTATAAATCCAGACTAGCTCCACTTGAGTGAGTGAAGCTACCTTTAAGCAAAACCAAAGTGAGACAAGAATCAGGCTTATAATATCTCGCCATGAAAAAGCTGGCTGCTTTTTCGTTGTAGTTAGAAGAATCAAAGGATCAAGAAACAAAGAAATGTCTACTGGTTTTGGATGCCTTCGCCTTTTTACATTTTCACCTTGAGTTTTTTTAACAGGCCTGATTTTCAGAGAGCACATGAAGAAACAATTACTGGAAATCAGGCCTCTCTGATGTGTCCCACACCAGAAAATGAAGCACCCAAAGCCACCAGCAGTTTTTGAAAATGTTAGCCTTGCAGCTGTAGTTATCTTCTCCCAAAACAGCTGCTCTGACAAAACTCCAGTGGACCTCCACAGGAGTTTTACTTGGGTAAGCAGGGCAGGATCAACCCATCACCTGTCATTATGTAGGTGCACTGGAAGTACACTCTGTGAGAAATTACACTTCCCTAAGGATTACAGACTAAAGCTCTGGCCCTGCCCCATTCCCAGAACTGAGAATTTCGTCACTGAATCCAGTGGGAACAGGGCCAGGCTGTGAGAAAAGTTCATTTATATTCTAAGGAAACAGCAATATCTCTTCTCTACTGGAGTTCAGCAGGAAAACTTCATGTATAAACATTGGCAGAGTTACTGAAAGGCAAATAATTAGATCAGTGACTCCATTTCAGTTGCTGTGACAGATGCATCTTTTTCATGTCAAGTTAATTTCAACTGTAATTTGGGGAGATGAAGTACACATACAATACTGTAATCTGGAAGATTTACATAAGGCAAAATCATCATTCATACATTTTATAGGAAGAATAATTAAGGTCCACTTTTGGTATCACCAATAAGCAGAAATGGCTGATGGGTTTTTCTGGCACCGCAAACTAAACTGGAAAGTTACTATAAAACAAAAGTATGCAAACATTTTGGGAAAGACTCGTCTGAGTTTTAGCAAATTAAAACAGTAAAATGATCTAAGCTTTCCATCCAATAAATAAAAAATAAGATCTATAAAATAATGTTTAAATGTGATTTTTCTTTAAAAAGAGAAGCAATATTTTTTAAGGCTCTCATACCTGGCTGCTGTGAAACTCAGACTCCCACAAAATGCTAGGAATCTGATCAAGCCTGCCAGATATCCAAAGAAAAAACATAAAAAGTGTTTTCATTATATATATATAATATATATATAAAAATCAAATAAATATGAAAACATTTGTTCATTTCCCATTTGTCTCTCACTCTGCAATATTAAGGAAAAAAAAAACAAAACCCCAACAAGAAAGAAAGGAAGCAAAAAACCTCCCAACAAAAACCTCCCCAAACCACAAATACATCTGATGGGAAAATGACCATGCATTCCTCTTCCTGAAGAACTAGAAAGCAAAGAAACCCAACTGCAAGGCAATGGAGGCATTCACTTCCAGTTCACAGTATTGCAGTTAGAAGTACAGTAAGGTCTAGATAAGTGACGGAGCAGGAGCTGCCCGGAGCGGGGAAGGAGGAGGTGTTCACATAACAATACAGCATTGACAGCGCTTTTTCTTTTGTGTACCTGGGGTGGCTTCCAAGGGCAGGCTCTCTTCCTTCCCCTCAGGAGAGGAGGGCTCTGTCGTATCCGACAGCGGCCTGCCAGAGACCAGCTCAGCGGCATTCCCATCCATGGTGGAGATATCCGTCACTGTCTTCTCCCGCAATGACTTCTCGTCATCTTCATCAATCAGGACCAGCTCTGCCTTGATGGTCTCATCATAGCCCAGCACCTTCTTCGTCTCCTCTTCGTCATCGATGTTCTGGTAGCCCATAAATATCATTGTCACTGGCTGATCTGCGCTGGCCTCTGGGGCTTCGCCACTGCAGGGTTTGTCTTGGGGCTGAGGGTTCACAGCATGCCCTTTGATGGGTTTGTGTACCATTTCCAGCTTTGCCTCCTTGAAGAGCATTTGCTCCTTCATATGGCTAAGGTTTCCATCGGCTACCACATTTCTGTCTGACACAGTCATTGTTTCATACCCTCCTTTTACACTTGATTGTCCAGCTTTTTGCATAAGTTCATCTACGTCCTTTGAGCTTAATTTATGTACTCCATTTTCTACCACTGTGCCACCAGAGTGAACCTCATAGACTACCTTGGTACCATCATCATAGACTTTGAATCCTCTTTGATGGGCCTCATCTGGGCCAACAGGTGAAGCAGAGACAATCTTGGTCTCTCCTGTCTGTTTGTCTTTCTCCACATTAATTTCCATGGTGCACAAAGCTTGAATGAAAACAAGAGAGGAAGTGCATGTTACAACAAAAAAAAGCCAGTGAATGGTTAATTGCCAAACAGACAAAGAAAACTACGGTGCCCCTTTTCCTAGCTCCTGCTTCTATAGGGACAAGTGTTCTACGTTAGAGGTGGGACACAATGCTGTGGACAGAGATAGTTATTATGCTACAGCTTCTTATGCTGCTGGAGGCTAGGCATACCTGTGGCAAACAGGAGCCAGTCTTCCAGCCCAGGCTGCGTGGAGCAGTCTCTGATCAACTAGGAGTGCAAGAGCACTAGGTTAGGTGTGATTTAGGCAAAGGGAGGTGACAGCATGCAGGTTGCCCTCAACCTTTCCATTCTGAACTTGCATCAAAATTCAGAGAGAAACTAATCTCCAGGAACCTCTCTAATCTCTTTTACTTCTCTGCCATCAAACTGCCAGTTAGCTGGTAACAAGTTTTGTTTTCTGCAAGTAACACACCGACTGTTTTATTATCAACGCTTGTTCTTGCTTAACTCTTCCATCCGTAGTATTCAAAATATTTTAGAGAGATGAAGAAACACTGTTTACCCATGTTCTACAGGTGGAAAAACAAAATCAAACAGTAATGGGATAATTTCTCCCGCAGATGCATGGCAGGGCAGGTGTCTCAGTTTCCACACCAAGACATCAGAGTGACCTCTGCTTGTAGGTTAAGAGAATGTAGAAAATGGCCAAGAAGTGCTCCCCCATTTATGTGAATTAGGCCCTAAGCACCATTGCCGAAGCTGAAGAAAAAAATAATAATGAACTGATTTTCAAAGCATCATGAAACAACAAGTAAAAATGTGTGAGGGATGTTGTTTTAGAATAGCAAAGAAGCTTTTCCAGCAGTTAAGAAGGACGCAGTAACAAGATGAAAACTGTAGAGACCACACAGCAGGAACAGACAGGCAGCCTACATTGCTCCAACACCCATTCTGAGATATGATGACATCTCACTACACAGCTTTTCAAAGAAAAATGTGCAAAGGTCTCACAGATTTTCCAGAAGCGGTCATCTGTCTAAGCACTCCTTGTATGCAGATGAAGACATTTTGGCTCCTGGACAGACATCCACAGACATTTAATTACAAATTACCACAGGCAGTGACAAGTGTTTGTGAAACTTACAGTGGCCATTTCTACCAATGAAACTCAATGATTTGTCTTACCTGGGGACACAACAAACTGATGTGTTGTCTTTTTTCCCTGACTTATTTTCAAGTGAGTACAGAATATCCCTGCCCCAAGAACCAATGTAGCTTGGTATGCTTGTATTTAAAAAATCATGAATGTAAAAAACTACTTTTGCTTTAATATTTTCCCTCAGTCTTATTACTCACACACAGTAGAATTTTTTTTTCTGTATCCTTAAAGCAAAGCATTTCATCAGCAATAGGAAGTTTATAATGACGTGTATCATGACCCTCTATAGCTCTAGAGAGAAAATTAATGTATTGCAGAGTGCGTGCATGCTGGCTCTCAGGGAAGCGGTCTCCTCTGGCCCCTGGGAGTGCAGTCTGGTAGGCAGCCTAGCCAGATGAAGGTCCAACCATCTACGTGCTGTGCATGTCTGCTTGGAGCTTGGTCAGTCCTGGTTAGGTCAAGTACAAGGCCACACAAACACCTGCATGGAGGCAGAGGATGGAGGTGCTGGGGGGTGAAGGAGCATTGCTACCTCTCAGAGGGGGATGTTGCTGAAGGCTGAGTGGGCTGCAGAAGCAGGGATCTCGCCTTGGCCATTGCCAGCTAGGGGAACGTCCCTAAGGACTGTGCTTTACCACTGCTTTGGGAGGTCTGCGGACTAGCTGCGTCCATAGTTCACGACCCTGAGCACAGGATGTCCATTTTCACAACACAGTAGGGATATCAGCTTTCTGATCTCCCTCCCTGTGCTGGAGTTTTCATGCCTGGCCATGCTGGGCTCTGCAAGGGCCCTTCAAGTCTCAAGCAAGTACCTCTGTCTTGAAGCCTTTAATCCAACTTACAGAGGTAATGTAGCAAAAAGATGGAATTTGCTCCCTTCTAGGTGCAGTTTCTTGGGCAGGGGTGAAGTTGAGGAAGGAGGAAAGGAAGAGGAATTTTGTTAATTGGCTTGACCCCCTGGGCCTTGGGTGAGTGGGCTCCGACATCACTTGACCTCGCCAGGGCTGCTCAGGCACATTGTTCAATAATTTGCAACATTACAGAGGTGAAAATAGAGGTTGGCTAGCCTATGGTGAAGATGCTAAAACTGACACACTGGCAGGTTTTTCAGTGGCAGCCAGCTGAACTGCAGCAAAGCTGATCTATGATGGAGTAACAGAATGTTCAGAAATAATCTCTGATGGGCAGAAGTTCCTAATTTGTCCTGAGCACCACAGCTCTGCAGGGAGGGCATCACCAGCCCACCGACTGGCCACTTGCTACCTTCTCAGAGAGAAGCAGCATCCTGAACTGCCTTGGAGCTCCTGTGCTTCCCCTCTTCTTTGAAACAAAGAAATATTATCAGGGGCACTACTTTTCAGTAAAGGCTGCTGATTTTCCTGTTAAGTAGTTGAGTGCCATGTTATTGCACATATTTTTAGTGCAGAAAAGGGTGCAATCTGCCCAACCCTCTCTGTTTTGATGAAAAAAAATCACTTACTAGGGTGCATTAAGAGAAGGCTTGTATTATGGGCCTGAATTCAGAAGCAGATAGGGATAATCTGACAGTTAAATCATGTGAACCTGGCCATATTTAAAAAGAGTTGATCTGATTGAGAAAGTTAACAAGTGTGGTCCTTACGTATTTTCTGTTTGGCTAATTTGCTTAAGCATTTGCCACTGTCAAGATTTTCTTTTCATTTCTTCCACCATGATTTCAGCAGCAGTGTTTTTGCATATTGGCATAACATGCAGTTTATGACCTGCCCCTGGGATCCCATTAAAGTGATTTGCACAAGCAAATGCATAAACATACGCGAATTTCTTAGAAAGCTGTTCACTAGTGAAATGCATTGCCATGGGACAAGTGAATACAGAACCTGGCTTATCTGCCTGTAAGCATAATGTTTGTTCTCTGCAGGAAAACCTAGCAGCCCAGCTTGTCAAAGTAGCTGAAAAATGAACTGATGTTGATTTCTAAAATGTAGTTGTTTTTTTTTTTTTTTTAACCAGAGCTTATTTACTGCAAAGTGTGCTCTGTTAATACAATACAAAACTATCTGACAATAGAGTTGAAACTGAAAGCAGTACTTGAAGAAGTCTGCCTATATTCACAAGTACAAGTTTTCTGCACAAGCTTTAATTACAGTGTAAAATGATGCAGTGCTTCGAAACAACAAGATCCCGACGTGCAAATGAAAAGATCTGGCTTCTGCCTGTTATGTGGATTCAGAGGTTGTTCTTTTAAAATAAAATATTAATAGACTTTGAGCTTGTTTTAAGATGGATCCTTACAGTCCACCTTGAGCACAAATGCTGGTGCCTTTTTTTTTTAAAATTATTGCACACACACAACAGTCTTATCATGGACCACACAAACAAGGCTTCTGGGTCATCCAAATAACGAAAGAAATTATTGTTTCCTTGGTGTTGACAAAATGGTACAAAACAGACAGGGAAAAGCTTGCTTTTAAGACAGATCAGGGTAAGCACTTGTGGAAGGGAAGCTTTTGGAATGGCTTGCAACAGGACTTCTGAACAAAACAACGTCTCCCATAATGTGTATACTGTCTTAGCTGAAGACATTGCTTTGCTATGCTTGCTAACCCATTCTTCAAGTAAGCCGCCTCTCATTCCCACTCCTTGAGACACCTCTTAAGTAGGCACCAGCAATTTGATCTTGAGACAGGGAGCATACTATTTAGAAAACAAGGATCTTGAAAATAAGAAAGACATACAGCTTTTAACAATCACGTTGTTACATTTAAGACACATACCCGATCTGGAAAATAAGTGTTAGAAAATTCTCTGTAGGACTCCAAGCACAAAACGTGATGTAATTCTCCCCCAAGAAGAACTGTGTACAAATCAGTATAGAACAACATAAAAGCTTGAAGCCCATATGGAGTCTTGTGAGTGCCTGTCTGTCTCATTCATCTTAATGGGAGTGGCATGGGTACAACAGAGCAGACAAAACCTTGGCCTAGATACCATGTATTTTATCAGCAGAGATGGAGAGAACTGAATGTTTCCATGTAAAAACATGGGACACGTTTCCTATGCTACTTGTATGTAGTTCCACTACATTGTTTTGAGAGTATTCATGGCTGCTGAAAAAGCCTTGACTTATTTACAAAATACAAATCAAGCAGCATTTCCTGGCATTTAAATGATATCGGGACACCAGACTCATTAAGGTAATAGAACAAAAAAAGTTCATGGCTACTGGACTGGTATTATAATACTTTGCTCCTTGAAACTTACCAGCTACTCTGCTTGCTCCGTCCCGCCCAGGAACTGGCTCTGCTGTTCGTGAATAGAGGGTTGGGAGTTCAGGGATCTGGGAGTAAATGTAATTTACTGCATCTGGTGTCAGAGAACAGGAAACAGTTAGATTTGTGCTACGAGCCCCAGTGGCTTCATTGCTTAGACAGCAGAGTGTTGTCAGCCCCAACAATAGTCACTGGAGCTTTGCACTAGATAATTGGATCAAAGCAAACAAAGTGCAAAGTCACTGTCGTGTGATTGGTGTTCAATAGACTAGCTGAGGCAGGAGGGAATGGGTCCAGATGACTCAAACCTGATGTCCATTGAACACGTAAAATTATTTGTCAGGAGGTTCTGGATTTATCAAGTCCATGACCTTTAAAACGGTGGGAAAGAGAGGGGGAAGGTAAGGAACAAACCTAACGTGATACATAGAATACATGACATTTCCAATAGAGATATAAAAGGCTAAAAATGCTAGTGTTGACCAAACGGGATGAAAGGCCGGCTCTTTTGCACTGATTGTTTCTGATGTTATTCAACCAGTATTTGGCTTTTTGTTCTTAAAGCTGAAATGTAGCTAAAAATGAAATTATGTATAGATACTGACAGGGTGCCCATTGTGACCCTCATTAGGTATTAAATACCTGTCAGTTCTGCAGTGTCATCATTCATTAAGAAAACCTGAACTAGTAGAAAGCTGCCTTAAAGGACTGACTTGTTTTACATGTAAGTGTATGGCTGTTTAGCATAAGCTAAATATGTTCTTTAGAAGATACATTAAAGAAATTTACAAATACTTACAGGGAGATGTTTCGTGGTTAGGTTAAATATAACTAAATAGTGTATATTGTTCTGTTAGGATTCAGCAGCTGAGCTAGAACCAGACCTCAGTGGAGAGATGTGCAAATAACTGGCTTACAGTTTGGGTGCCAAAACAAAATGAAAAAGAGAGAAAATGAGAAAATCACAGTTTCCTATCAACTGCAAATGTTTTCATTTTTGTATGGAAACAGTTAAATTTCTGTTCAAACATAAGGTCCCATCTGGTATGAAACAGAGCATTCTTTCTCCTCCAAGGGTACTTGGCTGGTACAATGTATAATTTAAGTTGTTCAGCCTTCGGTATGGCCTGATCCATGTGTCAGGGTAGGAGGAGGAATCTGCCTGCCCTGGTGCCTCTTGTTGTTATAAGGAGCTCAGGTAGGAAGGCCAGCGCAGATCATAAAAGTGCACTGGTGAAAGGAGAGAGGAAATCAAGTGTTCTGTGGTAGGCTGTTTGACTGCATCTGGTGAAGGAAGATTCTTTCATCATGTTCCCTACGGGCTAACACCCATCCCAGAAAAAAACCCTACTCCTGGTGTCATCCTCGGCAATGACACGACATGCCACCTCTAATTCCAAAGTCTGCTCCTTCTGTGAGAAAATTTGCCCTAGTATTAGCAAAACGGTTTTACCGCCTGAACAGCCTACAGTGGTCACCACTGCTGCTGGGTGCAGGAAGACAGTAGTCACAGTCCCTAATAAGACACTCCATCCCTCCATGGAGCAACGTAGGAGTCTCAGGTAAGGAAGACCCCTTTTTTTCCTTCCTGCGTCAGAGGAGGACAGCACAGAGGCACAGTGCAAATGGATTCCAGAATGCCTGGAAGTCAGTATATAGGTTCAGTTTGTAACAGATGAATTTGAAAAAAAAAAACTCAGCCAGCAAAATACTATTTCATTTCATACTTCAGTGGACAAATGGCAGTCTTGGCAAATGGGCTATTATATTTTCAATGCATACTGTTTCCTCAAAGTTTTTTATTTTTAGCACTAGAGCCTAGGAGAAATAGTTGTTTAGGACACAGCTGACTGAGCAATGGCCAGCAACAGCTGCTTTCTTTTGCAGAGTTTCTTGCCTCTGATGAGAAATTGGTATAATGCTTGGTGTTGTTATTCTGGGAAATATCACCAGCAAATGAGCAGGCCATTATTGAAAACTGAAGTAATTTCTCAGAAGAAAGAAGTGGGGGGTGTGTTTCTGGGCCATAATAAGGCGACACGTTGTGTTCTGAAAATAGCAGAAATTTAGTAATTATTCACCCTGTAGAGTGTACTGTTGGAACAGTAGCTTCAGTACACACTCATCCAGAGACCTGAGTGACAGACCTATCTGTCTACATGTGGGTGTAATCAATGCAGACTGACGCTGCTTGACTAATCATCCTTACTTCTTTTGCAGTCCACGAGAATAAACAGGCACGGTTAGGGTACAGTTCTCATCCCAGGGCACTTCAGGAGGCAAAACCCTTTGCAAGTGTTTGTTTTTCTCCAGTGCTTCTACAGGGAACTGAGCTAACCATCCTTGCAGCTAGCATCGCTGATGTCCGCCAGTAAACAAGATCAGTTGTACAGCTTGATGACCAGACTCTCACTTTAAAACCACACATGTCTGTGGACCTTTGCAAGTTCGGTTTTTTGCACCCTGCGTTAGGAGACAATACCTAGGTAAGTGTCAGGTTTTGTTAATATTGACTCAGTTTAGAAACTTCTCTGGATGTCACTTAAAATAAAATATTGAAAAATGAGCTTCAGGGCTCCTGAATATCTCTCATTATTGTCCTGAGAGGGGAATGCCATGGAGTGGGTGATGGGGGTAGCATTCTCATGTACTTTCTTCTGAAGCAAGTGATGGTGCTGTGTGTCAGAAATGGGGTATTTGACTAGAAGAATTTGAGACTTGGTTGATTCTGCCAGTTCCTGTCTCATCCCCTCTGAATGAAATGAACATGCTTAGTTCCCTTTGTCTCACTAGCAACAATGTCTGTTTCATATAGCACCTTTAAACATGACATGAGATCAATTTTATAAGGAGTGCATGAGATGCAAATTAGCATTTCATTCACAAGAGAGGAGGCAAGACTTAACATATATTAAAGCATTTGAACTAACTGCATTCGATATCTTCATTTCAGCCTTTGATGAGTTATTAATATCTAAGGATGCCATAAAACACATCCTGTGGCTTTTTGTACTAACTTATAACAAACCACATTTTAGGACTCTGGCACTCTTCCATATTATGAGACAGATAAGTGCTTGGGAAAACATATGGGGCCAGATAATCCTCCAAGGGTGCTTACACAAAACTAAACCTTCAGAACTGTTCAGAATAGCTCCCACGCAGAGACTTGTGGCCAAATGTCAGACCAGATCGTTTTCCAAGGGCTGGATTATCTTTAAAAATTCTGACTACTGCTAAAATTAGTGATAGATCTTCTGCAAATACTGGCTCCCAGGGCAAGGCTCTTCCACCTGCAAAGCCCTCTGGGGCTCCATCGGGCTGCATCAGAGGGAACAGAGATTATAACCCTTGTACCACATTTGTAAGACCACAAATGGAGGTTTAAGCAGGAAGCTTTGCTAAAAGCTGAATAGCCTGGCTCTGAGTTAGGGAATCATGCTTTAAACTAACGAACTTGGTGGGTGGTGTCCACAGCTGACACCTGTATATCCAAGCAATAGGGTGGATGAGCGTACCTACCAGGGCAGTAAGGAATGTTCCCCAGCCCTTTCCAAAGGCAAGAACCTTAGGTTTAGCCACCTCTAGTGAATGTAAACCAAGATATGTCAACTGGGCAACAAGCAGGAGGAACTAGAGCTCCATGCTCAGCCTGAGAGATGTCACAGGAATCACAGAAACATGGTGGGAAAACTTACATGATGGTAAGACCACAGTGGATAGTTATGAACACTTTCAGAAAGATAGGATGGGAACAAGAGGAGGTGGAGTTGCACTTTATGTGAAAGAGAAAGTTGAGTGTGTAGAGGAGAGCTCTGGAGACCATGCCAGTCCAATTGAATGCATGCCTTTGGATCAAGACTAGAGGGATCATCACCAAGGGGAATCTTATGTTAGGTATCTGTTACTGATCTCCCAATCAGGATGACAAAGCTGACAAAACCTTACTTCAGCCACTCAAGGAAATCTCAGGTCAACAGAACCTGGTCCTCATGGGTGACTTCAATTACCGAGACATTTGTTGGGGGAAATAAAAAAAGGCGCACAAGCCATCCATCAGGTTCATGGAATGCATTGAGGACTGCTTTTTGCTACAGATACTGGACATGCTGACTAGGAACAGCGCATTGCTAGATCTACTGCTCACAAAATGAGAAGACTTGAGAACACAACTACCAGCGGTAGCCTTGGATACAATGACCACAAAATTGTGAAGTTTAAGATCCTGCCGAGCACACTAAACATCAGTAGTAGGACAAAGACCCCAAATTTTAGAAGAGCCAACATCAATATGCTCAGAGCCCAGCTGTGAGGGATTCCATGGGAAGCATCCATGGAGGGCAAAGGAGCTTGTGAGTGCTCAGAGTTATTCAAGAGTGCCTGCTGAAAGCACAAGAATCCTCTACAAAGGGAAAGGAAGAATACTGAACAAAAGACCACCCTCGCTTAATAATCAGCTTTTAGGTGTAATTAAAATAAAAAAGAAGCACACCGGCTATTGAAAGGCATCCAAATAACTACTGAGGACTACAAGAACCTTGGTAGGGCATGCAGAGAAGCAGTCAAGAAGACTAAGGCTCAGGTAGAACTGAAATTGGCCAAAGATATCAAGTATATTAAGAAAGGGTTCTTCAGATTTGTGAGCAGTAAGCAGAAGCACAGCGAAGACATCGTCTCATTACTAAACGGAGTAGGGTAACTACTCACTAACAATGTTGCAAGGCAGATGTTCTCAATACCTTCTCTGCCTCTGTCCTTACTGGTATAGCTGGACCCTAGATCACAAGTTCAAGTAGCTATGACAACTCATGTATCAACACACCAGTAGTGGAGGAAGGGCTGGTCTGTGGCCTCTTGCAAGGGCTCAGCCCACAAAAATCCATGGGTCTGGCCAGAATCCACCCCAGAGTGTTAACAGAAGTGGCTAACATTGTTGTAAGGTGACTGTCTGTAATATTTGAAAGTCATGGAGGTCAGGGGATATCCCTGATGACTGGAAGAGGGAAAATGTCATGCCCATCTACAGGAAGGGACCAAAAGAGGACCCAGGAAAGTAGAGGCACATTGGTCTTACTTCATTCCCTGGGAGAGTGATGAAATGGGTCCTCCTAGAAACTCTCACAAATTAAATTCAACAGGTGATTGGGAAAAGCCAGCACAGATTTAGCAAGGGCAAATCATGACAGACTAACCTGATCACCTTCTACAACAAAATAACATCTGTCTATGTGGGGAGAGCAGCGGATGTTGTTTACCTGGACTTCAGCAAAGCGTTTGACACTATTTCCTACAGCCTTCTCCCGGACAAACTGTCAAGATACAGATTGAATAGGTGGTCTGTGGGATGGGTAGGAAATTGGCTCACAGAGTGCACTCAAAGGGTGGTGATCAATGATTTTCACTCAGGTGGCCAGAGGTGCTGTGATTGTGGCAGCCATAGATGCAGATCAAATTAAAAAGTTACTTAAAACCCTACAACTGAAAAACAACTGCTGATGAGTTTTTACAGGACACGTGGAAGCACTCGATAAAGATCTGTAGTTGACCCCTCTGAGGACAAGCTCGTCTGTTTTGCTGCTGGGCTGCACAGCTGATCAAGATCAGAGGACAGAAAACCAGAAGAGTTTCTAAGCAATGTGCTGGGAACTAAACAGTTCAGACCAGGTTTCCAGAGCCACATCTTTGCCAAATATAGGCTAATACATACCAAATTCAAACAGAGGTTTGTGCAAACTGTAGAGTTGTAATTGTGGCTTCTGTACATCAGCTGAAGTAGCAGCACGTAGTTTGGACACAGATGGCCAAAGACTGCAAAGGACAGATTCACCCCTGAGGCAAATTCAGCAGTCAAGGGAGTTACATCAGATCTTAATGTGGCTTTTATTTTATTTTATATACACATAGAGCCATAAACATATGCACACACAGAGTAAGAGCTCTCTCCTTTCCATTTGTTCACGATGTAGATGCAGCATAGCACTACAGCATGCCTGGTTTTGACTGCAGACCTGAGCAGCAACAAATGATGTCATTCCTAGCATCACCTCAGGCCTTGTTTAATGGAAAGCTTGTCAGTGACAAGCCATCAAGGAGCTGGCAGAAGCACAACTGCAGGTGACAGGGCCACAGCCGCCAGCCTCAGCATTTCTGCTCTGCTTTCTCTCACACAGTGATCCATGAAAGCAAAGTGTGTTTGTACCCTGGAAAATGCAGGATTTTTGCTTACTGTGCCTGGATGACTTCAAGCTCAGAAATGCTCACTGCCAAACACAGCTGTTTTCTGGGAAGGGTGGAAAAGACACAGAGAGTCACTTGATCAGCCGCTGGTGCTCACCACCACTTCTCCCCTTCCCTCGCAGCCTTTGCCTGGACCCCTCCGGGCTTTCTGCACACTCAAAAGCTCTATCACCACCATATATATGGCACAAAAACATGCACAGGGATGCAACGGTGAGAAAAATCAGTTTCTGTACCATCATTGCATTGAGAACAAAGGGAGAAATGGACATAGAACAAACTAATGGGAGATTTATGGACTCAAAGTCTTTGAGGATGTGGCAGCAGTTGAAGAAATTACCCCAACAGGATGGTGTTGGCTTGTGTCTGTGTTTTACACAGACTTCCTGTATTATCCCATGGCTCCTACCATTTTCCTCTGCACCATGTGTTACAGATGGTTGCCAGACAGATGGCTGATCTGCTGCAACAAAGCAAATCCTACATGTTTTTGAAGGAAGGAAAAATCTATGGTAGCAAAGTGCTCACAGATAGCTGTGTACATGTTTGCTTCCTGCTCTGATCAGCTGCCCTCACAGGCTGTTGTCAGAGAGCAGAAAACAGAGGACATGCTTGGCTTTCACTGTGTGGAGATGTACAGTCACATCGTATCCCACAGTGGGAGGGCTAACAGGACAGCTTGTAGCCTTGGTCATCACTAGGAGAGCAGAGCATACTCATGCTTAGAGGGTGACCTGGGCCTGCCCCAGCCCACAGGGACCAGCTGCTGAAAGGAAGAGACAAGATACATAAAGCAAGGGGTCTGGAAGAGATACTGGTTAACTTAGCTATATCCGCTGCTCCTTCTGCTTGCACATTTATTCTGGAGGCACTCTCTTATCTTTGGCATGATTTTGCAAATTTCTGTTACTCTTCAGAAATCACAGGCTGTCCTTGCTTCTGGCTCAGTCTGTGAGAGCAGGCAAAATCTGGAGAGCAGTGAGGCTCCTCTTGAACCCAATAAAATGCTAAATTGCTACAAGAAAACACCTTTGGAGAAATTACTGCTTCATATTTGCTAGCTGGGGCTTCCTTTGCTTCCCATTTCATCAAAATGCACATGAAGAAGCATACAACATCTTGCAGGAGTCATAAAAGCTCCTGCACACTTTGGGTACTAATTCCTGTAGGCATCATTCCTCCTTTGAAAAACTACCAACAGCCATGGGAAACTCTGCATAGGTATAAAATATTTGCCATTCTGCATCTTCATATGCCTTGAGATAGCCAATTTCAAGTGCTCCAGGAGGAAGGGAGAGTAAGTTCTTACTATGGAGCATCCTATCTGGGATTTCTTTCTTTTTTTTTTTTTTTTTTTACAATGGGATTTAACATAAAACTTTAATTATATTGCTAACTTTAATTATATTGCTAGAAGTAAAAATTTCTGAACTAGACCTTTGAGTTAGAAAGAAAACACTGTTACTAACTCATATTAATCCCCTCAAAAAGAGTATCCCCAAAACAGCTCCTCGTCAGCTCATATATTACATATTAACCTTCCATGTGTTCCAGTGCTTTAATGTTAAGATCATCCTACATATTCCTCACCTACACTCACAGTACAGTTGGGCATGACTTTGTCAGCAGCTGCAGGAGATAGTTGTGACCTCAGTATTTTGCATCTTGTAATTTCAAAGACATGTACTGAGAATGAGTGTCTGGAGCACAGATTTCATAGCAGATGGATCACCACCATACACTTCCTGTGTCCTATGGGTCCTGGAGAGGCATTACAAGGGTCTCTCTAGGTTCCTGGGAACCAACCACATTATTTGCTCACTCAGACACCTAAATCTGTAGCTCCGTACTTAGACTGATCACATACATTGTGTTCATAAACTAGGAATTATTACATCTTCATCCACATACGTGAAGTTTTCGTTTCGTAAGAATCATCACACAGTGAGTATTGTTCTGTAATCTAATGTTAATAGTTGTTCCTACATATTAGGAACCATCCCCATTGTATTTAACTGTTTATGAACTGAGCATGAGCACATACAATGGAGACGATTGACCACAGAGAGGTGAAAAGCATCTACAGTGCAGGGATAGCATGTGGTGAAAGGGATCTGTAACACTGAAGTTGCGTGATGTGTCTTTTAAGTCATAGATGCTGTTCTTTCCCCTTGTATGCACATAGGAAGAGCTGGAGCTCTGCTAGAGGAAAGCTGTTTCACCGCAATAGTGATGGCTGTGCTTGCACTATAGCAATACCAAAGAAAAGGTAATGGCTCTAGGAGTAAGTCAGAAACATACAATGAAGAGAAGAACATCCACTCCGCAAACTTTGGAACAAAGCTATAGTAACATAGTTAAACTTAAAGCTATGCAATAATAAAAAGGCACTTACCACCATCCTGGTGTGAGAAACTCTGTGAAGACAAAAAAATAAGATGTCTGGTTAAACCTTTTATATTTTGGGTATAATTTGCATGAAGTCTTGATTTTTATGCTAGGCTTGCTTTTATGGCTCTTTGTAATTTTAAAATGGGTAACTGGCTTCTCAGGTCTAGGTGCCATTAGAGGCTGAGGGAGAGAGACATGGTGTAACTGAAAGGAGAACACTGCTGTTTGCTGCAGGCTGTAATGTTTGGAAGCGGTGTTTGTGGCAAATGCCACTATCTCTGGGTGCCACTGGGAGCACGAAAGTTTGAGATGCCTTCTAGGATCCTCCTGATGTCTTTCAGTGGGGCTGAAAGCTCATGTGGTTTTCTTGCAGGTAAGCTAGGGAGACAGTCCCTGAAATCCCTCTGCAAAATGCTGGACTGGGAAGAGGAAATCCAAATAACCCAACCAAAATAGATCTGATGCCTCTATATCTTTTCTAGTCTTGTTCATCCTGGTTTGAGCTAAGTGCTCTGCACCTGGCCTCAGTCTTCCCCTAAGTGCATGAATTACAACTGCTGCCTTCAAACAGTGCTAAGAGTCTAGGCCGGTTTCAATCTGTGCACTATTGTCTTTTTAATTTTTTTTAAAATACCTTTTGCAAGTTGTCGAAGGACTTCTCAGTCTCCTTTAGTTTCTCCAAAATGATTTGTTCTTTGGCAGATATTTGGGATTCCTCACTTTCTAATTTCTGTATTTCTTGTTCCAGCCTGTGGAAGACATACAGACATGCACACACACATAAAAATAAAACAAGTTAAAAATATTCCAATGCGCCGTTTTTCTAGGCATTAATTAGCATTTCAAATGTCATCAGGAACAACTTTCACTCTTGTTATTCACAACTGCTTTCCTAGCGCATAAAGGGCATGTGAATTATTTGTCAAATAATAGATCTGTTTAAAAGAAAAACAGTCATTCTTTTATTGTTCACTTCTGCAAAAGCATATATAGATTAACTAAAAATGTGCCTCAGTATCACCCCACCCCAATTACCATAACATCTCTCAGATATGCACTTTCATTTTAGAAATCACAGCATGGGATATATCCACAAATATGCAGTAATAATTAGAGGAATAAGTGTCTTCTAATGCTTTTGTACTCCATACAATGACACTGAAATAGTTGTTGGAAGCTGGCAGTTAACCAGATGTGTTAGGAGTTCCTCTTGAACTTTGCCCACTCCTGACAATAACACTTCAGGAAGCCAAAAGCATTGGATATTCATCTGTGCTTTTTACTGTTACTGCATGATACTGGGGACCCCAGAGGCTTCAGGTAACAAAATACACAGACTGGTCAGAAAATAAACTTATTTTCCTAGGCAGTAATTATTCAGCACTCACGTTTCTCCTGTCAAGACCTAATGGCACTCACTCCTTAAGATGCGTTGCTTGTGATTTGGCATACACTTTAATCAGGGTTAGATTCTCCATTACTTTAACTCAAACCTCCTTTTATTGACATAATTTATTCAAGTACAGTAATATTCTCTCTTTCTGTCTCTCTATTTTTATGTGTACCACCATCTTTATTTTCTCACTTTTGACCAAAAGACAAAAAAATATCTGTAATATGAGTGAAGATGAACACTTTTGAACAGGGGCAGTTACCTAAAACTCCCTTTGTCTCCAGAAAGAATGGTAGCTGCTCACAGCTCACTGGAGCACACTTCTTTGAACATGGCAGATCAGCATCACCCACTACTTTCCTTACCCATGGCTGCTTGCTCCTGCCTTTCTGCAAACACTTCTCAAGTGAAGGATCAGGGCACTGATCGAAGCTACAGGGACACATTTCTGCTCTTTCCTAGCCCTGCTCAGCACAGGGCATTCATTAATGCTTGTTCGATCACCAGGCAAAGGGCAAGAAGAAGGTGACAGTGAGCAGGCAGGGAAGAGGGAGGGAGGGCTTGCTCCTTTCAGGGGCTTGACAGCTTGAGTTGCTTGTGAAATTCATGTGTCTAAATATAGACACAGAGGCCTAACTTAAGGCATCCACCTGGGAAATTTTTCCTCACTTTCTGGTTGTGCAAGGATGAAAGATGTGTGGTACTTGCTGATAATGCTTTTCATTAGAGGAAGGCAAAAATGTCACAGTCTCAAGTTGCTGCATATGGAAAAAGGCAAATTTTGCTCTCCTGAAGTCTGTAAATACTTAATAGTCTCAAATTTGCGGTTGTTTGTCAAACTGCTGTTTTTCTCTCTTAAAGGCAACCCTCTCATCTCCAAGTAGAAATGGCTTAATTGCAGTGATTTTAAAGTCAACTGTTGGAAAGTACTGCTCCAATCCACTTAATGTTTTCCCCAAATTAATAGAAAAACTAAAAAAAAAGCAAAATATTTTGAAAAAAAAATACTTTGTTCTGCTGAAATGGAACAATTTGATACAGGATTAATTTTTCCCTTTATGTTATGATTCAGGGAGAAAGCTTTCAAAAAATACCATTTCATCTTAACTTTTCTTCCCAGGAAGTTTTAAAAAATACCTATTGAAGTTAAAAAATAATTTGTCACTGAGGTCAGCCATTGCCATGCTCCTACTCAATGAATTTAGAAGTCAACAGGAAGGTGGCTTCTTTTCCTTTCCTATCCCTGGGAATAATTAGCAGATCCACATACAGTTACACCTTGCTCATAAAGATGTTTGAAATACTCTGCAGTGCTGCCTGGTGAAATTACACTGTGGAGTTAGGTGAGTTGGTGTTTACTGGTATGCTTCTTTTCTTCCCAAATGAATCACTAAGCAGCACTTTCAGGATACATAGTCTGTAGCCTGGTGCACTGGATCACTGCATGATCCAAGACGAGCCTGGAAGATGGGAGTGTGTAGAAGTCAGCAAAATACAGGGGAAGAAATCCCTTTTCTTTCAAATGAACTGGACTAGTTAATAATTTATGACAATGAAAACAATGTGAGCATGTGTGGTGTAAGCCAACTCATGGGATGTCAGTGAGGTAATAAGCAAGTAGACTCCCTGTAATTTGGGGGGATCATAAGCGCATCATTTTTTTTGTGCACGAGCTGAAAACTGTAGGTTTGTCATGATTTGTTTGATTTTCCAGAGAAAGTTTGCTTCTAAGGTATGCAAATGTGCACTTGCATGTGCATATCCAGCAATTGACTGGATTTATATTTTCTTACTTTCTGGCTACTCACACTTTTGTTTTATTTGTTTTTGTCTCTTTTATCATCCTTTCCTGGTTCACTTCCTCAGTTTCTGCTTCATTCATGCCAGCCTACTCTCACCATTAAAATGAGTTGGGCAGATGCAACATTAGGTTACCCTATTTTGCCAAAATGTCCTGTTTTGTTTCCTGAATCCTGTCTTCAGTTCCTCTCAGAAGCAGTATTAACAACAACTTACTAAAGGGGAAAGAGATGGAGACAGAGCTGCCAGGATTTAGAAATATGGGTGAAGCTGGTAGGGACACAGACTTCATATGTGACACTGAGTAAGAATGCATACAGATTCATCATATAGGTGGAAATTGCCCTTTTTCCACTGAAATCAGTGCAGCTACACAGTAGCCATTTGTAGAGTAGGTCTGAATTCCTAATCATGCAGGAAAAATATGGATCATTCAGCCAGAATGTACCTCGTACATAGAACAAGGGTCATATACCAAGCAGTAATATCCACAGGAGATTGCTTTATATCTTTTCCCTCAATTTTATACCACTCTTGTCTGTACTTTCTAGGCTTAAAGGCTGAGGTAATGCTGCTGAGGTAATGAGGTAACAGAAATACTCAAGGGCACAATTTCCACGTGAGCTGTTGTATACATTCGTCAGTAAACCACCTAGGTGCCACAGACTCCAATGGAAAATTTGGCCCTAGAGTCTTCACTGCTTTCTTCTGGCTGCCTTTTTACGTAGGGGACAGCAATGCAAAAATTAAAAACATAATCCAAACCAAAGGTTATTTTACACCCTTTACTTTTTTAGTGAGCTTCATATTATTAGAATTGCTGAGTGATAAGGAGAACTTCCTGCTTTTTTTAGTAACAAGATACTACAGAGACATGCAAATTTGGTCTGAAAAACAAAATGCACTGACATCACATCCGTTTTGAGCAACATGCTATATAATGGTTTAAACAGTAGTAAATCCATTCAGAGTGCACACGTACACTTATGTACATACACATAGTCCTTACATTCTTCCTCTGTAAAGCTGTTAAATATTCAATAATGTCCTTTTCTTCTAGCCCAGTTTAAAAAGGATGTCCCTTAATTGTCATTTGACACCTGGCAAGGAAACCTTATAATTCCCTTGTTCCTGGATTCTTAGCAGATTTCAGGCTGGCATTCGAAAGACAGCCACAACAATAAAGCCAGTTAAATAAACAGTGACAATTTCTGGAGTGCTGTAGATAAAAAATAAGAAACAGAAAGGAGATCCAGATGAGGCAGAAGTGGAGTAAGACAGGTCATTAATATTGCTGCTTATTGGCCCAAGCGGTTATCTTCTGATCACTGGGATTTGCTAAACTGTTTGTATAAGGAGCAAAAAATGAGTCAGGGAGTCTGGAGTTGCTTTGGCACAGAGCCCTGCTTCCCCAAATATCACAGAAACAAACAGGGGAGATTCCACCACTCAGAAACCCAAGCCTGCCTTGCTGATGATTGTCTCTCTGTCCCACAGCTTTCTTTAATGGACAGAGGCCACAAGCACCTGGGTACAGCAGGATTTTCAAGGGAGGTGAGAAGAGCTGCCCATGTAAGCCAGGTGACCCTCCTGCTCACCTTAACAGTGCTATCCCACTGCGAGGGGGAAGAAACCACCAACAGCAGAAGGGATGCTGTCTGTTGGACAGCATAGGATAACTCAGGCTGGAAGTGACGTTGGGAGGTCTCTAGCCTAACCTCCTGTTCAAAGCAGGGTCAGCCATGAGATCAGACCAGACTGCTCATGGCTTCCTCCAGCTGGAGCCTGAAAATGCCCAATGATGGGGGAAAAAAAATATTAATTTTTAAGGATACTTGCAGGCTTTCTCTTTCATAGCCTGTAGCTATCAGACACCATGCCCTGCAAAACTCAGACCAGAACCGTTCAGTACCACAGGGGAAGGGGATGCACCAGACTGGTAAAAGAAGTCTGCTCTGTGTGTTTGGTGGGATCTCGACCCAACCAGGCGGCCACGTGAGTGCAGGCAAGGCAGGCAGTGAAGTTTCTGGGTGGCCTGGAGGCGAAAGCAGCAAATGAACCCTCCTGCAGAGATGCTGGGATCAGGGACAAAAAGAGCTGTCAGACAGCACAGAAGACTTTAATTTAGGTGACAAAAAGGGGAGTTAAGAAGGGAGATCTAAAAGGTGAAGAGGCAGAGGGAGAGATTTAGTACTGTGGTATGTTTACATGTGCATTTAAATTTAGCACTCAGTGCCCAGCAAACATGATGTTTGGATACAGGGCCCTGTTTTCTGCTCCAGCCTGGAGACAGTGCATGCACTTTCTCCAGGTGAAGGATTTCCTCCATTTCCCATGCCAAGGTGTTGAAACCCACAGACTTGGGCTGTCACTTTCCTCTCTGCTGAAAGGTAGGGGCTGTTCTGGCACAAGGTGCCTTGACCTGGACCCCAGGAGGGACCCCGAGCAGGGGCACTCACACAGCCGGGGCAGAGTCATGCCACTTTGCAACAGGAACACACAAATCTCAAGCAAGCAGAACCACGCCTGTGGAAAATAGCCTCCTCTATCCAGCTAATTAACTCTGGTAGACACAGCATTTCTGGAGATACCTACATTTGGCTCCGCAGTGCTCTGTTTTTCAGGGTGGGACTGTAACAGCATTATACAGAGTACAACTGCAGGTTTATGGACCAGTTTCTTTAGCCTGTACCAGCCCTGCATGTTGAGTTGCACCTGAGAAATACTCACGTCATTTCTGCAGTGAAGATGAAAATGTACTAGAAGTTATGTCTGCAGCATACATGCTGACATGTCAGTGGAAAAAAGAATATTCATCAGCACTAATAAGGAAAATACACAAATATTCCATACTCAAGAGGAAAACAGGAAAGACCTAATCAGAGTAAACACTTGAAGGGAAAAGGTGACGGATGCGTATGTAGTGTGACGGATGGCTCAGCTGTAAACTGATTATTTTCCCATCGCTTGACTGACGCCCTAAATCAACCCGATATGAAAGGCACAAAGAAGATACAGGCTTGTATATCAGTAATTAGCACTGGCCTTGAATGTTTCCAGGGATGGGGCTTCCACAACCTCTCTGGGCAATCTGTGCCCATGTTTCACCACTCTCATGGTAAAAAAATTCTTTTTTATATCTAGACTAAATCTAACTTCTTTTTTAAAACCATTACCCCATCTCCCATCATAACAGGTCCTGTCAAAGAATTTCTCCCCATCTTTCTCACAAGCCCCCTTTAGGTACTGGAAGACTACTATAACATCTCCCCAGAGATGTTCTCTTCTCCAGGCTGAACAGCCCCAGCTCTCTCAGCCTGTCCTCACAGGAGAGGTGCTCCAGCCCTCTGATCATCTTTGTGGCCCTCCTCTGGACCCTCTCCAACTGGTCCATGTCAATCTTACGTTGGGGGCTCCAGAACTGGACGCAGTACTCCAGGTGGGGTCTCACCAGGGCAGAGTAGAGGGGGAGAATCACCTCCCTCGACCTGCTGGCCACGCTCCTCTTGATGCAGCCCAGGATGCGGTTGGCCTTCTGGGCCACAAGCACACATTGCCAGCTCATGCTGAGTTTCTCATCCACCAGCACTCCCAAGTCCTTCACTGAATTGGGATGGGGAAAGGCAAGATGGGGGGGCGGGTGGGGGGGCAGGGCAGAGGGAGGGTTGTCTTGCATTTAGGCTCTTTAAACCCGTGCAACTGCAGAAGATATGGGGTACTGTACCCTAAATCCCAGTGCAGCACCTCAGCCCTTGACACGCTTCCTATGTCCTTGTAAACGGCCAAGTACCAGCAACCTGGCTGGAAGCCAATAGGGCAAAGAAACTGGAGCATTTACCTACACGCCACGCCCGTGAACAGTGCCCTTTATCTGGTGCAGGGGAGGGGGAAATCACTTATACTTGGTTTAGTTTCCACATTGGCTTAGTTTTTTTTAGGAAACACTGGCAGTTGTACCAAAGCCAGCGGGACCATTTGTGGATGTCACTGTGTATCGACACACAGTCAGTGCTGAGGGCAAAAAACTGCTTGATTTCAGGTCTGTTACAGGATCTGAAATGGGATTCCAGAGCTGAGTAATTCAATGCCTCTTAGTTTAGTCTTTCTGCAGAGCTCATCTTTTTTGGATGGCTCACCCTCAAAGAGGAAAGCTGGCAGTGCACATCTTATGATTTCCAAAAGGCTGTTGTTTACACAGTGCAGCTGATAATCAAGACCAGCAAACTTAATTAGCATCTTTGAAAATGCAAAACCTCCGTGACTTGAAAGACTGGGAATACATTATCACCAATCAATGCTTGGAAATGAGATTCAGGCATGATGCTGAGTTGCTCTGGTAATCTATACAAATCTTCCTGAATACACAGGAAGGGAAACCATTCCCTTCAGCAAGCAGAAGTTGCACCCCAGTATCAGCTGATGATCTTGGGAAGAGAGGAAAAACTCTCTATAATTCCCTTCACTGTTTCAAGCAGGACCAGGTTAATCCCTGCTAGATTAGACAAATCAAGGCTAGCAAGTCAAGCACTGGCCATGGGATTTCTTGATCTGAACAGTCATTACCATGAGTTAGTCAATAAAAAGTTGCCTGCTCCAGGTGTAGAAGATCTAGTGTCGAGGTAACGCAAATGCTTTGACCTGCAATTGTAGAAGCTGTGTGATCGAGTCCCTTTCCTTGCTAAAGTAACATTTTGTTTATGTAGTAATTTTTGTCAGTGGTTTGCCTGATGCAGTGTTAAATCTCCGAAGCACAGGGACCTCCAGCCCTCTCTGGGGTGACTTTCTGCAGCCGGAATAGCTTTTTCTTTATTTTAGAAGTATGTTATCTCATTCCACTAGCATCTTCCCATATCACCTGAACACACAATTTCTTGCCCCCACTACATTTACAGTCCACATTTCTTTGTGGACTTTTACAAGTGTGAGCCTTCCAGGGCCAAGTTCTTCCAGTCTTTTTCAAATGGGAGACGTCTCCAGCCTGGGTGAGACTGCAACCTTAAAAACTTTCCACTGCTTCAGGAGAGGGCAGATCACTGGCTGGAAATCAGTGAATCACTGTGCCTTGGATGCTTGCCCTGACGGTGGAGGAGCACATGGCCTGACCCTCCTTTGGGAAACGGAGGGGAAAAATGAAAAAAAAAAGCCCTGGTCTGAATCCAGTTCCCTGGCCAGTGGCCGAAGAGGTGAAAAACCAAAGAGCCAACTTATTTATTCCCTGTCTGCTTATATCAGAGTGTTTGGGTCTGAAAGCCTCCATTTGTGCTCCTGACCAGGCTCCAGGCAGGACCTGGCAGATCTGACCGAGCCCCTTAATTTCCCTGACCAGCCAAGTAAAGACCCTGATAGCTCTACCCATGCTGGCAGAGTCTCGCTTTTGAACCATCAAGCTCCTGGAGCACATGTGTTTAAAACAAATGGCACAAATGTCCTGGTTTCTTGGCCCATCCCTGTGAGATGAAAACAGATATTTAGGGTCCTCCTGGTGAAGCTGGGTTTTGTCTCCCCTCTTCATCATCGCTATTGTTTTCTTCTTCCCTTCTTCCCCTCTAGCCCAGAGAGAGAGAGCTAGCCTCCTGCCTCTGGATCCTCTTTGTCCGGTGTCCAAAATATCAAAATAAATTAAATGAAGTCAGAGCCACAACTGTTATAAAATACTCAGGCTGCACAAAACCAGACACTCAGCTTCCATGTCTGGACTGAAGGGGAGTCAGTCACACCAGATGACATATGGGATTTACACTGCCAATACAGGGACTCGTCATCTGTAGTTCACTGGTCGGTACCTGCCAGGATGGCAGGAGAAAGGCAGGAAAGACAAAACAGCCATTTGAGAGATGACACTTGGGCTGTGCTTTGTAATTGGAAGGTGAAGGTGCAAAGACTCAGTGAAGACACCGAACCCTGCAGAAACTTGCTTGTTCTCCCATGGCTTTGAATAAACTTGGCAGGGCAAGCACCAGGAGAGCTGTCTCTAGGATGCCTGAGGACACGCAGTCTAGCAGACAAGAGACATGACTCTATGCAAGAGTACGAGGGACAAATGTGCCCATGTGGCTTGCTGTCACAAAATTCTCTCCCCCTCCCATGCTTTGCTTTGCTGCTACCATTGAAGTGTGCTTCAGTGGACTGGCCAGACACTTCGAGCACTGAGAACAGGCTCCAGAAAGGCCACGATGATTGTCATGGGACCTGGGGTCGGAGGGCATGTGTTGCAAGATGTGGTCCAGCTGAAGGGGGCTCATACGTGCAGTTCCCCCCCCACAAAGTCCCCATACACGGCAGTATGCACCCAGAGACTAGAAAAGCAGCACAGGTGCGGCCAGCCCTGTGAAAAACAGCTTGCTGTCACATTGCAGCTATGCACATGAAAATTCATTTAGGTTTAGCAACAGATGCCAGCAGTTCAGCTGTACAGTGGACTGCGTTGTTTATATCTTGGGAGAAGTCCAAGAAATAGAGGGAGAGCAATTGGGGGAAGACTGTTGAGTGCTCATTCTCCTGTAGTGCAGCAGCGCTGGCTACTGCAGTGTTACCCAGGATTAGCGCAGATGTATGATTAAAATGAATGTGTGACCTTATGCAGCACCCATACTGCAAGCTGCCAAGGAAGGAGGATGTTTTTGTGCAATTCCTGTACATACTGGTATTCTGGAGATATGCATTCAGTTACCTAGCAGCACTTACTGGGAAGGCAGGAAGCTTGGAAAAGGGTGTGAGTTTTATCTCCACCTTCTTTTTTAATTAAAGGAAGTAAAAAAAAAAATAGTAAAAGTATTTGCCCTGAAGAGGTTTCAACCTCCCATGTACAATCTGGGAATACACTTTTTGCTCCTGATTTACAGTGTCAGCTGAGAGATGAGCTGCTAAGGGTCAGGGGAAGCTCAGGGCAGAGCACACCAAATTCACACCCCTCAGGTTGCGGCAGAATGGCCACGAGCATGCCCCAGCAGCCAACTGCTGCAAGGTGGGCCCCGTAACCTCCAGGCTAAGTGGCTGACCACAGCAGACACTTCAGACAGACACTGGCTGATCATTTTCAATCCTTATTGAAAATTACAGCTGTTTCTGGAGGGGCCATAGCAGAAACACAATAAACTTCTGCAAGCTTGGGGTGCAAGCAGATCTGCACTGAAAAGCAAAACACATGGGAGGCTGGTTTTAAAGGCAACGCTGTTAGCTAGGGTTGCAGTGGGTGTGTTGTCTTCTGCCTGGATCTCAGGTCACCGCAGCTTTTTCCTCAACCATCTGCTCTGGCCTCCTGCCCCTGGACTGCGATATCTGGGGAGATCCTCTCTGTGTTCCCATCTGCCCTTCCCAGGGAGCTGAGGAGGGTCTCACACAGCAAGTCTTGCAGAGAGAGCAGTGCTCCTGTCCCTCTTGGTCACCCATGGGCCACCCACTGCAGTGAAGGACAGGGGGAGAGGGGACAATACGAGAGAAGCACCTGGCAGAGCTCCAGGATGTCAGGTCTGGTGGTGACCCAGAGCAGTGTGTGAGGAGTTGGTGATGCTTGTCTGCTCCTTGGCAGTGGAGGGCTCTTGTAGGTGAAGTGCCCACAGGACACGCTGGAGCAGCATGTGAACTGATTGCAGTTATTTCTATGGGGCATGGGAGTCAAGAGCAGACGCTGAACAATGACAAGTTTTCCCAACTTGCCCTGAGTCCAGCTTGACTCTCTGGAGCTGCTCAGCTCTCTGGAGCTGCTTTGCCCTGACTCCTTTGCTCTGATTTTAATGCTTCTTCAGTATCAGCCATCTGCCTAGCCTTGTCTATCAACTGTAGCTGCATGCTTGGACCAGAGACAAGGGTTGCTGTGACTTGCTCTCAGTTTCCAGTAACAAGTGACCTACAGGTTCCCTTGATTTAAGCTAGCTCCTCAGCCCTGGCACACTGGTACTGTTTTCTGATAATACAGTGCAGAAGAGCAGAGGACAAGGAAACATGCTCTATAACAGCCTTATCTATCTCCTTTTCCTTTCCTTTTCCTTCATCTATTCTCTTTCCTCTTCCACCTCCTCTTCCTGCTACTTGCTGCATCCTCTCTCACTCCTGTGTTGCTGTTCCTGGTGGATCTCATCCTTTCATCACTCTTTCCCATGCCCCATGCCTGTCCTCAAACCTCCTGGCCACCCCGCCTCCCTGCAACTCCCCTGCTCCTCAAAGCCAGTCTCCATTCATTACTTCTCCAATTATGTAATTTCCTTTCCTATTAAAACATGATCCCCATCATCATCATCCTTTCTCTTTTTCTCTTCTCCTCCTCTCTCCTTCACATAAGCCAAAGGCATTCACTTTCGACTGTTCAACCAACATTCCTATCTATGGGCTGACTCTCTTCTCACTTTCAGTAACTGCCGTGTTCCTCAGTACAGAGGTCTTCAGAGCACGGGCAATCATGCTTCACGTGGGACCAAGACCCTTCCCAACTTCTAGGGTGGAGCATGTGTGCAGCTTTATAACTTCTATAAATGATATAGAAAGAGGAAAATCTAAACATCAGCTGCAGTTGATGTGAACAGCCATACTTCAAAGGAGGGAGTCCATGTGTGCTCACACTGCACAGTGTTATATATAACATATTGTGTTTCTTATATATATATATATATAACACATAGTATGTTATATAGCTGTAATTCCCTAAAAGATATCACTGACCTTTTGGTGCATTTTTGCTTGTCATAAGCACTGGGAAAAGATGATACAGGCTGCATGAATGCTGCTGTTGATGTTGAGAGATGCCTGACTGTGCTACCAGCAATGGACATCTTGTTAGTACAATATGATTTTCAGCCTGTGTATAGGAGAATTTTCATCTAAAAGAGCTTGGGCAAAAGTTCCTAAGTCCATCAGAATGAAAAGAGTTAGTGGGTTTTGAAAACACTTGGTAATATTTTTTCCTCTATATCTTTCCCTGAGCTGTGTCTGCAGCTCTTTTGCTCAGAGAAGAGTGAAGGCAGAGGGATGATGAAGCAAGGGCCAAGAGCTTGTGGAGCGCAGAGCACTCCCTGGGCTGTGCTGACCTGCAGCTCTGACTGCCCAGGGTGAAGCAGTGACGTGGGTTGTGCATTGCTCAGCCCCTCCACGGTGGTGCTCAGAAAAGCTGTTTTGGCAGTGCCATACAAATACCAGCAAGGATACACATGTCCAAGTGTGCTGAGGAAAAGGAAAGCCTGGCAGAAAGTCTGTCATTTTACAGAGCTAGCAACTGGCCTAATGAAAAGACTTTCCCTGTAGCCAATCTACATACAGCAAATGAAAGTGTGTGCTGCTGTTTTTTCCCTACTGTGAGGCATAATTTGTTCTGATTTTTTTTTTTCTGAACTGCATTTTTCCTGTCTTGCTCAGCTTGTAGTGACAATTCTTTCCACTTGTCTTGGATTGTTTTTTTTCCAGTCTCAAGGATATAAATATTTTTGCTGCAAATATTACTCTTCCTCTGATGTACCTATTACTTAGATTGCTTGGAATGGATGCTAATACAAGGTAGTAGTGATTACATCAATATGTGCTTGTTTCTCTGCAGTGCCACATGGCTCTTGGCAAACTCAAGATCTTAGTTAACATAAACAGTAGAGCTGTGGAAAAAAAATAACAGACAAATCTAATTTTCTGGCTGTGTTGATAACACACAGAAGTTCTTTATTGACAGGAAGATGTGCACCAAAGTTTCACTCTGGAACTCACTGCAAGTGTTGTACTTCTGAAGAAATTATTTGAAATGATGCACCTAGCTACACTGTAATGTCTGTGGTCTTCCTGTTCACACAAAGTGTCTAGCTAAACACCAGCACCAAAATGCACAGTATTATCAGCCCACTCTAATGTCCATTCAAGATAATGAGAAGATTAAGGGATGTTTAAGGGAAGTATATACTAGCTGTTAATTCGTATGTTAGATATATTACAGTCCAAGCCTAACCAGGAATACTCGAGAGCACACCTGAAAATGCTCTGATTTCTGGATTTACCCTAATACTTACATATATGTAGATACGTGTACATTGAGTGAAGCTTTTCTCGTGGTACATGCTGCCTTTTTTTTCGCTCTCATTGTATTTCTTATCTCCCTTGAATTCCCACACAGGTTATTTCCCTACCAGGCTCCAGCTGAGTCTTCTTCCTCTGCTAAGGCAGAGCACTGGCTCCATCCAAAGTCAATGCAGCTTGTTCCTTACTACTTACAAACAGGTTTCACTCCTTGCAGAGTGAAATCGCATCCTCGCATTTGGGATGTTTTGAATCCCTCCCCACCCACATCATGTCTGACTTTTAGCAATTTAGGACCACATGCAAGTAACTCCTTCAAAAGGCAATCTCATCATCACTGAAAAGGTGCTGCAGTTATTTACTAGATAAGCAGTGTTGACAAAAATACCAATCATGGGCTAGGGCTGTCTGTTTTATCCCTGCTGTAGTCTCCAACAAATCACTTTGCATCCATTTCCCCATCTTGATCCAGTAAATTTTGCTAATCCTATACAGTCCAATCATACATTAGCCCCTATTTATTCCTGGTAGATCTGTTAGTTGGTATCATTAATTATACTCACTGTACTTCTGAGGTTTCTATGACTTTGGCTTGACTTGACTCAGATTCACTGCTAATGACTGCATGGACTTTATAATGGACTTCTGCTGCAAACAAGGCATAATCTACTTGCTTTCTACCGTGGTGGATTAAAACGTGCTGTTTCAAGGAACACAGTGCTTATAGGCCTCCTGTTTGGTGTTAGAAGCAAGTGTGGCCCAGCACCCTGCACTCTGACCTAAGGTACCCTGTGTGACTGATTAAATATAACCTGAGAATAATACTAAAAACAAAAATGAGCCATAGAGAATTCAGGCTGTTATACTGAAAATGTGAAAACCCAATCAAAAGTATTATAATTGGTGTGATGACAGCTTCCCTGTATCTCAGCTAACTTGCGGCTGTCAAAGCACAACTACCCTACTACCACAGAAAGCTGCAACTTACAGAGAACCCATCTGCCTCCCTCGGACCTTTTTAACAAACCTTTCCTTGCCTTTTGTGTTGTGCTTCAGTCACATCTGCCTGAACCTGTAAGTGCTATCAGAAGCCCTTGGCAAAGGAGCTAGATGGGTACTTGCAGTGATCAGTCAGCATGCCTCAGGCACCGAGCTGTATTAGGTCTCTTTAAAAATTCCCCGTATTATGTGCCCCTCACAAATATACAAATGCATTCTCCTGTGCTGCTTGCCAAGAGTGACTTAGACGGCAGGGACAGAAAAAGAGCAGCGGGGCAGGAAGGGGAACATCCAGTAGGAGCTGTTACTTGTTTTGTTTGTTTCTTGAAGCAAACAGTTTCTTGGATTAGAGCTTTGCAAATCTGTCCTCTGCTGTCACTCTCTTACAGGAACTCACAGTCCATTTTTCCAGGGTTAAGGTTGATGCAAGGCAAGGAACGTGTCCCATGGGAACGGACAGACTCTACACCAGGAGCAGTGACAGATGCACCAAGCTGCTGCCACCCTGAGCACGACAATGGCAGCATCCCAATCCTGCTTCACTTGTCTGATCTACCTTAGAGCTTTGGTTTTGTTCATTTATTTATTTATGCTTGGCAGCAAGCATCCTTCTGCCCTAGAAAGCATTGGAACAAACAAGACTTCACTGGGGAGAGGTTTTGCCCCGGTGGGACAACCCCAAGGTTATCCGAAGTACTCCTGTTGAGACAAATCAAGCCAATCAGGAAGCCCCCAGAAACATGGGCTGTGCTCGGTTTGTTGTTTCCACCCTTAGACATTTCCTGCTATTGTTCTTGTAATTTTCTCTGAGTGTCCACCAGGCAGGTGGGTGGTGCTGCTATTGCCGGCAAGGGTTTTTGGGGAGGCCTCCAGTCCTTTCAGGCACATGGAGAGCTCTGTGCCATTCCTTTCCCAGACTCCCAGCACAAATTTCCGGCATACAACTGCAGGGAACGTGGGGCTGTGGTGGTAACTGCATCTCAGTGAGCAAAGAAAAGTGCCTTTTCCTGCTGGCTGTGCTCAGCTGGGCAAGAATGAAATCATGCCATAAAATGATGAATGAATTTTAGCTCAAGAAAGTGCTTACTACCCCAGGAGAAGCAGAAGGTGAGTGGGCGGAAGCAGCAAGTCCACAGCATCCTGGGATTCATTGAGAACTGTAGAAATCTGAGGAAATACTGATCGTACTACAGAAACTGACTGCTCTCGTTCTGTCTCTGCCATCCAGAGCCTGCTTTTCTCCTACCAAGAGTACAGGAGGTCACCTACAATGGCTTAACTGCATCACACCATTTGATGACCAGAGGAGGTATAACCATTCAGACCTCCCAGGGACAATGCCTGTAGCTCATTTTTTAATTCTCTGAGCTTCACAATTACATTTTTCTTTCATTGGATACATCTCACAAGTTTCTACCTGCAGTAGGAAGGACTGAGAAGAGCTGGGTGCTGCTTTCTCCATGCTCCAGTCTCAACTGGACACCACAGCAAACCAGTTCCTAGACCCCCACCACCTGCTCAGGTAATCATGAGCACATATTCGGTTTTCATCTGCAGTGTAAGAAAATTTCCTGTGTTGTGGAGAAACTGTGAGACCAAATCTGTGCTTGGACAGCATCTGTAACTCTGCAGAGAGATCCCTGAAGTGTGGTGTTGTTTCTGAGCTGTACTGGTGAACAGAGCCAGCTACAAAACTGTGAGAATGAAGAAATGAGTGGGAAAAATTGCTCTGAGATTGCTCAGGGCTTACATTCCAGCCCTTTCCTCCACATCAGCTAACATCAGCCACACCTGAGTCACTGCTGTCTGATCCCTCATAGTGCTGGAGTGTGAATTAAAAAAAACAAACAGAGAATGAGTTTAATAACATGACAAAGTCCTCCTTTTTATTTTCCACAACAAATCACAACTCCCCCTTACTGCCTCATGGGAGGCTGGAATGAGGCACGATTTTAATTGTGGGAAGCTGAAAAGTTTGTCTTGACTTTGCACTGCGTGTTTGTGGTAGGAGTCAGCTGACAGTTTCCTGCCTGCGTGGGTCTCGGACGGGTGAAATACTTGACCCCTGGACTTCCCAAGAACTGCAGAGCTTCCAAGTCAAGCTAAAGCAGATATCTGAACTGATTTGGTTCAGGGGTGCAAAAATCAGCCAGGAGAGCACCTGCATCCCAGGACGGATTAGAAAAGGGATTATTTTCCTTTTTAAAAGAACTCTTAGAAGCGTGCCAGCGTCTATGTTTTGATCATTGGCCCACAACTGGCCATGGAGCATAGCAGAGAGGTGGCACAGGACTGCATTTCTGAGGGTAAGCATCATAGAGGAGAACCTCAAAGCCATCTAATAGGGTGATAACACCCTACTTCCTAATAAATTACTTTGCACTCAGTTCTTTATTCTTTTTGCAGCAAGCTAAGGAAAGCCAAGTGTAGCCTGATGGGCTCCTGGCTACCATCCCAGGGAGGGGCTGGCTGGTCAAGAGGAGCTAGTTTGCCTTCCTTGGTTTCAGCGGATCCCATGACTATGCAAACGTTGTCCGAAGGGTCTCCTTTGCCTGTGCAAACAATCTCTGTGCCTGAAACAGTGGTACTGAGGGATGTGGTAGCAAGGGGACCTGGTCCTTGTCATATCTCTGGAAATTCCTGCTATGTAACTAGGGAAAAGAGGCTAGAGTTTTGCAGGACTTTCCTAAAGTCTAAACGGTTCATTTTGTTTAGTTTTGAGTCTCACAGTGATCTTGAGCCAGAGCTCAAGGGTCCAGGCCTGGAGATAACCTCAGCCTAGTTTTGTCAAACATGGACATTCTTGATTTTACCTGTACAGCTGATCCCCTTTTCTCCTTTCTGTGCCCACCATGTTCTTTATATTGGTATTTGAACAAGACATTCAAGTAAAATAAGTTCTTGTGAGAATGGGCAATAATAAATGCAAGACCATTGTAAAAATCTGCTCAGGTTTAGACAGAACATTTTCATTTGCTTTATCTGAAATGTCATAACATGAGACCAAGGGCACAGGTTTCACAGATGCCCATATTATTTAGAAGGCTATGTGCCATTTCCCAATTTACTTCATGCAGTACGCGTGTACACTTTCAGGGCATGGGAAGTTAAGACATCACTGACCAGTTTTTAAGTTACAAAAGATGCAAGTAGGCACCTTCAGGGATTTACAAAAATCTTAAAAGTAATAGAGGTCCTCTTGAAAATGGGATGTAGGTACTTTTGAAAGTTTCTCTCCTGTAACTTCCATGCCAATTGGTGTGTAGTTATGAACAGTTTTCCCACTTTATTGTTTAAAGGGGCTTCATCCATGGGTGTTTAGGGTAGAAGTGACAGGGCAGTAGATGACAGAGTGGTACTCAAAGCCTTGAGTTTAAACAACAGAGATAAACAGGCATTAAAGTGTAGGTGTGTATCTAGTTCCAGTGGTTTGAATAGATGAACGGATACACTTGGATGTAAGCACATGTTGAAGCATCTCTCTGACTCAAGGCTTAAAAGGGTGACCACATTAATCTGCAGAAGACAGCTCAAAAGTAGGAAAGTTGTCCCAGTGCTTTGGAACAGGCAGAATAAAAACGAAATTAATTAAAAATGTCTTAATTGAAAAACGACACAGAAACTGAGAGCAGCAACAGTATTCTGGGAGCTGGAATGGCATTGGCTGCATTATGACTGCCACTAGATGAAGGCAGTTGGAAGCGCAGGCTGTCAAGACAATTGGCCAAAGGGCTGGCAGGTTAGTCACTAAGCACCAGATGGACACCACCAACTGTCTAAATGCTTTCTCCCTCATTTGTGATTGGCCTCACTTGTGGCTGAGCTCCCTGGCTCTGTCTGTGGTTCTCAGCTCGGCTGTTGGCAGCTCCCTTGACGTACACCCCGCAGCCAGTGTGACAGTCCCTGAAGGAGCTGTGGGTTTGCTGGTCATGCCCTACTCTAACAAAATTTGACTCATTAGCAGTGTGAAACATCCACAGCACTATTTCTTTTTTTTTTCCCATTTCATATTCAGATCAGCTGTTGTAATCAGTTAAAAAGAGGCATTTTGAGATGTTGGTACTGGACTGCTGGTATTTGCCACCTTACGCTATGTTAACACTGGTAAGCAGGAAAGATGCAGCTCTGTGCCCAAACCAGCCTTGCCTGTAAGCCTCCCCGCTTCTCACCAGTGATCCAATCCAAACTGAGTGCTCTAGTGGCCTTCTGGGTATGGAGCTGCTCAGGTCTCTGCTTGTTGCCCCACTGCACGCCTCCTGCTATGTGACTGGGACTTGTAGCATCAAGGTCAGGAAGTCCTCTGGCAGAAAGTCCTCCACAACTTCCTTGTTCCTGCTTTCTTCACTGTCATGTCCTCTTTGGGAAGTACCAAAGTCTTGAGGCCAAGAAGTCCTTGAAAAACTCCATTTCTGTGAAACAAGGGAACCTCAGAATGGCCTTGTGCTGAGCTCCAAAAACTCTGTGTGGATTGATTTGTAGAAGGACATGTACCATAATTTACATGGGGAAACATGAGTTGCCTGATCCAGGCTACTTTTGGATGGCTTGAAGTTTGAACCTAAAGACGACAGGAACATCTGCTTGCCTTGGAAAGGCAACAACTGCTGATGTGAAGTCTCATCCCAGGAGGTGGTTGCTGTCCTACACAGAGCTCCATGGGCACACTGGTGTCACAGAGGACAGCTCCTGCATGGCCCGGCAGCACAGCTCTCACCATCATGTTTTCACAGCATTGTTTCTGCCTATGGCTGGCTCAGGTGAGGGACATTGAGACAGAAAGTAGAAATCATTTCCGAATGTACTAGGCAAACTGCCTTGACACTGCTTTCCTGGTGCTACAGTCAGTGGGAATTTTTGAACTTGTTGGTACAATCACACATGTAAAGAGGTACAACATCAGAAAAAAAAAAAAGATTCAAGACAAAGGGAGAGAGTGGTTTTCTTTGACAGCACACTACCAATGGCTGGGGAGAGCCATGTTCAGTTTATCACATCCATGTACAAGATGTAGGTAATCATGGATAGATTATTTTTGCCCTGAAACACAAGTCTAGCTGTTGTAGCATGTCCAGCAGCTAAACTGGCAGCTGAGAGCCAGCAGATGACTTGGTGTATCTTGTCTGTGGTCGCTTAATCCTCTGGAAGGCGGCTGAAGTTGTGCTTTACCTCACATTCGCAGAGGGCTGGTGATGGGCTGTGGCTCGTTACCATGGCTTGTCTGGAACAGCGTAATGTGATGCACTCGGGTAACTTCATCATGACATTGAACTCTTCCTCTCTTCCTGTTTCCAACTCCCATCCCTGAAATCAGCATTGCAGTAAACACCTGTTTGATAGGAGTGCTCTCAAAGACTGTGGCCAGGGGGACCAAGAAAATATCCCAGATAGATGCAGCTTTTTAACAGAGAGTGCTAAATGTCCACTACCTCTGGCACAGCTCATAGCTACTTTCTCTGTTCTCACTTCCCCTTAGCCCTTTCTCCTGCCTTTCTCCTTTGCTGAGCTTTGGCTCTTCCCATAACAGACTGTGTGGAGTCACGTATCACAGTGTACGAAATGCTTGTTTACCAGAGTTTTATCCCCTAATAAAAAGCGATACAACAAGACTTCAGATGTACATGCTAAATACACCTCAATGGACCTAGGGAGCACTGCAGAACGGCCCCAAATACTAACCTTCACTTAGGCTGCTGCACCAGTTTGTACAAAGAGAGTATCACCATGAAGGTCACATACTAGCTTTCTTTTCTGCTTTCCATTCCTGCTGCCTGCTATGTGGCTTGCTTTGGTAATCGGAAAGGATTGCTCCGCATACAGACCCCCACTGCCCATGGGACAGAAACATGTCTACCACAGAAATGAAGAATCAAGGAGTCCAGCTGTTAAAAAAAACCCAGGAATATAATAGTAGAAAAATTCCTACCACTGCATGCACGAACAGGTTTTACACGGTGGGATTGCTGGAGGAAGAGTTTGCAGTGTACAGGGCCATCTAGTGAGCTCAGTCATCATAACACCTCCGCTTTCTCCATCGCATGCTTTGTCTGTCATATCCCCAGACAACACCTTACACACTAGCTGCCAGCACATTTTAACAATATTTTCCACTGCAAGGTGAAAGGAGGAAAACGGCTGCAGGAGGGGAGAGGATGACAGCAGAAAGGGCATGGCTGGGAGCTTGGCGCGCTGGGTTTCTGTGGAGAGTCAGAAATACAGCTACACTGGGAGTGCAAAGGCAGTGTGCAAGTTTCCACTGAAGTGTGTCCTCAGCTGCAGTGCTTGCAATGACAACGGGAATTGCTGAGCCAGAGGACACTGCAGAAAAGGGGGTGGTGATAAAACCTTGTGAGGAGGTGATGGTTTCCCTGACAAACATCTGGTGAGGGGCAAGGGAACGGGAAAGTGATGTGGTAATAACACCAAGATCTCAGAGGACAGATGCTTGTATTTTGCGTGATGCTGGACTCATAGTCCTGGCAGGGAAATTGCTGCAACACAAAGCATTATGCCCACAAAGTCCTGTCGCCATGCTTTGCCTCTGAGCAGATTGGACTGATTGCCTCGGGATGAGCACGCAACCAGCCACGCTGCCCATTCACTCTCCCGTGTCTCCTGTGCATCTGACAGATTATGAGAGCAACAATAAACATCTGGGCATTTTGGTAGCTTTCGTGGCTGTTGAAAGAGTCTTTGAACGTACCTGAACCTACAGCTGACTCTGAAACCTACAGCTAGCATCATGCTGTTCTGGTACAAACTGTGCTTGTTAAGCCAGGGGTACAAAGCCAGAGAACACGAGCACGGGACAGTGTTTGGGCATTTCAGGTGCCAGGACATGACTCGTGCCTCCCTAGTGACGCTTTCCACTTTCAGCATAGACACAACTGTTTTTAAGCAAGTTTGCCCTGTTGCATTACAGGTACCTCAGAAAACTGGAAGGAAAAGTTTGGAAGATCCTCATCTAGCGAACGTCAGTTTAATCACATTGAATAATGGGAGTCAAGAGAGCACATCTACCTTCAGCAGAATGAGTACATTCCCTTCCTAATCTCTTGGACACTTAGTTGACCTGCTTGGACCTGACTCAAGGGTGGACTCTTCATGTCTCTGGAAGAGTTGTAAAGCCGGTGCTTGGTAATTGTAATAATGACAAACTGTTCCACATTCTCCTGAATTGTCCTTGAAGCCTTGACCTGCAAACATTAGGATATCAAATTAGCTTTCAGCATGTCATTATTAGTCCCAGTGAACAGGAGTGTGCTATTTCAGTACATGTCTCTGTGTGTTTACACAGGCTATGGGCAGGAGAAACAAAATATAATTAGCTTTGTAGCCCTGCAGCCCAGTAAATAGAGTATTGCCACTGCTAGTAACAGGTCCCACGCTTTGTAATAGCTTTGCAAGGCCCTTAGGACTTGTCAGGCTCCATCTATACTCACCCTATTCGTCTTACGCCTGTGCATGTTTGTCTAATCATATGGCATTGCTGCAATTTTCAGACAGCAGTGCCAAGCAGTTTTTTTTCTGCACAAAGAAATAGACTGAAGCAATTCAGTGCAGAGGAAGATGGCTTTGATGCCACAGCTGAAGCCTACAAAGAGGGATACAGGGTGCTGCAAAGAGTGGGATGATGAGACGTGACACAGGCTGGGCCTGGAGACCCCATAACTATGAGCAAGTTCACAATGGTCAGATGCAGACCTAGGGCTGGACAAAACCTCTTTAGGAGCAACAAAGAAAACAAAGAACAAGTATCAAAAGAAGCGTGGCCAGCAGGTCGAGGGAGGTAATTCTGCCCCTCTACTCTGCTCTCATGAGATCGCACCTGCAGTACTGCATCCAGCTCTGGAGCCCCCAACATAAGAAGGACATGGACCTGTTGCAGTTGGTCCAGCGGAGACCACGAAAATGATCAGAAGGCTGGAGCATCTCTCCCATGAGGACAGGCTGAAAGGGGGCTGTTCAGCCAGGAGAAGAGAGGGCTCTGGGAAGACTTTATAGCAGCCTTTCTGTACCTAAAGGGGGCTTATAAGACAGATGGGGAGAAACTCTTCAGCAGTGATAGGGCAAGGTGTAGTGATAGGGCAAGGTGTAGTGATAGGGCAAGGGGTAATGGTTTTAATCTAAAAGAGGATAGATTTAGGCTAGATATAAGGAAGAAATTTTTTACAATGAGGATGCTGAGACACTGGAACAGGTGGCCCAGAAAAGTTATGGATGCTCCATCACTGTTCAATATCAGGTTGGATGGGGCTCTGAGCAACCTGATCTGGTTGGAGATGTCCCCTCTCATTGGAGGAGGAATTGGACTAGATGACCTTTAAAGGTCGCTTCCAACCTAAACCATTCTATGATTCTGTGATTCTATCTACATATATATAATACACTCCATATAAAGCAAATTTGTATGGAATTTCATACCCATAGAATTTCATACCCATGAAGAGAGACTAAAGGGTGTTAGAAAAAGACTAAAGACATACCCATGAAGAAAGACTAAAGGGTGTTAGAAAACATATAAAAATTGCCTCGAATAGACTCAAAACTGAGAAGACAGAAACCGTCAACCTCTACATCACATTCCTCCCGGCAAAGGGAAGGAACTCTCACCATCATATATATATTTGCCCTGTATAATATTTGCCCTGATGAGGAGCTTGAGACGATGATGACTTGCTGTATCTTTTATCTCTTGCCAGGACTGATCCAAAGGAGTTGTGAAAGAGTGACTGTAAGAGCAGAGCAAAGGATGGGTACTAGGAAGGTCTAACAGTTGTAACTATAATTCTGCAGATTTTTTATGTAATACTCTTCCTTTTCCCACTCCTATAATACTTTGACTGCGACTAAAAATAATTCTGTCGTTCGACTGGTAGGATTTTGATTATCTTAACAAAAAAATTGTTGGCTTTGCATAAAGTGTGCTCATTTTTTGTCATAAGAAGCTTTTGAGTGCAATTTCATCACATTGTAGATGGGAGATGGAGATCTATCTGTTTCCCAGGTCAGTGCCTGGGGTACTGGACTGTCTTTCTTGGGTTTTTTGTCATCAAATGGGCTTTGGGGAGAATCTTCAGAAGAGTTTTTTTTCCAAGGGCTAATTTCTACACAGCTAATTTAAGGACAGAATTAATTTTCTAGGGCACAAATTTAAACTTATTTTTTAAAATTCTCAAATGCTGTAACAATACAACAACATGTGTGAGTTTAATGTTATTGAATGTGACAGGGAACACTACTTCACAGCCATATGAGAAAGACCAGACCACACTGAAATGCCAGCTTTGGATCAAGGTTGGGTTGCTGGGTCTAGGCTGCTAAACTAGAAGATAAGGAAACAGATGCAAAACAGGGCCAGTGGGTAGAGGAGGAGGAAACTGGTAGGTGTTGCATAAAAATGGAAAGCTTTTCAGGAGAAAGACAAAACAGAGCTTTTTATTATACTTCATGTAAAAACACTTATTTGTTCTTTTTATAGATTGTGTACCATTTAAGTACTGCACTTTTATTTCTGAAATCACCATAATTTTGTAGGAAAACCAGCTATTTTGAAATAGCAAAGTGTTAAAATATAACTTTTCTGCTTTAGAAAAAACTCCTACTTTTTTTTTGGTATTCACCAGACTATTTTGGTGTACCTCACATGGCACTTTTCTTCATATTTATGGAAAACAACTGCTTGTCTTGAATCAAAATTCTCATTTCCTGCTCCTTACAGTGTCCTCAGTCTAGGAAGGATGTTACACAGATGTGCGATTTTCAGATATTCCAACTCGAACAAAAAGGCTATGTCATTCTTTAGAAGAACATTAGGCTGATATTTCAAAAACCTGCAGCAATTGTAAAGGCATGAGGCCAAAAATTTCTTATGGAGCTTTTCCTCATTTAGAAAATTACTGTTACATCCTTATAATTATGGTAGGATTTGTTACATGAAAGCAACTTTCTATTATTGCATGTTAATGAATAGAAAACATCCTCTGTAACACTGCTATGAAAAACTCAATCTTTGGATTATTTCAGTGGAGGATGGATACATTTTATTTCTACAGTAAAAACTGGAAATTATGACATACAACAATAGTATTGTTTGCATGCAAATAAAATCTAGATTTGTTTTCAATTTTTTTTTTCTTCTTGTTCCTGCCTTTTTCTTTTTTTTTTCCCCCAGAAGGTTTTATTGCTTAAAATCTTCCAGGTGATCTATCAGTTCCTTAAGCAGAAAAAGTGTTTTGTTTTTTTTAGGAGTCTGAATACCCATATTCCTGAATATAACTGTCTGGGAGACTGTAGGATACATCCCCCAGTGGATGGACATACATGGGCATCAAAACTTGGTGGCAGATTTTAGGAACATAGATGTCTCTGGCATTGCTACTGTAATTTTATGCAAATTTATTTTTATTCTACATAGAGTTGCATTCTTAATATTCTTCTCACTATTATTCATTGTAAGATAAATAAATGCAAGCCATCTTTTTACCACACCAGAAACAAAGAAGGCATAAAACATGGTCTTTGGGACCATACACTTGCGCTATTGAACAAATAACTTTTGACTTCAGTCCATCTAAAGAGTTCTCCTGCAGTCCACGTATACACCAGCTTTTGCCTGTCAAAGAACAAGTCTGTCTTCTTTAAAATGTGGCAGAAAGAGAAAGCCCATTGTCTCTTTAATAGATCTGTTTTTATAGTCGTGTTTTCTATTGGTAAAATTCACTGAACTTCTTGCCCTGAAACATCCCTTTGTGGATACTCTGGAAATATGAAAACAGAAATTACCTGATTAGCAAATAGCATCTTCTCTAACCTTAGTGAGATGCCAGCTGCCATTGTGTTTCACCAAATTAAAAAGAAGACTGCAAGCCACTGCCCCCAATCTGCCGTGCAGGTGAATATATATGACAAGGCCAGCAGAGCCTTCTTTACTGTCCAGCTAGTGTGTCATCCTCATGTTTTCTGTCATTTACAAACCCTAAAGTAAGCAACGTTTCGACCGACTGAGGGATCAGAACAACCACACTTTGGGTGACTTCTCCCATGCTGCTTTTCCCTTGGAAAATACAATGAAAATAGTGATTTTTGCATACGATGTACTTCTGGTTCTCATCTACATCTCCTTGGTTTAAAACCAGCTGAACAGATCATGCATTGGTATCCTATGGCAAGGAGCTGTGATCAAAACTAATCATACAGTCGAAAATACGACATTGAACCTTCCAGCTCTAAATGTTAGAATAGGGAAGAAGCTGTTCCAGATGTGGAGCTGGCAGTCTGTGTTTTAACCCTCCGGTGGTTGAAGTCATCTAGGAGTGAAGCCTTGAGCTGCAGTGAGACCAGAGCACTGGAAATGACGTGTAGCAGGCAGAACGCTCATGTTAAAACCCTAGGTGGTAAGAAAAAAGCTGCAGTGGTGATGTGAAACCCTGGCCCTGCAGGCAGAGCTGCTGCATAGTGAGGTTGTGGGGGTTCCCCAAAGGATGGAAGGAAATAGCTGTTAATGAGAAATTTAGAGGGATATGTTAAATACAATGAATTTCTAGTCTGCCAAAATGAGCTCTAATATCTGCTGAACACACTTCAGTGTAATGTTTGTTAATATTCTAGTCCTTCTTTTTCACCAGACTTTTATCTTGGATTTAGTCACGGTATTTCAAAGAAAGGAAATAGTCCAGTGTAATTCTGAGTAGGTTTTGAGAGGCATTTTGATTCAGTTGATTTTATTTGCAGATTTCTCATGTTGATCCTGGTTCATTTAAAAAAAAATTATTAAGGAACACATTTTAAATGTGTTTAAGCCTGGCAAAAACCTGTGCTTAAACGCTTTCCTGACGTGGGGCCAGGTGCAGCAAAGCCATGCCGGTGTGATTGCTGCCTACAGACAGGCAGCGGGGTGTGGCAGCGGGGCACGCCAGTCCCCCTCGGGGCTGGAACAGTTTTTGGTGAGCCTGGATGCTCTGCGCATCACTGCAGCCTGTTCCCACGCCACACTGACCGGTAGGTGACCTGTGTGTCCCACATCCAAAAATAGATGAAATATATAGCCTCCTTCCAGCTTTAGCTGAGGATGTGCATGATATAAAAATACTTTTCAGTGGTAAACCAGAGCCTTCCCAGGGACATTAAGCCTTCTGAATGGCTGCAGACAGCCACCCACTTTCTGGGGTGAAATTCTGACATTTTTCATGTATAAGCTGGAAGCTTATAAGCTTCATATAAGCTTATAAGAATATATAAGCTCCAGCATTTTAGTTAATTATTTGTATTTTGGACACTCCAGTCAGGACCTAGTCTCTAGCATTAAAAAAAATAAATAAAAAAAACAGTGCATGCAAAACCCACGTATTTTGTGACATGATTACATTTCCATTGGGAAGCAGATACGGGGTCAGGCTGGCCCATGCCCTTTCCACATGTCCTCAGAAGGGGCTGTGGTGAGAAGGGTCTGTTTTCCATACAAGAAATGGTCTAGGATTTTGTTCTTCTCCACTTAAAAAGAGAAACTGATGTGGAGTGAGGTGTTTGGGTAGAAGATGACTATGCAGAAGTAAATAAAGATATGGAAGGTGGGGGGGAGGCAGTTGTACTCTTAGGAAAAGTGACCTCATAGCATTTAGGTCACAGAGGCCTCTAGAGAAGGCAGGTACCATCCCACCACAGTAAAAACCAAGTACTCCTCACGGAAACTGCATTCCTGGTTTGCCTGTGGCATGCAGACTGTGGGGCACATCTGCCTGGCAGCCTTGAAAATCTGCATCTCCTGTGTCCATGTTTGGCACACCACACTCTTTCACACTGCTTTGCCTCTGTCTTAAGATGAAGCACAGCAGGAGAGCTAAGTATTAAATCTGCTTTTGGGACAGGACAGAGCAGGGAGCAGAAGTCGTCACTGAACACAAGCCTGAGGAAGACTTCTCTTCTCTAGGGAGGAAGCCTTGTGATGCTCAAGTGGCTGCTGAGAGGTCCTACCCTGGCAGCGCTGCTGGAGACCACAGCACTGTCGAAGCACAAAGTCATGAATGCGAAATATGTGTTCTGGGACCTGGAAGGCAGCTTAGCGAGGGGATGACTAATGGGCAGGAGGAAGTGGAGCAGAGAAGGCATCTCCACATCCTCCGCACTGCAAGGCTGCATCAGTCACAGCTGCACTGTTCCTGAAAGGAGAGGGAACAAGCCAGCTAAGAATTACCATGGTCCCTGGGCAAAGGCACTGGCAGCAGCAGGCAGAGGCCTGGGCTCCCCTCCTGACTCCACCACTGACCCCTCCTGGGTTCCTTTCCGTGAGGTGCCCGTCCTGTCTGCGCCAACAGCTAAGGCACTGCGGCAGGACCTGCACGTGCACAGTGCCGAGCACACCAGACTCCGTCCCAGTGGGGTGGCCGCTGTGACAGCAACAAAGCAGGACAATGGAAGGGAACCGGCGATTCGCCTGTGACAAGATCAGTGATATCGTATAGGTTAGGAAACTAACTTAATAAATTGCCTGTTGCCTTGGACGTTTAACATGCTGCATCAATAGCACAGACTGGAAAAGGCTCTTGGCATTTCTCAGCAGAAATCTGGAAGATATGAAATGAAGAGATACAACAAACTACCTCAGGGAAGTACAATAACTCTAAGACTCATTTGTATGGAGCAACTGCTAGGACAAAAAATACATCTGCTTAATTCTTCTTACAGATACAATGTCATAAATAGCTCTTAAACAATTATGCAGCATTCGTATGCGATATTAAGCAGCTTTAGTTTCGCTCTGGAAATAGCTTTATATCTGCCTGACCATAAATTATCTTTCTGGTTTTGTCTAGAAGTATATACCATTTTGACATTTGTGGGGTTAAAGGACACTAGAAAATGGTGGCTTGTCCCTGATGATTTCCCTGAGAAATATTATTCCTTTGGAAAACAATTAAATATAAAATGTTTACAGGAATGTATTCATTTCAGGATAATTTGGAAGAAGCTTATCTCAGTACTTTGTTCCTGTGAAACAGAAACATCTGCTTTTTATGTTACCATTCTATGTTACCATCATGAACAGATAAAAGTGTTAAAGTGGCAATATCGATAATGTTTCAGTCTTACCAAAATAAATGTTTGCAGCAGGTCAAACAGATGATATTAATTCCTCTCCTTCATAACATTTTTGTTAAACTTATTTTTCACCTGTATTTGACACAAGTTGAAATTTCAGTCTTGGAATTTTCTGTAAGGCGGAGATTTTAAGTTTTGACCCATTCAAGTCATCACTTTATGCTACAATTTCATTTATCGCTTCAGCTTTTCATCATCCTGCCCTCTAGGGTCCACAGAGTCTAAAATTTATGCCTTCTGTTCCTCTTCACAGATGTCTATTCTGACTGTAATGACAAAGGATGAAACTCCACAGACTGCTTCAGATTAATGAAACAATCTAAAATTATCTGGAGAACAAAACTGGAGCCCTGAATGCAAACCAGCAGATTTATTTACGCCTTCAAATAAGAACTCTGAAACAAGTGACTCCAACACAGAAATATTTTGCCAGCTACCGAGCAGAGGGGGAATGGAAAGAAAACTCCATCGTGATTTCAAGCAGTTGTACCGGCAGCTGGCAGGGTGGTTTGCACTGGTAGTCCATCCTGTTCTGTGCCTGGCAGTGGCTGTTTCCAGATATTTCATGGAAATGTACCAAAAATTCGGGGTCAACTTTCCTGCATGCAGGAAAGTTTCTTCCTTACCTGCAATGCACGAAGTTGGCTTTTTCCTGCACTCTACGAGACAACACCCTTTCCTAGACCCTATTTCACTCTGTAAATCCCTGGACACCTTGCCTTGAATTTTGGAAACTGTGATGGATCAGCAAGTGCAACAAACTGATTGTTTATAATGCAAATAAATCGGTTCCGCTGTCCCCATAGTTTTAATTTCCTGATTTAGGTTTCACAGTCTGTCATTTGCTCTAGTAAAAAGCATTTCCTGCTCTCACTTCTCTGTTTCATTTCTGTATACTTTCAGCACTTCCTTTCTCCAAGAGAACTACAGAAACACAGAAAATTGCAGCTATGCCCCTCACCTCAAGTATCTCATCAGTCTCCTATTAAGCCCCTTCCTAAAAGTGTCCAGGAGTGAAGATCCCCTTCAAGTGGCAAGCGGCAACCTACTTCATTGCTTCACTGTGCTCACTACTGGAAGAGGTGTTGGGGAAGACTGCTTGACTTTTCTTTAAAGGTCTGGTCTTCTGGTATTTTAAACCAACATCTCTTGTCTTTGGAATGTATTTGCCTCATCTTTATAGCTATTCTCAAACTAGTTGCAGACATAGTGTGGCCAGCAGGTTGAGGGAGGTGATTCTGCCCCTCTACTCCGCTCTGGTGAGACCCCACCTGGAGCACTGCGTCCAGCTCTGGAGCCCCCAACATAAGAAGGACATGGACCTGGTGGAGTGAGTCTAGAGGAGGCCATGAAGATAATCAGATGCCTGGAGCACCTCTCCCATGAGGACAGGCTGAGAGAAGAGAAGGCTCTGAGGAGACCTCATAGCGGTCTTCCAGTACCTAAAGGGGGCTTGTAAGAAAGATGGGGAGAAACTCTTGAGCAGGGCCTGTTGTGATAGGACAAGGGGTAATGGTTTTAAAATAGAAGGAAGCAGATTCAGACTGGACATAAGGAAAAAATTCCAGTGGTGGAACACTGGAACAGGTTACCCAGAGAGATGATGGATGCCCCATCCCTGGAAACGTTCAAGGCCAGGTTGGATGGGGCTCTGAGCAACCTGATCTGGTTGTAGATGTCCCTGCTCCTTGCCAAGGGGATTGGACTAGATGACCTTTAAAGGCCCCTTCCAACCCAAACTATTCTATGATTCTATGATTATCATGTCCCTGTTTATGTTCTTTCCCCTAAATAATGTTATTTTTCTCTTGCAGATTGTGCACATTTGTAATCAGAAACACAGAGCAAAGTCTGGGAGGGGACTGGATGCAAGTGCTGAGCCCCAGCAGCTCAGGAGAAGGGGTCTGGGCAGGTCCTGGATGGCAGGCTGTGTTGACTGAACTGCTGCTCTGCTCCTGATGTCTGTGTCCCTGACCTTGTCTCAGAGACCTGAAAAGATGGAGACTTTATGGCCTCCCCAGTGATTCACTATTTCAATTGTTGGAGGTATTTCCCTAATTAATTTTCATTGCCAACACTTAATCTCAGCAGTTGTTGTCCTTTCTACCACGAACACAAAGAACACGTTATTCCTTTCTGTTGCAATGGCTGATGAAATACTGGAAGACCTACTCTCTGCATTAGACTCCGCAGTCTTTCCTTGTAGGCCGTGTACCCCAACCACTTCCATTTTCTTCTTCTGATTTTATGTCAGTTTGCATTGTACTTCCAGTGCAGTACTCCAACTGCAGGTTAATCCAGCTCAGGCCTTATTAGTGATCAGCAGAGGACGTTTCTTTTATGTCTCAATACTTACATACCAATATGTCTTTACAGCACAAAATCTTTGACTCACATCCAGCTTCGTATTCACTCTAATTCCCACATCCTTTGAGAGACTGGGCTGACAGCCACAGCATATCCTGTTTGTACAGTTGGTTAGGCCTGCCTAAAGGTAAAATTTGGTACTTGTCTTCTACTGCATTTTCAAGACTATGTTTGATTTGTAATCGTCATACTGTTCTTCACCGTGTGCCACTAGATTTGATGTTGTTTTCAAGTTTAATGAACAGATCCTCCACTCATACACCTTCTCATCACCTAAAGTGCTAATGAGAGATTAAATGGTTTCAGACCCAGCACAGAGTCCTTCAGTACTTTTTCCTTCAATTTTGACTGAATAGTTTCTTGACAGTAGTGTATCTGCCTTACAGAAGTTTTGCCCAAACCATATTTCTACTGCTTGATTATAAAGGTATCAGAGTCTCTTTACCATCAAGATAATTGGCATCCTCAGCTGACTCGGAGCTATAAGGTCTGCTAGCTGACTGTCAAGGAGGCTTGTGTATCTTGACAGGCCTTACTTGACAAATTTGAGTTGTTTATTCTAGACAACCACAAGTACTCCTCTAAGGACTGAAGCTTGGTTGGTATTCCTTAACTCCTCTTTTCCCTGTTCCCTTGGTAAAATTAAGTGTGATAGTTGCTCTTCCTAAAAACAGCCCTTTTCAAGATCTCAAAGAGAAAAGTCTCTGAGACCACTTCAGTTAGTTCTCTAGATTGGGGACAGATCTCACCACGCTCAGATGATCTGAAACCTGTTTGATTTGTCTCAGTACTCTTCAACTTGTTTTTCCCAATTCTGCCTGCATATGTACCTTATGTAACTGCATTTGCTATTGGATTGCAACATACCTTCCCAGTGAAGACTGGAGCACAAAAAAAGGCTCTTATCTTAGTGTCTTCTATTGTCTTTCCTCTCTGTGGAACAGGAGATCAAAATTTTCCTTTGCTTTCTCTCTACCAGTAACGCTGCCATGGAATCATTTCCTGTTACAGTAAAGGACACATTATACATCTGCCTTTTTCATTTTTATCCTCACATGCTTTTGCAACTCTACTCAAGTCATGCTTAACGAACTGAACTATTCTACTTTTTCTGTGAACCTTCTTCTTTGCTTAAAGCCAAGGAAAAGCCAGTGATTTAGTACAGTAAGTCTGTTACTCACCTCTTACCTTTCCTCTGGGCCCATTTGTGCTTTTATGGTCACTCACGCTGTATAACTCCTCTATGAATCAAAACTTTCAGTTATGAACTCTCTTCAGTTTACTGAAATCTGCCTACCCCAAATCCATTCTTCTTGGTTTGCTTTTCCACTTACAAGTCACAGACTCTGTATTTCATGATCATCCTAGAGGCTCTCTAACATCTCCATTCCAAGGGGTCTCGCCATGGACTAATCACTCCGGTGATCAGTTCGTGAACTTCCTCCTTCTGCATAGTTAGCTAAAAAGATGAGTCTATGCTCCAAAGATTCACTTCTTTGTGCAAGGTGAGGTTAAGATTATGACTTTTTTTTTTTTTTTTTTTAAAGTAGGGTTTTTTAATGACTTACTCTTCCTGTAAGTGTTTCTTCTACCTAACCTGTCAGGGGATGGTACTAATTAGACAGATTTGGGAATGGTGAGTGAGTCCCAGAATAATTTCCAGTATCATTAGGGTATCTTAGAAGCTTTTGGTTAGGAAAAAATTTAAATGCAAAAGCTATTCTTTCCTCAGTCAAACCACAGCTTCTTTATAGATAAGCAAACAGTGAAGCTACAAGAATGCTAATCAATTTGGGACATGAAGAACAAAGATCTACCCTCCCACTTAATTAAAAAATAGTCTCCTGTGGAGGATAACGAGGAAAAAAAGAGGAGTGGGGAGCAGAAGTAGTAAGAGCCAGAGAAGAAACTTGTGTTGAAACAGAATGTATAATTTTGACATTTCCTGATTCCTTCTGGAATTAAAGAATTACCCCCATACCACCTGTGATCCATTTTTTTTCTGGATTAATAGGATCAATCTGTGTGCTGCAGCCCTTTCGAGCCATGCTCACACAGGTTCGGCAAGCCTGTCACAGTCGCTGCTCAGTGAGCATGGATGATGTAGCTGGCAGATACAAATGTCCATACTGCCACTAAGTAAAACTCATGGGCGTGGGTTTGCAAATATCCCCCTTTGGGATCCCTGGGATGAAAGCAGACAAAGAGCCTAGGGCTAAAGCCTGGAAAGGCTTCTTCAGCGCCAGCTCTGCTGGAGAGGGCAAGAGCATCCCTGCCTGCCATCCCAGGGAGAAGCGGATAGGGTGGGATGGGGAACAGGGTGGGCCACAGCGCAGGGTGTGGGGAGATGAAGAGATGTGGAGGAAAAGGAGGGTTTCATTGTGGAGTCACACTACGTTGCTGCTCAGACTTTTCGTGGCAAAAGAGGAGAGGGGGAACCCAAGCGTTGTTTACAGACCTAGCTACCTTTAAGGTAGGTCACCTTACTGGGATGTGAGAGGAGAGAAATCTGCAAAAAACAGCTGTTTCTCAAAAGCTCTTTAAACTGCAATGTTGAAGAAGCTGTCAAAACCTTAAAAATGTGACAGTGAAATAAAACAGAAACTAGAGGCTTGGCAGGAGGGTATAAGGGGGTATGAATAGAAACTAAGAGAGAGAAAGCTGTGGGAATTGTTAAAGACTGGGCAACTCTAATAGCCCTGAGAGCTATAAATCCTTACAATTTACCCTACCAACAAGAAGCCAAATCCACCCAACCTCAGCAGAAAAGGAATGCCTCTCTGTTCCTTCCCCTTCTCCTCTTATATGTCCTGACTGATGGTGAGAGAGGAGGGACAATGAATATTTTATCTCCTAATGAATAACTGCTGCATGCTCCTTAAGCTGCATTTCAGACATTTCACAAGCAGCATCCACTGTGTGGAATCAGCCTGGCCCTGAAAAGTCAAAGTGCAGGTGACCACTGCAGAGTAGTTTCTTACAAAAAAAGCAGCAATGAGAGCTGCTGGAGCACTTCTGCTGATTTTGAAGGTGATGCTTTATCACTTCATCATGGTTCTCCTTGGGAAGCTCTCTTCTCTGCCTGCAAAGGTTTCCCAGTTCCTAAAGGTAAATTTTCATCCAGCAAAAACCGTGACTCTTACTCTCCAGGAAAAGCTGCAGAAAACTGAATTTTCAGACCCCTAATTATGCAAACCCCCCTTGCACAGTCTCACAAAAAAACATGACTCAGCATCCCTGGGGCAAATGGAGACACATTAACATAGTTTGTACACTCTGGGCTATTTCCCAGATAGCATTCGTCCCACGGTAGTCACAAAACACTATTATTTGTTTTAAAGACACTCTCCTGTGAAGGAAAGAAAACCCTTCAAAGAATTACATAAGATTGGACCATGTCCAAAATACATGTGTTCAGATGAAAATAATAATTCCTTCTGAAATATGTAGCTCTATAAATTGTTCTCAGTATGTACAACAGCATGGACTTTTCACCAGTAAATCACAAACCAGGAAATTTAGGTAAAATCAAGATGTTCAATGTCCTGTTTTACTGTCTAGCTATTATCAGGAAAAGCTTCCCTTACCAAAAAAAAAATCAGATTAATCCAACATAGTTTTGTGAAAGTGTTAATTTGCCCCAAATACTTAGGGGAAAAATTGGTATATTACTGGCTACTAGAGCTCCTGAGAATGTCTTTACAAAATTTTTGTGCCAACCGGTAAAAATTTTCATGTATTTCAAAGCATACTTGTATGAAAAAGCTCTGATCTCCATAGCTTCCTTAATGGTTGTTCTTTGAAAGAAGGTCATTTGTACTTAGAAAAAGGAGCAAAAAGCTCACTGACAACCCATTTTCAGCTTTGTTCATGCACAGTCATTTAGGATATGTGTTTATCTAATACAATGACAAGCAGTTCACCCTGCTTCCTATTGCAACACCAGCTATCACTATTTCTTTCATTTATTGCACCGAATCCTCTTCAGCTCAGCAGCATGAAAAGTAAAGACTAATGAAGAAAGAATCACCTTTCAGAAATGCTGGGTCATTGCATCAGGTTTTTCAAATACCTTCTCCTTTGGGAGATGAGTTGGCTCAGCAGGGGCTGCTAGGATGAAAAAATATCAATACATTCCTTAATCTTATTAAAGATGCCAGTATGACCTTTGCAGTCTGTACTGATGCAGTAAGTGTTAAGACAATCTATTTAATGAAGCTGTGAAAAGATTAAATACCACCACTCTTAATGAGAAAAAAAGACATTTTCAGGATGGGTAGTTTTGCAGTCACCCCCTATGGACACTACAGATGACAAAATAAGTACTGAAAATAAGGAAATAATATCAGACACAGTACTTTGCTTCAGGTGTTTTGTTTTCCATCCGTTCCTGTAGAAGGATATTGTTGATCTGGTAATCTTCCAAAAGAAAAGCCATATTATCTTCTTTGCAATGAGGCAAGTCTAGAAGGGCTTCACTGAATCAAGTGTGTGATTTAGTTGGGAAAACCCAACAGCACTCCTCTCCCACATGAAACAAAACGGGTGCCCTTGGGAGGTCTGGTGGCGCTTGCTGGGGCCTGCCAAAGCACAGCCATCTGCACCAAGGAGCCACCTGTAAGAGCCATCCTGCTTGACAAATATCTTCATTTGTCACATGCTACATTTAAGCAGGTGTTCTCACTACCCAAGAACAACAGTGCACTGTCCTCTGTTTACACTCGAGCGGGACAAAGTGTGGACATTCTGTTCTTTTTTCTTCTTTGAAATGCCTGAAGAGTATTATGTCCGCCTACAAAATGCTGTGCAACATCAGTCTTCAAAAAAGTGGTGTGTAGCAACCTACACTGCAGGCAAGATCCTGGGATCCCTGGTAGACTTGGGCACCATGAGCCAGCACATCGGGATGTGGCTCCCACGTATGTTGCTTATTGCTTGTAGATACCAAAACATTTGTCAGCTATGACATTCCTAGTCCTAAGAGGGGGAAAAGTTGAGATGTGGAGGAAGGGTAGGGCATTTCTCAGTTGGAGTTTAGTTCTGGAGTTCTTTCTCTCTTGTTTCTGCTTCAACAATGATTTTTTGGCTTTCATGTGATATTTCAGGCCCGTCTCTTCTGCTGGGAAAATAACAAAGGGATGAGAGAGAGCAAGTCCTCTTTTGTGTGTGTGTAATTTTGGATGACTATTACGTGGTGGACATTGGTCTGGTCTGTAGGAGTTTTACAATGTTAATGTTCTGTGAGTTTTAGATGAAAGCATTTAACAAACCAGTGGTAACACAGCAGTGTCTCTCTGTTACACCCAAGGTTTTGCATTGCCTGAAGTGGTATCCTTTTGACTATACTAATCCCTGATAATTGAAGTTCTCTGGGTAGAAACTAGGTACTATCAACATTAAGAAAAAACAGCTCATTAAGAAAAAAACAAGTTCTCAAAACCCCGTTGTGGAGCAGACTTTTATTACTGGAGCCTGTTTCCAATCCATCCTTCCAGAAAATTTATACCATTTTCAGAAACTGCTGTCCAGACCAACCTGTATGTTTCACCTGACAGTGGATGCTAGACAACCATGAAAGACTTTCCCTGATAGCCTCAACAGGAAAACAGGATGATTTTTCTGTGACATAGCTTCAGTATGATTGATAATCTGCATTTATCAAGATGACGTTAAGTAGCAAAGCGCAGAGAATTGCATGGGTTTTTTTTTCATCTGCAGGGCAGCTGCTCCTAAAATTATTTGTCTAAAACAAATAATTAAGGGAGTCTTGCCTGCCTGGGAGACTACTTAGTGTTACCCATTGCCTTGTACATGTGACATAGCAAGTTACATCTGACACGGTGGGTGCTTACTGCCTTTGGCAGCTGGTAAAATATTTTAGGTCATGTCTAAGTTAAAGTGCAGCTATCGCATGTGAAGAAAACAGAGCTGAGGATCATGTTCTTGGCATGGTGACACCCTGCAGCTGTCTCACGCTGGACCCTGCTCCTGGACACAACAGCTCTCCTCAAGAAGCATTCCCAACATGGTAAGGGCTCAAGGGCATGAGGCATTCTCCTTGCATGTTTTGGGACCTAAACATGGTACATGTGCAAAGGCTGGGGCAGCCCCATTGTCTTCTCCTGCTACAACCTTTCCTAAAGTCAGAATGCTGTTATGATGGGGTTTTTTTTAATATTTATTTATTGTCTTAGTTGAAAATCCTATGGCATCAAAACTGGAATGCCAGTGTAACAGATATGAACCATCTCCCCCCCAGGTCAGAAGTTAAGCTCCAGGGAGTAACTTGTG
>WHYT01014995.1:378833-449613 GCA_009806455.1 Tetrax tetrax
CGACTTGTTGAACCTCATCCCATTCAGCTCAGCCTAGCGATCCAGCCTATCCAGATCCCTCCCTACCCTCAGGCAGATCAACACCACCACCCAACTTGGTGTCATATGCAAACTTACTGAGGGTACACTCAAGCCCCTCGTCTAGGTCATCAATAAAGATATTGAACATATTGAAAGATATGATGGGCCCGAGTACGGACCCCTGGGGGACACCACTTGTAACAGGCAGCCAGCTGGACTTGACTCCATTAACTACTACCCGCTGGGCATGGCTCCCTAGCCAGTTCTTTATCCAAAGAAGGGTATACCTACCCAGTCCACGGGCAGCCAGTTTCCCTAGGAGAATACTGTGAGAGTGGAAGTAACATGAAGGCTTAAATTCCAGCCATCACACTTGAGGCACTTATCTGAGGCACCTATACTCAAGGGAGGGAGATGGGCTGACACAGGTGTCCTGGTTCTGGCTAGGATAGAGTTAATATTCACCTGAGCTAGGAGGAGAACTGGAGCTGGTGGCCCCTATGGCTGGGGCACCCAGCTGGAAGAGTTAACTAATTAGCTAACAGCTGGGGTTAATTTACCCAAATTAGCCAAAGAACTATTCCATCCCATGTGACATCATGCTCAGTATATAAGTGAGGAGGGGGCTGAGGGGAGCCTCCTGTTACTTGGAAGAATCTGGGTGTGGAGATTTGTTGTAAGCCATTATATTGTATTTGTTTTCCATTGCTGTTTTGTTTTCTTCTGTTATTGCTGTTAATTTTTTTTTTATTTTTTTTTTTGTTTACCAGTTCTTCCTCTGTCCCACTGGAGGGTGGGGGGGAGTGAGAGAGGGACTGTGTAGCCTGGTCCTGCTCAGGGCTGAACTACGACAACAGGCCACGGAGGTGATGGCCTTTCCTCACTGACTGCACAAGAGGTTAAAGAAGATGATGCTCTAATGTAGGTAACTTATTAAAACTCCTGCAGTAATACAGGATGAACCCGAGCCTTTGGGAGAAGGGAGCTACTGAAGACCAGAACTGCAGCAGTGTCTTCCCTGGCTCTCTGAGCACATGTGTGTGAACATGTGTGTAAGCTGCATGTTCTGGCCTTGCCAGACACAGACATAGCACATAAAGAGAGGTTTGGCAGGGAGAAGGGAAGTCCTCTGATTTAAGGTGAAGACAGAGTAAACAATTAATGTGAAGCACCAACATAAAATCAACCCAGGCTGTTGCCTAACTCCATGCCTTCTCTTTGTAAATACACTCCAGGTTTGTCATCTCTTTCAAAACTAGTCACCTCCACACACAATGTCTTTCTGTTACAGAATTTTCACAATTTTGTTTTTTCCATCCACTAAGTGCTGTATGGACTAACTCTGTGGAAGGAGCTGTTTTGCCAGGACTGCTCCGTGCTAGGGTGAGTGTACAAGGAAAGTTAACCAACCATCCAACTCCAGTAAAGATAAGCATAAGAAGGAAAGGAATGGAGCCGAATCCTTTTTCTTTTCCTCCAGGCAACAGTCCCACTCGGCCCATGATTAAGATTTGATTCAGATGTAATGAAGTCAACAATTCCTACTTTTTATGCTACACCACAATTTACTGCTTCAGGAAACCCCTGTCAGTTCTACTAGGCTTAAAAGAAGTGTGAAGATCTTAGATGGCTTTGCACAAAGAAGGAGTGTGGTGATTCAACACATATGATAAATACATGAGTTATGAAGAGATTTTCCCATCTTGCAACCAGCATCACACAGAGAGTCATGTGAACTTCTTAGCTTTGAAATCTTAAAGCCAAGGAGGCTCTGAAGTTTTGCACTTGATAATCTATCACTGGGTCTCATCTAGTACGGCAACAGAAACTCAGCCTTGTGCAGATGGTCCATGTTGCTGAAAGGCTGCAATGATTGAAATTGCACTTTTCTTGCTGAACCTGGCCCAGAGAGGTGGTAACCTCTCCTTTCAGAGTGGGCTGTAGCATGTGACCTACTATATTAAAGGTTTTAATCCATTTGTAAACTGATGCTACTTTACAATACGCTAACTTGCCTCAGAAAGGTGTCCCTGAAAATCTGCTTCTGTCTAGAGTTGAATTTAAGCCTATGTGTCCCTTCCTTCTTGAGGAACGTGTCTCTTAATCTATAGCATACTGACATGGATGAAGTGTCGGAACCACTTGAGCTGGAAATTCCTTGATATTTAGAGATTGGGCTTTGGAATTTCTTCTATGTCTTGCTTCCAAATTAGGCAAATGGCCATCTTTATCAAGGTCCATATCTGGTACACGTATTTTAGGAGAGCAAACATAGTTGGAGTAGAGGGATTCTGTGCCCAAACCGAACAGCCAATCCTTTTGCCCACTTTATAAGATGCACAGAGATCATTAAATGATTACAAGCTAGCAATACCTAGGAGTTGTGGAAGATCCTGAGATTGCTGCTCCTACACTCACACCACCAGCATTTAGGCTGGCATGTCATTCTGCTATTTTAAGTTAGCGTTGAGTTTCAGAACCAAGATAGTAAGTTGTCTTATTAAGTGTTGGGTTGTTTGGTTTTTTTTTGAGTGCTGCATCTGAATATATGATACCGTATGTAAAAACCTCAAGCCCATTCCCACCCAGCAACTATTAATGCATTGCTTTTCTGAGATAATCCTGCAAGTCCTGAGGAATTATCTGATCACACTGCAGAGTGAGTTCCTTTGGAAAGCTGAGATTTCCTGGTTTTGGGGCTTTTTGCCTGGTTTCATCTGAGTCTCTCTTTTCCTAAAGTATCTAACACATATGAAACACACCCCAGCAAAAGCTTTATGGGAGGTGAAGGATGTACTGTTTGGAAACCATAGTCCTTAGGGGTTACCGAAATTGGAATCTGTGCAGCTTCAGCAGATGAGATCTGATACTGATCAGTCTTAGCAAGGAACCAGACAGAGGACTTGCGGACAAACAGCTGCTCCTGTGTAGAAAGCTTGATCTTCTCTCATAATGCAAGCAGAACGTGGAGAGACTGCCTGGCTACGGAAGGGACATTTTTTTGCTATTTCACTCTTAGAGCCTGTATGACCCACTGCAACTGGTCATACAGGCAGCATGCAGAGGCAGATCAAGGGCCTGTCTACAGCTGTGTCTGGTATTCTAGGTGAAACCTCAAAATGCTGAATAAACAATGTTCCTGATAATTTTCTACAGCTGCTATCAATGTGGAAGTTGCAAAACATTCATACTTATGTGGACCATGCACTTGGAAGACACGCTTTTCTCCACACTAGCATGCACTTCAGCATTTGTTCATATCTCTCTGGAGGCTAAGACTGAAAGGAAATTGATGAGACCTTGCTAAGGAGAGGTTTATGGCACCTCTGGTCCTGGCTTGCACTGTCTGCTTTAAGGGAGGTCTGCGCAGCTGGCTCTGACATCAGATGATCCTTCTTTTGAAGGAGTGCACTCACATCTGTCTTACGTGTGCTGTCTCTCCCCCTCTGTCATGCAAAGACTATTACTGACAGTCCCAAGAGAGACTGAATTATAACCAGAGACATGCTAAGTTTTTATCCTGGGAAGATAAGCAGGAAACAAACCTTGGCATCAGAAAGAAGTGAAAGATTGCATCATGGCAGGAGAGTAAATGGTAAAGGTGCAGCTGCCACAAGAAGCTCAGCTGAACCATAAGCCTGTATTTGCTGGACACTGCAATGAGAGAGACTTTAGTGCAGCTAACATCAGAGATGTGTGAAGCACTCATAGTCTATTAATAAGTTTTTATTAATAAGATTTTATTTTTTTTTTGTATATCAAATCAGGTCAGTGAGGGTTTTCTTCTTAGGGCCTAGCCCAGCCTCTTGACAATACTAAAATCTGAGCATTTCCCTGGAAAGATTCAATTTCCGTAATGGAAGAAGAGGACAATTCCACCAGTTTTGGAGATGTTTTGCTCCATTTTGGATCTACTTCTACCTAGATTAGGACTTCTGTCTAATACCTGATAAGCAGATGTAGATCAAGCACAGTAGAACAACAGGGAGCCTCACACAACCAAGGCACCTTTTTGCCTTAGAGTGGTATCATATCTTTTCCTTCATCACTAGTCATCTTTCTTGTGTAAGCTTACATTCAGCATTTCTTTTGGTCCAGGTTAAGTCTTTTTCTTGGATGGAAGCTGTACTTGTCCTGCAGTCCCTCTCACAGGCATCTTTCAGTTCAGCACTTCTTTAAAATACTCCCAACATTTCCTAAGTATAGAAGAACAACAGCACTCTGAGGTGGGAGTTGCTGGGATGGAGGGAGCTCCTGCATGTGTTTACCACCTGCCCACATCAGCAAGACAACAGCAACCAGCAAAGTTCTGGGAAAAAGCTTATTACCTATGGTCCAAAGCACAGAACTGCCCCTGCCACCACCAGGAGTGGAGCTCTCCCTCCATGCTGGACCACCATAGAGTAGGCTTCTCCCAGAGGAGACACAGCTGCAGCTTGCCACCAGCATGCGTAATGGTGAAGCACTCCACAATCCCAAAGGGTTTTTGCAAATGTTAGGAGCTGGTTGTGCTGACAGCTGAGTAGCCCGGAGCAAAAAACAAGGGATACACGTACACCTTGGCCGTTGTCCAGCATTGCTTCATCCTCAAGAGCTGCCACAGTGCCAAAGTGCTACAAGTGTCTCTTGCATGTACTTTTTGGGGTTTCGGCATCCACTGCTTTAAGCTGTCTGCCTGGTTCACATGTCCAGAAAGACCGCTCTGCTAGAGCAATAATTTGTCTCTCCTTGGAGCTGATGGACACCTCCTCATCAACTGTGAACAGATGCACTGTTGATTACTGAAGAAATATGCCCCTTTACTGAGGATGTAGCTCTGTGGGTTTCTTTTCTCCAGGAGCACAAGTCCAGTTCTGGTATCTCATGCCACAGACTGTCATCAAGGAGGGAGATAGGTTGTCACAGAGTATTTCATGTTGGTGTGCCACATGAAAGCTTCAGGGCAATGAAAACTCTTTACCTTTTGCAGTAAACGCAGGGTGCCAGCACGTACTATAATGTAATCTAGCAAAACAAAATAACTTTCAGAGTCTTTCAAATGCTGTGAAGGAACAGCAGGCTTTGGGTGGGCTGTTCTGCTCTATGAACACTGCCTGTTAATACCCAGATGTCGAATGCCAACTTTCCATTCACTACTGCAAAATAACAGACTGTCATGCAGCAAAAATAACCACGGGAGGCATGCAACACATTCCAGTGCTTATGTCAGTTACAACACACTATCAGAAATGTGTCTGTGGAAGTTCACAGGGCATCTGTATAAACGCTATCCCAAACAATATTTCTCAGGTCTGTGATATGAAGAATAAGTTTAAGGGAAGGGAAATGCTTGTCATTAATTTTTTATTTGTTTGGTGTAATTTACTCCAAATCTAAGGTAGCTGCAGAAAACGGAAGATCACTTTCTCATTGTGTGACAATGGGAAAGAAACTCAGAAATGTCTGCTTTCGTCTAACGCTGACCTGAGATCTTTAGGAGAACACAAAAAAAACCTAAACTAACTTTAAAGTTTCTTTGTGTCTAAGGACAGTTTTTGCAGAGGGATATCCTAAAACCACGTCTGGCACCACTCTGCCATTGATACAATAGTACCACCAATCTTGCAGCCAGTTTTCAAACATTTAATAATGCAGCAATATCTTTCCATCCTTTCCACTACTTACAGGCTTCCAGTCCACTTAAGACTCAATTAATGTTGAATAAGTGGTCCAGTCTTCCAGTTAAGGCCACTGGATCAACCACTTTTTTAAAGAAATGCAAGATACAACAATAGGATTTTCACATGGGGCAGCATAAGTCTTACTCTGAAGGCTCAAGTTAGGCAAGCAGGAATGCCAGAAGTCCAGGACCAACCTTGCTTCAGCTCTGCTTATTCTTCTATTTCCACTTGGAAAACTGGATATGAAGACTGTTTTGAGTGTTCATATGTTGCAAAATCTGTAAACATATTACACTAATCCCAGCTATCAAATGATCATTCTGTTTGTAATCCACTGTTAAACCGTTCATATGCCTTCATCTGGTCCTAATCTTGCACTCCCTGCTTTTTTAACTTGTATGTGCATCTCGTACTTCTGTATCCTCCTGTTGGTAATTAACAGCGTAATGATAGTATATAATTATTTGTATTGCATTCGTTGTTCTGCTTTTTTTTCTGGTTTTGTGAGACAGATATTTTTTCAGTTGCTTGCCATGAAGTGTAGAGAAATGTTGACTAGTGTAGGCATCCTTCTTCCAAATGCTTTTACAGATGAGGGAGCTCATTAAATCATTATACTTACTTATGTAAGTTTACTCATATGCACATATCCTTACAAGCTACAAGCTGAAGTATGTAATTTCTTATATCATGATAACATGGAAGTCTAATAAATAAACAGCAGTCTGTATACTTATGCATTTTTGCTGCCCCGGTTGAAATTAAACGCCTCCTACACAAAGAAGAACTAGTTACACTAGCTTAAGAATAAACCCTACAAGCACGTATACCTCTTGCAAAATGTCTGGTTTTGGTGGGAAAGTAACTTAAAACTGAATTAGAAAAAGCAATGCTCAGCTGAAGCATGTGTTATGTGCAAGGCTTTCAAGGCCATCTACAAACTCTACTTTCAAGGCCAGCTAATCCTACTGTCTTCCTGAGGTAGAGATACATGCCTCTTCTGGACAGCACAGACCTACATGAGCCCACATCCTCATTGATGAACGTTAGTCTGGTCTCAAACACTATCTCCTTCAGTTTTCTGTTCTAAGTGTTGCTATTCACTCAGCTTGTCAGACCTACTGTTTATGTCAGGCCTGCTAATAAGGATTAATATTTATCTTGTGCTGTGGCTGTTCATGTAGTAAATGCAGAGAAAGGGACCCTCCTGAGTGCCTCAGTGTGAGCAGAAGAAATGGTGCTCTGCAATAACTATGGGATGCTCTGCTGCAAGAGGAAAGTTAAAGCAGGGGCATGGGTACTGGCTGCCAGCAGAGTTTGGACATCGGCCTTCACGAGTAAGCTTCACCCTGCTCCTAGAGCAAATGTAGAAGACTATCCCTATTTTCTAGCAGGGACTAACCCATATGTGTGCCACAAGACTCTTTCACAGATGTCTTGATACTGCAGCTGCTCTGTCCTCTGGGCTCTTTCATAGTGGTCTCATTGGATACTGCATAGTGCACTTCCAAAGAACCATGCAGCCCCTGCAAATATGAACAGACCCCCCCATAATCCTTCCCTCTGATTCTCTCCTAGGAATTACTATCTGTGCACAGATAGTAAAAATTCCTTTCAGGATGAGTTCATTCTATGTCACTCCTCTAGACAATGTTCTCGACATCTCCTCCCTCCTTCTTACCCCTTATACAGCCTTCTACCTTCTCAGCCTATCTTGATGGGCTCTGGATGTGTCATGTTTTCACGGACGTAAAATTGTAATTAGGCTAATAACCTCAACATCTATTGTTTTGTCTCTACTGTTCAGGTGTAATATTTTCTCATTTAAATTGAACCACTTTTTTACTGTCTTTGGAGTTCCCTTAGAAAGCTAACGGGGAAGTTACGCATGCTAGCGAGGCGGTCAAACAAACGTTCTTTCAACTCAGGAACAAGCAGCTGACCTATCATTTGACAGGGAGGTGGTCACAGCAGAAGAGAGCTCTGTTACTTCCAAACATTCAAAGATTTTATTTCATGGCTGCAGTTAAGGAAGGAAAATACCAAACCACAGGGGCAAGGGTTTTACACAGACTTTCATCCTATACTTTGAACTAATTAAGCAAAGCAGGTTTCATTTCCTTCAGTGGTGGTACTCACATAGTTGTAATTAACCATATGCTGATATGTTTTGCTGGATGAGGTAAGAGCACTTAGCACCTTGCAGCATTCAGCACAAGATGAAATATGTATTACAGTATGTATTTCTGAAGTTCAGTCCATATATCCTTTCCATCTACTGCCTTAATTTATGGAGTAAAACAACAGGTAGCATATGAAATCTGAAAAAAAAGGCGTTCTTGCCTTACATTACCACAGATGTAAAAGAACAATACACATTCTCAGATTAGTTTTAATTAATAGGAATTACAAGACACAGACCAGTAGTATGAGGCAACTCTTACATTCGTGCTGATCTATACTTCCACAGAGAAGCCATTTAGCATCATCCAAGCTTAGAGTGGGTCTGCTTGTGTATGTCCCCTAAGAAATTCTCAGTGATTTCTCTGATAAATTTCACAAGAAACCTGGCATAATGCAAACTGAGTTCATCACATGCTAGGCTAACACCTCAACCCTTGGACTGTTGGTCCTATTTGCTTTTTTCTGTCACTTATATGTCTCAGCTGACACATTTGTAAAAGCTGTGGTGCCAAATTTTACCAACTTTTCACAATTTTCTGCCAGCTCAATAAACTATAAATTCACATAACGAAAATGGCAGAAGAAGTAGCTCTGGAATTTGTCCTGTGTGTCCCGCATTTTCCTTACGAGCTTTTGAGTCCATTGTTTGTAGCAAAACAAAGGAAAACACACAAAAAAAAGAGATCAAATGCCAACTCAGACTGCAATGGGAAACTGATAAAAGGAAATAATTCTAATGCCCAAACCTTGCTTCTGAAAGCAGTAGGTATTTGATCTGCTGGTGGCATCTGTTGTTGTGTTTAGAAAAGTCATTTGCACCACTGAAAAGTGAGCACAAAGAGTGCCACCCCTCTTTGAAGTCCTTTTAGCTGTAGGAGGTGTAAAGCAATGGAGAATCTCTCGTTGAGTCAACACTTGCATCTGAATGGGGAACCCAGCCCTCTTCTTAGCTCCCTCGTGAGAGAAATCCATCAAAGTCAAACACAAAGCTCAACCTTGCAAAACCACGGACATCTGAGAGAAAAATTCTGGGCACATTTGGCTGTAGGTGTGCCTGCCTCTTACACTCTTCCCTGTTCAGCTGCTACCAGCCGCAGCCAGAGACGGGGATCTGGGCAAGGAAGGTTCCTAGCCTTAATGGGAGTGACTGAGGGAAACTGTCCCTACCTGTGTATGTTTTCTTCCAGCTTTTTCACCTTCAGCTCATCCTCTTCTGACTGCCTCCTTCTGGCTTCTTCCTCTTCTGCAGAGCCGGCAGGAATTCCCTGTAGCAGCCATTTTTCCCGAAGAGCTTTTGACTGTAAGGTAAAAAAACCCCAAATCTTAGGAACAGACTGAACAAAAACTATCTGAAGATGGAAAGAGAGCTGCCTCTGCCTCTGAATATTAGATTGTCCCCATTGAATTCCTGATTACTGCTTTAGACAATTGATTTCAGGCAATTGATTAGCTGTTTATCTAAATGTCAGGTCTTCCAGATTTAGAAGTGTCAGTTTTACAGTATAGACATTATTTACCATCAATGCCTTAATATGAAGTTACATTTAGTTCCTAATAAAAAGAAGAGTTTATACCACTCAAATCAGCTAGTCCTGCAATAACTAAAATCTTTAAACAAAAGTGTGGATCTCTTTTGAATGATGAGGCATGAACCGGAAGGACTGAAATCAAACTTCTTAAAGCTTCAAAATCAAAAGAGCAACGTCTTCTAAATGTAATGTGTTTCATGAAGGATAAATTAAGTCTGCTATTAAATTAATCAAAGATGTTCTTTTTTATTTATACCACAGATGCATCTCCATATATTTACAAACATACAGACAGACAGACACAGACCCGTACACACTCACACAAGGACACACGTCACCTCTTAGCCAGACAGAAATTAAAATAAATGAACAAAAATCTTCCAGAAACCATGAGTAGCCCAGGGCACAGCAACACTGTCACAGAAAGCAGCATACAGCCTACACCCTATAGGAGAATTCCTGGGAGTTTTGCTGGGTTTTCTACACTGAAAACATGGCTACAACCTCACTTGGCCACTGTCTAATCCAGCTGCCCCTCACCCAGGGGAGTTCACCAGTGGAGAGGCACTGGTTGCAAGTGACCCTTTAAACAGCACATCAGCCGGCATGCCTTGTTTGGCCCAAATCCTGACAGAGGGATGCAGCTGATCAGCTGGCAGACAGGACAAGCACCCACCAAAAGGGTGACTGCAAAGTGACTGGCAATGCTAGTTCAAGGACCCAGCTGTGCGAGCCTGCATCCTCTCCAGCAAAGAGGAGCTAATAAAGAAACCATCAATTCAAAGAAATTGGATTTCAGGAGCTGCCTGAAATGTGTGGTATCAGTCTTTTCAATGCTATGTTCATCGCTGGAATTGAACCTGGCACGTAAACTGCGTATAAAGGAAAAACATTCACCACCAAAAGCAGGCTTCAAACCTGGCCCAAAATAGAAAGATTTTTGACATTACAGACGAGGCTTGCTTGTTAGTTTTTGAGTGTATATATAGACATGGTATCTATGCACAAACTATTCTTGTCACTCCATGGCGTATCTGACATCAGGCAATTAGATTTTAATAAGGCAGCAGGCAGAAAGCAATACAAAACACACAAGTGAATTAGACTTTATATAATACACCAGCTTTCACTGACTTTAGCTGTGCTGTGCACCAGGGGACTTCTAGGTGGTTTTAAGTGATTCCTATATGAATTCGGACTCCTGCATGAAGAATGTCTCGTGCTCTTGTGGCCTGTAGTCATGTTCAACAGTCAGACCTGCTGATGCTGGAGAAGCACTTTACCTGGCTGAACTCAACTTCACTCATGGTCTCCAAGGCGTTACTTCACAAAACATTAGGGATGGCTGTCCCTAGCCACAGTTTTTGCAGTTTGCTGCTCCTTTTGCTGCCATTACCATCTACTAGTGCTTCCTGCCCCATGTCGTGAGCTGGTGATGAGATTTCTCTCCCAAAAGTGGGACCTTTGCTTTCCTGTTCAACCCAGGTGATTACTGCCCAGAAGTTTCATTACCTCACTCAGGCCCAATGTGCTATCGAAATGTCCCCTCAGCAGAGGACTCCGAAGTCAGAACATATACTAAGAAATAAAGTGAGACAGCCAAAGATGAATCTACAGGTCCTGAGGTCATTTATCAACCTGTACTTTGGCATTTAAGAGGTCTCTCAAACCCAGCAGTCATTTAAGGGTACTTGCTGGGCTAGATCCAGTGCAAAGTGCTATGAGGGCTGATTGCTCTTCATAAAATTGCTGTCTTATCTTCAAAAAGAAATGCAACTAGTGGCATGTGCAACTATGTTGCTACACATGTCATACTCAGCTGTGGTCTCCAATCTGAAAGCCTGTGTGAAACCCATCCCTAAGCTTCTAAAGACCAAACTCTAAAGATGAAGGCAGCCTTCTCTGTTTTAAACCTGTTTTAGATATGGCTCCAGCAGTTCTAATAAAGCCTTTGGCAAAGCGCTGCTTGGACAGCAACGAAGACGCTCAGTTAACAGTCACACCTCATTTGCTAAAGGAGGACAGATAAAATCCAGGCTTTTTTCAGTGTGCTTTCACAGAATCTCCATGCTGATGTTCAAACAGAGAGAAGCCAGTCCCTTCAGTACAACTGCTGTACACTTAAATAAGGAATTTTGTGCAGCTTTTGTTTCGATCTTTGTTTGTGTGAAATAATTAAGCTACAAAAACACATGATTTTTTTCTCCAAGAAGCCTCTCTTTTTTTTTTTTTTTGACCTATTAATAGCATGAATTTGAAACTGGAAAGCATCAATGGGATTTTTTAAAAGACATATTTTAGAGACAAGAATGCTATGATCTACTAAAAATCCACCCTCTTGGGTGAAATGTCAGCTTATTTTATCTAAAACAGGAAAGCTGGTAGCTTTGATGTTTCTGGCTCTCCTTTTTAAGATGAAAATTAAGGCATTCATTAAATACTACACTGATGAATCCAGACAAGAAGACTCTGAGAAATGCAAACATTTATAAGAAGCATTTCTCAAAATTCAGAGGGTCTATTTGCCAAGCTGTTGGGGTTACGTGTATTTATACACCCACTGCAAATACAATAGCCAAAGAGGCAGACACACGCCGGGGGACCGCACACAACCACCCCGCTGTCCGTGAAACATTTTCCCCCCTGCCAGATGACTGGCACAGCACCAAGGTGGTGGCTAGGTGTGGAAGAATCTTTCACCTGCTTTGAGAAAACTTTTCCTGGGGAGAAGGCTTTGTCACTCCAATCATGGTGAGACCAAGGATTGGTAAGGTGCATCAGGGAGGGGGTGGCACAGCTGTGCTGGGCATTTGTGCACAGCTCCTGGGTACAAGACAGTCCAGTGAGGCAGCCAGCATCCAGGCAGTCCAGCCAGATGCAAACCAGAGCCAGATGTGGCTTGGACACAAAAGACAGTTTGCTGCCCTCTGCCCTCCACAGCCATGAAGTCTGGGTTATGCTTCTTGACAATATCTTGCAAAATCTTACCCCATGAAGAATAAGAGGTGTTTCTCAAATCTGCCTACATGAGGATGGAGCCCCAAAATACCTAGCTGTACATACGAGTTACTCCTGCTTAGCAATGTTGTGCATTTGCTTTACTTAATAGTCTGTGATTAAAATGGCCACAAGCTAGTATTTCAGCATTGCTCCTCCTTCATTGTCTGTTAGGAGCTTTAACTCTCTACTGCATCTTGGAGCTTCTTTATGCACCAAAGTTGTGCTGTATGATTGGATATTGTCAAAATGAGAGAGGGCTCCAAGAGTGGTCAGATATACTATTGTAAAAATACAGGAATACTGGAATGTGCATATGCTGTACTTTTCAGAAGGCACCATCTCTCTCGTACAACAACAGCTATGCTATATACAGTTTGGTATAAGCATTCTTTCTTTTACTGCAAGAGTACAATTTCTCCAGGGCTAAATCCTTCAGCAGAAATTAGATCATGTCATTAAAAAGGCTCTCGGTTACTCAAGTGGAAAGGGCACTAGGTTTGTGATGCTCTAGGTCACCACAGCTCTCAGGTGATTTGGTTTCTCTGCACGTAAGTGAGATTGCAGAGATAACTGGCAGCTCCACATTTATTTTGTTCAAGTGTAGGAAAGCAGAGTGACTTTTCCGCACCATGCAAAAAAGGAAAAAAAAAAAAAAAACAGGTCATGATTCTATGAACAGATCGTGGTGAGGACAGAAATAAGTGAACAGATGTTGGATAGGACAGAAAGAAATAGTGCCAAATGTTTGAATGCAGTAGGCACAGTGATGGCCATAAATGTGGTGCACAGCTCCCTTACGTGCCATTTATTCCAGTTTCATGCTTCAGGACAGTAAAGCCTCAGGCCTCTAAGTTGTTTACATTTAGTGCTAGCAAGGAAATAATGTGTAGCCCTTCAAATGCACACAGTATAACTAATGTTGCATGGAAAAGAAAATCTTTACTTTCAATGCTGCATTTTGCTTTAATGTTGCATCAAAAGTTTAAGTATTGGGGGACTTTTTATTATAGTAAATAAATCTTTTTAGCACCACTTTCATATACCATTATGCCCATTATATGCCACCTCTGGACTCCCTGCTTGTGAAAGGTGATTAATTCTGCCCATCAGTCTTGCTGATTTTAGACCTACTTCCATAAATATTGCTTATAAAGAATAACACATTTCCAGCCCCACATGAAGTGTGGCAATGTCTTAACCTGAGGCCCAGATGCATTTGCCAGATTTGCCATTTGACTCTTATGACAATATAAAAGCCAATTCTTGCTGTGCTACTACCTTTTGAGGTAGTTTCTTCAAGTACCTATTTTTGTAATTACAAGTGGCTAGAGGGGCAATCGGTACTACGTCTCCTTGAGAGCAGTGCCTGCTAAAGTGGAGCACTCCTTTGGCTGCTGAGTAATTTTAAAGGAAGGTGATAATCCTGAGGGAAACAAAGGTCAAAAGTTGACCCAAATCAGCCTCCTCCAGTAAAATGTGCCTGCTTTTGAGAAACACTACTGGATGCAGACTATTCAGGGTAATGATGCTCTTCTGTACCATGCAGAACGGGCAATAATGATCCCTAGTGAAATTCCTCTGAAATCAGTAGTGCTACATCAAGGGCACTTTCACTGAAATCTTTGCCATATTGAAGTTTTGCCAAAAGTCTTTGGGTTTTGAGGCTCGAAGACCACCAGACATTAACAATTTAGAGCCAGAATTGTTTATTATTATGAAATTATTTTCTCCCTCATGCATTCAGTATTTCTGTCCTGGAAAAAAAGGGGGAATGCAGGAGGCTGGTCCCATACTCTTCTCAAATCTGCATACAGCCAGCCCATGCCCTACTAAGAGAGTGCAATAAAACTCTTCCTTCACCTGGCATTGTGTGAGTCAGATATTAGCCCCAAACACTCCCATTAAGATGCTAGTGTAACTAGCTGGATTTCAGATTTGCTCTTCGCATTTCATAAAGCACCCTTGCTACAAGAAGGCTGAGTTTTTCAAGCAGATCTGGGGCAGCAATGAGCTCAGCTTTGCTGTTCAGGTCTGGCAGAGCAGCTACCACAGGAAGGGCTTCCTGGGGCAGCAGAGCCTGCTGTGCCTGCATGTGCTCCCAAACATTTGCCTGGGTCAGTAAAGCCGAGCTGGCAAGAGCACAAGTGCAAGAATGACCACCACTAGAACTCCTCTGGGATTCCTCCCTTTTCCTTTCTACCTGTTCCCATGGCCGCTCTGAAGACTGCATCTCTTGCTTGCCCTATTTTTAGGCAGCTTCCCCTGCTGTCTAGCTGGTCCTAATCCAGCTAGTGCAGGTTACCCTGTGGGTCTGGGTCTGACCTGCAGGTATGCAGCACAATTGCCAGCATTAGCAACGAGGTTACTGGGACGTGTACCGAGATTATAGAAAGACTTGTTCCTTTGCCAGCAGGCCCTCCTTTCCAAAAAAGAGAGAAAAAACCCATGTTTTCCATGTGGGGTTTCATTGTGACAGAGTCTGCTTCCAAAACAGAGAGATGTGGTCTTTGGCAAGAACAAAAGATTCTACTCTGCTCTGCTGCAAGATATATGTGGCCTTGTATGACATGACTGGCCCTGAACAGAACAAGTAGCCATTTCCAGCTTGCTAGTGTGATCCTTGCCTAGCAGCAAAACTTTCTCTTGCCTTTCCAGTCATCTAAGACACTTGTTCTAGCCTAAGGAGCTTGTCTTCATGACACACAGACATGACTCAGGCAATGCCCAGATTAGGGAATTAAATTATGCTGAAAAACCTGCAGTTTGATTGTAGTCTTGTCTTCAATCACAATGTCATAGCTAACATAATTCAACAAAAAAAAAAATCTATGTTAGCTGGTGAAGCTTAGCCAGCCCAAGACCAAACACCATCTTTATAAATTGGATTAATTATTTAATTAATAAATAATTAAATTTATTAGATTTAGAGCTGCAAGTTTGTTGTTGTTACTCATTCTTCAAGAAATGAGCTAAACATTTCTTAGAAATACCTTAGGGAAGTAAGGTCTTAAAAATTTTTTTTAAGAAACACACATTTAGACCAACAGTTGTAAACATTTTTCAGCAGTCAGTTAATATGTATTAATCATACAGAACATTAAAACACATTACCTAACTTCTTTCAAGTGTCTTAAGACCTGCCCACTGTCATTGACAACCTTTGGAACCAGGCATCTGAGACTGATGGCTTAACCTCTTCCAAAGTTTCTTCTCAGCCACACGACTACAGGCCACCATGTCACACACCTGAGTTTTCATAAAACTCTCCCTGCAGCGGACCGCTGAGCTCAGGATCACCGGCCCTCAGGTCTTGTTTCAGAGCTGCTCGAAAGTTTCCTGGTGCATCCAAGGCAGTCTGCTCACCCAAAGGGACTAGTGTTCTGCCTGTCCCCAAGGGGCCCATCTCCTCTTTTTCTGTATCTCCTGGTGTGACAGAGGTTTGCTACAGCATCAGTGAGCCACCGGGCTGTGGGGTCCAAGGGGGATGCAGAGGAGGAGATGAGTAAACAAACACTAAATAAAGTAAATAAGTAAATAAAAATAAATGACGGTCCCTTTTATGATAAAAACCACCTGAAATCATGGCAGCCAAAAAACTTTGCAAAGATAATCCTTCCCCTTGTTTGTTTGCCACAGCTGGTACATTTGACAGCCCTTCAGCTCCCCGAGTAGTTACTCAGTCAGTGCTCCTTATCAAAGCACGTGTTCATCACAGCAACGGAGCAGATACGAATGTGTTAAACAGTACAATGTTTCCCTCAGAAATGGCTGAGGGAAGATTGAGACAGCTGGCATGATTTGTGTTCGCTTGGGAAGGGCTAGATCTCAGCTGGGTGCCCCCGTGGTAAGGCAAAGGGATGCGAGAGCACGGCCGCAGTGCGAGCCACATGCAACCAGAGCTGTGGATGCACAAGGAAGGCATGTCCACCTGAGGGATGAGTATGATGATAGCTATATTCCTTCAGGAAGGTCTCATGCTTTGTCTGTTTAAAAACTCTCAGGAACAGAAACTGCAGCTGTACAGATAGAGGGCAAATTAAGAACGCTTTGGTGGAAAAAAGCACCAATTGTTTTACGTCCTCAGAGTAAGCTTCCCATCCATTAGCAAGATCACTAATGTAAATATTTTGTGTGCATTGCTTTTAAATTGTTCAGGTCCCATATTTTATTTAACTTTGTAAACGAAGAAGACAGCTGTTTCCATAGAAAAATGAAGAAGAAGAAATAAAACCTGAGCTCTTTCAGCTGCAAGGAAACCCACCACAGCAAGAGACATTGTCAAGATGCTATGAGAGAAGACATAAAAGTTTGTGTCTCTTGCTCAGATCATTCATCAGCCACGGAGCCTTGGTCTGTACAAACGAGTTCCACCAAAGGGGATCACAGGTATGGCCTGATATAAGGTAAGAGTTTCTAATATTCATTAAAGCCATGAGATGACATTGAGACAAAAACCAGCAATAAAATGAAAGATAACTCAAATACAGGCTCTTTTTCTATATATATTTTCTATACATCTGGGCTACCAGGAAGTTATACATGAAGTAACAGGTGAAAACAATCACACTGGTACCTAAGCTAGAGAGTTGGGCTTTATTTTTGAGTATCTCTTTTTAGGAAGTCTGTTTAAGATTTCAGACTTCTCCATGGCAGGATGATAATGATGGCACTGTCCAATTATTTTGCATTTCACTTGTGGTAAGATTAAGCACTGTAACGAGAATAAACAATAAACAACCGCCAGCGGCTGCTGCACAGGCAAGGGGAGGGATGAGAGGACCGGGATGTCCCAGCAGGCACACACCGGGGGACACAGCTTGCAAAAGGGAATGCTGCAACGAGGGTACACATGGTCCTCAGGATGGTGGCCCGAATCGGGAGCAGGTTTCCCAGAGGGACTGTGGGATCTCCATCCTGGGCAAGATTCCAAACGTAGTGGGGTGAGGATGGGCAGGAGAGCAACATGCTCCTGTTGGCAAGGCCATGAGGGGACCCTCCAGGGTCCCCTCACACATAAATTACTTTATGACTCCGTGAGAACGTCTCTGTTTCCCAGGAAATTTTGGAGCTGGAGCAAGAAATAGCTTCAAGCTAGCTGAAGTTTTTGGACTTCATGTGGTTGGACTGAAAACACTAATAGACCTTCTTTTACAGATACACACACGAAAAGAGTTTGATTACACTTTTACCTCCAGGAGCCAGAAATTTAGGTATGCTTTGGTTTTTCCTTATGAGTACTCACTCCATGTTTTCAAGGAAGTAAAGCATGGTGTTTAGATAAAATAACAACAACAACAACAACCCCTTTTTTTTTGAATAGTTAATAATCTGAGATTTAAAAAACTGACAACCCTCTCCCCGCAAAACAAACTGTGATGGTTTAGCCCGCATCACCACACAGTTTCTTGCTCACCCTCACCCTCCCCAGCAGGATGGGGGAGAGAATTGGGAAGGAAGGAGAACTCGTGGGTTGAGATGAAAACAATTTACTAAAATAACAAAGGAAAACTACAGTTAATAACAAAATATAAGGATACTAAAATATACAAAATGAAGAATGTATGTTTTCTCACCACCCAATGTCCCAATGACTGATACAGCCCATCCCGAGCAGCGATCACGGAAACAAAACCGAGCGGCGAGCAAAGGAGCAAAAAGGGAGCCAGCAAGGTAGAGGGAACGATGCCAGCAAACTGAAGAGGAAAGATGGATGCCAGGAAGGCAGATACCTGCCCTGGCCAGCCCCCACTTATATACTGAGCATGACATTTATGGCATGGAATATTCTCTTTGGCCAGTTTGGATCAATTATTCTGTCTGTCTTTCCCCAGCTTCCTGCATCTGCAAATTAGCAAGACTTGGAAAGCAGGATGGTGTCCTTGGTCTCATTCACAACAACTCATATCATCAGGGTGTTTATCAACATTCTTCACACACGAAATCCAAAACATACCAGCTACTGAGAGGAAAAAATTAACTCCATCCCTGCCAAAACCAGGACACAAACAGGCTTGGAAATTATCACCATTTCTACACAGCTGCAGTTGCTTTTACCATTATCTTCTGAAAGAACAGCTTCCTCTCTACATTCGGTCTGTCCTCAGCTTCAGTATATCACTCCTTCCCACATACACACATAGTCAAAAAAGGCAAAGAGAAAAGCTTTTTTTTCAGAGATTCCTTTCTTTTCTGGTCTTAAAAGTTCTTATATTAATTGTTTTAAAAAGCTGTATTAGATCATATGAATTCATTTTTGAGAACATATGAGGCCATTAGAAGGGGCTGGGGTTGAAGCAAGCTGTAAACATCCTTGAGCTACTGTGATACAGTCTGGCTAAAACAAAAACCACCTACTACTTCCCTGCAAGAATATCCTAAGGTTTTGTATTCTGCAAGCAATTTAGAAAGTACACTAAATCCTTAGGCTGTGCAGTCTTATTCCCTTTCCCACTCCCTTTCTGGCCTAACGAATCTGGATTTTTCTTCTCCATTGTAAAACAGGGCAGCAGAGAGGCAGAGAGCCTCTCAATTCTCAGCGTAGATGCTGGTAGGATGCCAACTTCCCAAGGGAAGGTGAGCATCAGCCCAAAGATGCTAATGCATGGAACAGGAAGAACAGGGGTCCCTTATGCTCTGGAAATGGAAATTTCTCTCCAAGTTAGCTCTTAACCCTGCCATGCCCCAGAACAGCAGCTGGGAAATGGAGATGGGAGGACCTTCCAGTCTCACAGAGGTGTGGCAGGCTCCAGTACAGTAAAACCAGAGGGTCAGCCTGGGACTATCATAGCAGACATCACATACCAGAAAGAGTGCTTGACTATCAATAAGAATAGATTTTGAGGGCTATTGCACTGACCCTGTATAGAATGGTGACTGTCCATGACATCATCAAACATTTTTTTTATATGCTTGACTGAGTCACCATTCAATTTAAGGGTTAATTTACTTGAAAATCATGAAGGGATTCAATATAGACGAGTAACAAGATTCTTTATTCCACAAAAGTTATCTGTTTTTCCACACTCTTGTGCATATATATATATATATATATTTATGGATAGATAGATCTATTTATATTCTCTAGCAGCCGTTATTTTAAGACTAGCATAAATTGAGGAAAGCAATATAACTGTGGTGCAATATAATTAAAATTTACTTATAGATAAGATAATTTCAGCTAAAACTATACCCTAACAAAATCTCTGTAACATAAAAAAAGCTTTCATTTCCTTTCCTTCAGAGTAAAGATGTAATTACGTTATAGATTAAGTTTTCATGAACTGCAGTCTTTAAGAAGCAGATGTTAACAGAAATAGGTCCCTAATATTTATACCACTCCAGAAATAAAATAACTGTGGTAAATGGATTTATTGTAACATTTAAAGTAACAGTAGAGAAGCCATTTTTCATTCAATTAGGAGGTTTTCTGTTGTTTATTTTATTACCAGCCACCACCAAACAGAGCTACAGTAAACAATTATAGAAATTCTGTTCAACTAACTACAGAGGCAGCCAGATCTTGGAAGAAACACTTCTACCCTAGAGTTTATTTGAAATAGTAAACATCTCAATTAAAACGGGCCCATGCAATTGTTGCCTAGCTGAATAAATTCTTAAAAGCAGCTGTTGCTTGTAGGTTCTCTCTCCAGTGCAACTATCAACCAAAATCAATTATTGTCTTCCTCAAGAAACCACATCATCTTGATCGATCCTGCAGACAGTGTGTTTGCGTAAGGTGAATCACTCTTCTGATTTCTGACTATAGAAGCTGGTAACACCTCCAGTTCCCATGGATGTGGCAAGACCCATTTGTAAGAGTATGGCCAATGAACTGCCGATGCATAAAGTTTAGACCCTATCTGCTGTTAAAAACCAAAACAAAACACATCTTGTGTTATAGTAAAGAAGAAGGATGATTTTGGTGTTAAAGACTAAAATAGGTGGGAGGTAAATTTGCTCTTATTAGAGCAAAATAGCATGTTCAGTCCTAAAAAATGGGGCTTCAAAGCACCTTTACACCTTTTCCAACATCAAGAGCCTTTCCATTGAAGCATCTGATTGCAGCATAGACAAATGGACCTCCTGCCTTCAGTGGAGTACCCCAACAGCCCTGAAGCACCATGTTGGTACCACCAACATCCCTACTTTCCAATGATTCACAGAAGAAGTGACATGGCTTTCACTGTCAGCAACAAGGGGGTTCAGTTTTTAGAGCCTACACTACTCCAGACTCTCTCCTACTCCAGACTTTCAAAGTTGAAGGGATTCACTTGATTAACTCAGAAACTCATGCAGACCATTAATAGCTGGGCTGCATTTTTGTCCTGGTGTCCTCAGCCATAAAGCCATTGGCCTCATTCTTAGGAGCCTATGCAAAATGTGTTGCGAAAGCCTCGACTGTGTTCTGTGCTGATGTTTACTAACTGTAGCATTTGCTGGGCTGTTCTGCCTAAAATGATGGAGCAGCGGCTGCAGTTCCCTTATTTTCAGCCATGTAACAAGAGAAAAATGAACGAACTGGTGGTAGAGTTAAGTCATTTTGCCAAGGATCTAACTGGCATCAGCAACTTGAAAACTGTAGGTAATTCAGAAAAAAACATTTGTAATAAACTATTTCTGTTGGATATTTTTCTTACATGAATGAAATTGTCTGAAATTAGCAGAACCCCTGTAGCTTTCAGAATCTTTATTAGGTAACCAAACATGCTATTTTACACAGTGTATTTTTAAAAGAAAATTACTCTAGCGCTGCACAAAAATGAACCAAACCCATTGAATCCTGGCATGAGTGTCTTTGGGTGAACTCAAGCTGTGACAGTTGTGGGAGCAATCCAGATACTGCAGACACAGGATTAACCCAGTTATTATTTTCAAAGGTTTCTCCACAGAAGATTTTAATAAACACTGATACAAGTTCTCACACTCTTTCTGGCATCAACAAACTCAAAGCATTTTGAGTAAATACATGGACTTCCTACACAAGCCTGGTCTTTTTGACCTGGATTTAGATCTTGCACAGAATTAGTTAAAAGGCACATAACTCAGGAAATGAACCATATTCTACTTAGCCCTTCTGAAGGAAAACTGATCATAGAATCATAGAATCATTTAGGTTGGAAAAGACCCTTAAGATCATCGAGTTCAACTGTTAACCTAACACTGACAAGTCCACCAAACCATGTGCCGAAGCACCACATCTACATCTCTTTTAAATACCTTCAGGGATGGTGACTCAACCACTGCCCTGGGCAGCCTGGTCCAGTGCTTGACAACCCTTTCGGTGAAGAAATTTTTCCTAAATTCCAATTTCAACCTCCTCTGGTGCAACTTGAGGCCATTTCCTCTTGTCCTATCACTTGCTACCTAGGAGAAGAGACCAACACCCACCTCCCTACAATCTCCTTTCAGGTAGTTGTAGAGAGTGACAAGGTCTCCCCTCAGCCTCCTTCTCTCCAGACTAAACAATCCCAGTTCCCTCAGCCCCTCCTCATAAGACTTGTTCTCCAGAGCCTTCATCCGCTTTGCTGCCCTTCTCTGGATGCACTTCAACAACTCAATGTCTTTTTTCTACTGAGGGGCCCAAAACTATACACAGTATTTGAGGTGTGGCCTCACCAGTGTTGAGTACAGGGGCACAATCACTTCCCTACTCCTGCTGGCCACACTGTTCCTGATACAATCCAAAATGCTGTTGGCCTTCTTGGCCACCTGGGCACACTGCTGGCTCATGTTCAGCCTGCTGTCAACCAGCACCTCCAGGTCCCTTTCCACCAGGCAGCTCTCCAGCCACTCTTCCCAAGCCTGTAGCATTGCATTGGGTTGTTGTGACCCAAGTGCAGGACCTGACACTTGGCCTTGTTAAACCTCATACAATTGGCCTCGGCCCATTGATCCAGTCTGTCCAGATCCCTCTGCAGAGCCTTCCTTCCCTCGAGCAGATTGACACTCTCTCCCAACTTGGTGTCATCTGCAAAAGTACGCATCATTGATAAAGATCTTAAATAAGACTGGCCCCAAAACTGAGGCCTGGGGAACACCGCTTGTGACTGGCCGCCAAATGGATTTAACTCCGTTCACTACTCTTTGGGCCTGGCCATCCAGCCAGTGTTTTACTCAGCAAAGTGTATGCCAGTCCAAGCCTTGAGCTGCCAGTTTCTCCAGAGTGCTGTAGGATACAGTGACAAAGGCTTTACTGAAGTCCAGGTAGATAACATCCACAGCCTTTCCCTCATCCACTAAGCAGGCCACCTTGTCATTGAAGGAGATCAGGTTGGTCAAGCAGGACTTGCCTTTCATAAACCCATGCTGACTGGGCCTGATCCCCTGGTTGTCCAGAATATGCCATGCGATGGGACTCAAGGTGATCTGCTCCATAACCTTCCCTGGCACCAAGGTCAGACTGACAGGCCTGTAGTTCTTTAGATCCTCCTTCCAGCCCTTCTTGTGTATGTCAGTCACATGTGCTAACCTCCAGTCAACTGAGGACTAGTTAGCCAGTTAGCCAGGACTGCTGAGAAATTATTGAAAGTGGCTTGGTGAGCACTTCCACCAGCTCCCTCAGTACCCCTGGGTGGATCCCATCTGACTCATAGTCTTGTGTGTGTCTAAGTGGCGTAGAAGGTTGTTAATCATTTCCCCATGGATTATGGGGGCTTCATTCTGTTCCCTGTCCCTATATTACAGCTCAGGGGGCTGAGTACCTGGAGAACAACTATCTTACTATTAAAGACTGAGGCAAAGAAGGTATTAAAAACCTCACCCTTTTCCTCATTCTTTGTCACTATGTTTCCCCCCACATCCAAAAAATGCACTTATTTTGGGCTATGTGAGCCAGACTAGGGGTCCATATCAGAGAAGGGGACTACATTCATATCAAACTTGGAGGCCCTGGCTTGCAGAGGCTCAAAGCAGCCAGGGTTAGTTGAAAGAGATCCTTTCAACCGGGAGGTGGGGGAGGATACACAGGTTTTCAAATTAACAAAGCAGCCTGGCAGGTCAAATACCATTTTGGTCAGCACCTCACTAAGCATCCATAAGACTGTACAAAGCATGCAAAGAAAATGCAGTTTGCTTGGACCGTCTCCACAGAGAAATAGCCTCAGCAAGTGCCTCTAGTTTATTTTCTTTTTCCTTTATTTATTTATTTATTTATTTTAGCCTCAGGATGTCTTCTGTTTAGGAAGGGCCTAGCAGTAATGAGGGTGAACTCTGCAATCCCAGATAGGCCATCACTTCATCCAGGCCTCCCAGCAGGCAGTTGTTTGGTGGCACAGGGAGCAGTCACCAAGACCACTCCAGTACAAGCAGCACGCTTCCCTGACAACAAGTGATGCCACTGAATGGAGAAGTAAAGATGCTCCTACCACATCTTGATGCTCATCCTTGCACCCAGCTTTACAGACCTTAAGTCTGGCTGTGCTGTTAGCTGAGAAAGCTGCCATTTTAGATTTCTGTGCCCTGATCTCCCCTTCCTGCTGCAAGAGCCTACTGCTCTTGCTCCAGGCTGTAAGCTAAATAATAAAGGGAAATAGTTAATTTTAATGTATGCCACTCAAGAAATTCATGCAGCCAGGCTGAACCTCTGCTAGTGGCAACCAGAAAAGCAGGGCTGAAGTCAGTGCCAGTTTACATCAGATGAGAGGCTGACTCCACTGCATCACCTTGAGAGTTTTTACTTTTCCCTACGGATGACGATAAAATTCAGTTTAGCAACAGCTACACCAAAATAAATCAGATGAAGTAGAGAATTGCTAGAATTGACTTTCTAAAAGGCTCTGCTTAAAGAATTTCATGAAAAAAAAGCATAATTCATTTAGCTTGGAAACAGTTAACGTTATAAAGGAAGTCCTCAGCTTTGCAGCAAAAAGAAAAATAAGCAAGCATCGTGAAGGCACTGGAAAGGCATCTTACTGCCCTGCTGCATCAACCTACAGTCTCAGATGAAATTCTCCCTTCCCTGTAGTCAATGGCAGCCTGAATGAAATGGCAACTCCTGCTGCCTCACAGAAAGGCAATCACATCGTTGACTGATAACACCAAAGACAACGTGTGACATCCACAGATTTAAGGTGAACCTGACAGAGTATTTGTGTAAGCTACGATCAATTACCTGGGCTTAACTGCATCATGTTTACCAGAAAATGCAGAATAGCTTACAGCCCCTGATGGCAGGGGCTTGGAGAGGCAGGAGAAGGATCCTGCCTGTAGCATAACTTGAAATCTGGTCTTCAAAGTGCATGCGTGGGCAGAGAAAATATTCTGCGCACCATCTCTCCACGCAGACGCACTGTTCACACACACACACACACACACAATTGAACAAGCAACCTAAATATCATATTTTAATAAACACAGCCCAGCTCACTTGCTGCAAGGATGAACTGTCCAGTCCTGACCATCCTTCTCAGGTATTTTAATCACTGAAATTCCTTGGGCTCCCTTACTGAACTAATCTAGTGAGATCTGACCCACAAATGCACACTGGTTACAACAAGATCACATGTACGTTTTTGTTCTCTTTGCTATGCAGAAATGTAAAGGCAAACTCTGCCACTGACAGGAGGGATAAATGATAGAAATATGCAGGATGGCTTTCAAATGATGCTATCTGCAGCTGTCATGGAGCTCAACAGGGAGTGGGGTTGCTTTGCACCCTGTTAAATATCAAGGTGCCTCTCCATGTAGACACGCAGATATGCATCAGAACCCTCCCTGCTTGTGCATACATGTCCATTTTCTTACACCACATACACCTAGTAACTTCATCCTACAATTAAAGCTTTACACATACACACATGCATGTTAACTAACACTCCCTCTGCAAAACACATGCACACAAAATCTAAAGACAGGCACCAGAAAAATCCAACGCAGCTCTGCAGGCAGAAGGTGCTCAGTGAAGCCGTGCCATGCACACCCAACCCACAGCGATTGATGTCTTATTATAATAAATAACCCTGTTAATAATAACAGCACTGCCGTGCTGTCTGTGCTCACACCCTCCCGACTCCATGCTCCTGAGCCATTTCTGCAACACGGTCCTGTGCATGAAACACACAGAACGAAAAGCAGGCAGGACACGATCACTGCAAGAGATAGGCTCCGGCAGTGAAAGCTGCTTCATGTCAGAGTGGGCTCTTCCCAGCTTTCAGACGTGTGATCTGCATGTCTAATAATGAGCAGATTTAGTCAATCCATCATTTCTGGCATCAGTCCCTTACCTTGAAATGCTGCAGCTGAAGTATCTGGTCCTCAAGCTGTTGTCTCTTGCCTTCTATTTCTGTCTGCCTTTTCCTTTTCTCCTTGGAAAAATAATTTGAGAGAGAGAGAGAGAGAGAGAGATGTCTTGTCAGAGAATCGGAGGCTTTAAGGACAGCAGATTCGTAAGAGCATGCAAGCACTCAAACGCATCTGTACAGATGTCACCAGTCCCATTTCACCTGCTCCTCTGCCTGCTGGTATGCAAACAGCAGTGTCCTGGGAAGACGCCAGCCCCAGATGAGCCGGTCGCTTGCCAGCAGGAGAAATTCTCCTCGCTTGCTCCCGGCAGCCGGAGCAGCAACAGAGTGCACAGTCCCAGAGGAGGGGAGAAAACAGGCATAACAGCTGAGGGAGAAGTTAAAGGGACAAAGATGTGCTTTTGGATTTGAGACGCCAGGCCAAAAACACGGATTGCGTTGGCGCAATTGTGCGACAGCAAGGCGACATGAAAGTGGTGGGTGGCATCATGGAGGAAGGGAGCTGGATTGCAGGCGGTGTTTTTCACTGACCGGGCTGGTGGTAAGTCTTTCCTCAGGCTCATTGGGAGAAGGTGTGTCAGCCAGATTGCCCAGGGTTTACCTGCAGAGCAACTGGGACAGATAACCCCTCAGCTGGCTTTGTTTAAAAATCAAGCATGCACTAGCAGCCAGCCCTTACCGGCTCCCAGAAGCTGGGCTGACCGAGTGGTGCCAAGGACAGCACGGTCATTTCAACACCTGAGGGTTTTCACAGTCACGTTCATTAACATGGCCACCCATCCGTGCCTAGGCTGCTCCCCTCAGCAGTCAGCAGACTCTCTCAGGTGTTTAAAGAGGAGAATGACCTGCTTTACTCCCCTGCAACACATTCCTCTTATGAAGGATCAACTCTTTTCCTTTCATCAGACTTCCACACCTTGCGGGAAGTGCTCCTCCTCACCCATCCCCAGCCCAGATCATGTTCCCTCTCCCAGAGGTCTTTTCTCATTTCAGATTTTGCAGGCAAGAGTCATAAATGGAGACAGTCAAATAAGCATATCAGCCTCAGTTTTTACCAGAACAATAGTTTTTATTCTCTGCCTGTGGAAGCATGTTTTTGTTATTTAAATATTTCAGTAACTGTAAGGTTGGGCTTGAAGACATTTAGGGATTCCTTAAGTCCCCAAAGTAATTTTTCTGTCTCATTTTTAGGTGCCCTACTGATGCTCTGGGAATTCTCTGCTTTCCAGGGATTTCAAACTTTCATGCCTTATCCTCAAGGGGCATACAATAAGATCCTGCCTATGCAGAAATTAGCTGTGTTTACATTGGACCTCAAACCAGGCCATTTTCAGTCAAAGGGTTACATTTACAAGGAAGATCAGGAAACTTTTTTTTTTTTTTAATGCCAGACTCACTCAAAACAAAGCAAAACACAGAGATGGATAACTGCTCCTGCTCAAGAGTGAGGCATCAGAATGGTGATGTGAGGGCTTGAGCAGTGAACCCAGAAGAGTCAAAGTAGTGAAATAATGCCTATGTCAGCCAGTTCTGCCATACACTGCACACTTCTACATGCTGATTTTTTGTGTATATCTGTGTGTATATCTGCATCTACACACACAGACTCCCCACTGTCTGAAGTATCTAAGAATATTACTGCTGAACGAAAGTACTGTGCTGAAGTTGTTTTGGAATAGGAATACTGGCTTTTTGGATAAATAAAATGTCACAAATGGTGCCTGTCTTCAGCTGAAAACTTGACATCTAACTGCTCTGTACACACAGAAGATAGTTTGCATTTGTGCACACACAGGTATACAAAATTTATACATGCACCTTTAAAAATCCTTCCTCATATAAAATTGATAGTATGTGGATCATCCTATTACTCCCCCAATCTCAATCTCCTCTTTGCATTTTGAATGGAACATGATACAGGATGGCTCAGGGGTTAAAAAACCCCAATGTTATTCAGGGGTTTGCCACTTTCTTCATTCTACAATATTAACAGCGGATTTGGAGACTGAAAACCAGAATTTGTTCTTTGCTATTTCCTCAAATAGCTGATCAGCCATGGACCAGAATAAAGTAGTTCTGAAAGCCCTTGCAGTTAATGACTTAATATTCTCAGAATAAGGATAATTCTGCCCTGTTTGTGCCAAGCTGGCCAGATAACAGAATGTTTGGATTTCACAATGTAGGCATTAACACCTCATATCTGACACTCCATAGGCCAGCATAAGGCACCTACATCTTGACAGTTAACTGACCTACATTTATATGTCTGTATATACATACATATGTTTATATATATATATATGTATTCTACCCTTCACAAAAACCTTCTCGCTGAAACACATAATGGAGATCACTACAGTACCTCCTCTGGCTGGTTGTGTCATGCTGTATAATGGATGTGACAAGACAGCCTTATAAAACATAGATGGAAAATTCTTTTCTTTGTGAGAAAGGGAAAGCACTTAGAGTATTTTCCCCCTAGGCAGCAACACAGTAGGCACTAAAATGCTTGAAGTACTTACTAACTAGTGGGCTTCTATGGAGTTAAATTGGAATATTGCTTACGTTTCCATTTCACTGGCTTTCAGGCAGCCTGACTGCACGCCTCCACCCTCTGATTTTATACCACAGCTATGGCTGAGGAGTATGACAGTAAAACAATTTTTTTTTTTCTCTGAAGATTGTGTGAATCGCAGCATCTGTAACTAGCTATCAGGCCGTTTCACCTTCAGGTCACCAGATGACATTCAATGTAGGTTTCTCCCAGTCTCTAAGGTTGTGACAACGTGTTCCTGGCTTACGTGGGTATGTTCTGAAAAAAAAGTGGTAGAAGACCGGACTGGCTGACAAAAATCCAACCAAAATCAGCATGTAAAGGATTTTAGGTAGTTAGTAGGTGAAAGTAGCCCCCAGTTAAGCAGGCTTCTGATTCAGGACTTTACTGAAAACACTGGGATGTAAAGCACACACTTACAGCCGAGCACTTGTTAAAGCACTTGTTAAAGCTGAAGACAGTAAATGTTCCTCATTACTCTATTCATCTACTTGTAGACATCTTTTTTCCGAGTATGCCTGTTAAGTAATAATTTACAGAAGGTCCTGGCACCAAGAAAATAAAATGCTGGCTTTAACAAACAGGTTTACCCCGGACAGCTTCAGTTAAATGTATGTCCTATTTTTTTTTCTGCAACGCAGGGAGTAATCCATCACTGCTTCAGGTAGCGGGTAACACTAATCATTTTAATGAATTAGCCCCCAAGAACATCCCTGAGCTCCTCCCTCAGGCCAGGATGTGTGGAGCTCAAGCCATAAGGGGAAGGCAGAAGCCAGGAGGACACCATGTCTTGGGGTTTTTGTCAAGAAGTGAAGGGATTATAGAAACAAGGTTGAAAAGAGTTGGAGAAAACAAGCAATGAAGCCAGTTTTACTGTGAATGTGGTAGGTTTAAAAGAATTCTATCTATCTGAAGCGTGTTGCTTTTTTAACAGGACAGATACTCATCATAGATGGTTACCTTTCCAAAATGGTAGAAGAGTAACATTTGGGAGGTACAAATACAACAAGATTAAAACCTAACATCCCTCCCTTTGCCAAAAACTATTAGGAAAATGTGAAACTGAAAGTACTTGATTTTTTTTTACTCACAGATCCAAATGATGGAAAAATAATACAGGTCAAATGGCAAGGTTACTTACATCCTGAATCTTTTTCAATGAATTCAGGCATTCACATATTTATGTGCAATATGGAAACTATAAATTGATTTCCTTTTCCAATAAGCTTGATTGTGGTAAGGAAGTAATTACTGCTTAGCACTAAAGGTGGCCAGTGCCACTTTCCTATCACTAAAACCAAAATATATTAGATAATCTGTAAGACCCTATCCACTTAGAAGAGGTGTCAGGAGGACAAAATGGAGATCTGTAAAATCACAACAGAGGCATGGAGATAGCCCGTGGGCATCTACTGCTCACCCTGTCTTCCCCTGTAAGAAAAAAAAAGGGGCATCCAGGGAAACTGGACAGGGCAGGTCAGAAGCTGAGGAATGGGTCTGCTGTGGAAATCCCTGTCTCAGGATGGGGTGCTAGAAGGTGATGGGAATCGCAGGGGAGCCTGAGCACAGTCAGAGGGAAGGAACACTGTGAAGGTTACTACACAAACTGAAATTACAACTGGTTCAGGAAGCCCCTGAACCACAGATGGTTTTGAGGTAACAGAGGTACTTTGTTAAGTATTTGTATGCTTGTCCTCTCATGCTCATCCTAACACCACTGATTTTTCATTCATCAGAGAAGGGGTGCAGGAGGTTTTGTCTGAACTTTGTGTTACATTTGATCAAAATAACCTACAGTTTAGTGTCAGACTTGTCAAACTGTTCCAGTAAAAAAAAAAAACAACCAACCAACCACAAACCAACAAAAAAACCCCAACCCAAAGCAAACATAAGACCTTGAAAAAACCAAGTTATACCAAAATGCTTCTCTTTGACTCTGCAGTCCCAGAATTCTTCAGTTTTCCATTACAGAATCACTTTCCTTCTGGTTTAGAAATCTGCCTGCACAGTGTGGAAGTGATACAGAGATTATTCGGCTCACGGAGTCATAACTGAGCAAAAACATGCACCTCTAAAGCCTTGTAAATCCTTGGGGCAATTAAGCCTTAGTAAAGTCCCCTGCTCCCCTTCCACTGATAGAAGCACCCGATTCCTTTGGTTTAAAGCCAGCTTAGACATGTGCAGAAAACACTCCATGGAGCAGCACAGAAACTAAGTGCTATTTGATCAACCTCACTGGGAAAAGACGCGCCCAGATCTGACAGCAGGCTAAAGCTTATAGTGCAGATAGCCAGAAGAACACGGTGAGAAAAACAAAAAAATCCCCAACTCAACAAAAAAACCTGATGGGGATCTTGTGATCTTTGAGGAGACAGGTAGCATGACAGTGAAGGAGCTACCACTGTAGCTTTTCAGTGAAAAGGTTTCCTCTTGGCTTCATCCTGCATGGCAAGCAAGTGTCCAGCCTGCCACAGAGGAGCTGTTGGAAGAGGGCAAGCTCCTGCCTGTCATGCCAACACAAAACACCCAAAAATGGTACAGGTGGAGGAAAAATTATAGTCTGCTTCAAAGGACTGAAAACAGTTACAAAGAACTGTCTTTGAAGAATCACGTGAATTTTTAAAGCAAGACAGTATTTTCTCCACTCTGCACAGTTGGCAGATAGTATTCTCTGTTTATTTAAAGCACACAGATTTTTAGGGCAGCAAGTAAGGAAACAAACAAGCAAAAGAGCTGCTGACATCTCATTTTTTTTTCTGTTGCCAGTTCAAGGACATCCACAGCTCTGGGAGAAAAGGAGCATCTGGGTTCTGCTAACCATTTCAACCTGCAGTTAGCATAATCCCAAGAAATCATGACTCATGGAAACAGAAGCTTTCACCAGGGTGGTAATTTAAATGACCATGTTCACCATGTTGACTTCATATCTCTCGGTAGTGAAATGAAGTCTGTGAATTTGTTTCCTCTTTTGTGGTTCAGCAGTAATGGTTCACAGGAAAGAAAATATTAAAAAAGATAAGAAGCTAATTTTCTCTTTTTTTTTTCCCTTCTTTTTTTTTTTTTCCCCACCAGCTTCATTCCCATCTGGTCAATTCTTTTATAGTCCTCTTGTGTTTTAAGAGTGGGAAACTCTCCTGTCACTGTCCCTGCCAGTTGCAACGATGCAGCCCAGTACTGGCAGCACTTTGCAAAATGCAGTTCTAAATATTTTCTGCTGTTGTAAATGGCATACAAAAGAAATCACAGCACCAGAGGAGGCAGAATGCAGAACTGAAGCAGAGACACTGTTACGGCAGAATAAACACACCTTGCAGGATGCCTGCTCCTTTGGGATCATCAATGCCCACCTTCATTACTTGCTGCCAATAGAAGGTGGCGGTGCCCATCGTTCTGCCAAGTGTATCAAACTAGATCACCGTGTGCACTGGAATGACTCTGCTCCGTGAAAATCTTTCTGTTATGGGTAGCCACACAGACTCCGTAATTGCAAGCTGGAGGTTTGTCTGGTCTCCCGTTTCGAGCACTGGGAAATATGTGTTGTTTCAGATTATGGGAAATGAGTCCTGCAGCTCCTCTCCTACCCTGCTCCCAGGAGAATGAGAGTCAATATTTAACCATTCCTGAGGAACATTTTCTTCACAGTTACACCATCAACAACGCATCAACACAAGCTATTGTGAAATGCATGGCCACCTGGCTAAGCTTTGTGTTGCTTAAAACAAGAGTCAGGAGAAATTTCCCTGTGTCTGTATACTGCAATCCAGCTTCTGAATTCAAGGAAACTGCATTCTTTGCTCCTATATAGCATCTGAGAAACTGCCACCCTTTTTCACTCTTACAGTCTCCCTGCGCAGGAAGCTTATTACCTAAAGCACAGATTCATGATTTCAAGTGCCCTAAGCACCTATGATCTTGGTGGCTCACCTTACTGAACCCTCTCCCTACCCAAAAAAAAAAGCAAATTTCTAGGTGGGATGCAGGGACAGCAGGAGTACAAGATGCTGCTGCAATGATTTCCATGTTTCTTCCATATACCCACTATCTTACAACAAAGCTGTGGCCATTTCCATCACTCTGAGCAACAAGCAGATGGATTCTTTAGGAACGAACAACAGGAGTTCCCAATTTCACAGGTATAGCAGATGAATGCCTGAGGTGAACAGGTGAAACACGCCTAAAAGACAATGGCTGAGTTTAGCTCTCTTCCTCACGCTTGCTCTTTCCACGGGCGTATGCACAGCAGGAAGCTAAGGAGAGATTGCAGACAAAGTGAATGGTTAATAATCAGGTATGCCCTTCGCTTCCTCTCTTGTGAAACCAGTTTAAAGTGGAGATTGCTGCCATAAGGGTTGATTCTTGTTGTATTGACAGCTTGCCACAGCATGCAAGAAATGTCTTGGCATGTTGGTTTTGGACACAGAATAGACTTAATTCACAGAGGCAGACCCTGGTCAGGAAGTAAGCAGAACAGCCTGGAAGTTATGGTGAGGCCACACCTCGAATGCAGTGTGCAATTTTGGTCCCCTCAGTACAAGAAAGACATTGATGTGCTGGAGCGCATCCAAAGAACAGCAACAAAGCTGGTGAGGGGTCTGGAGTACAAGTCTTATGAGGAGCAGCTGAGGGAACTGGGGTTGTTTAGTCTGGAGAGAAGGAAGCTGAGGGCAGACCTCACTGCTCTCTACAGCTGCATGAAAGGAGGCTGCAGTGAGGTGGATGTCAGTCTCTTCTCCCAAGTCGCAAGTGATAGGACAAGAGGAAAAGGCCTCAAGTTGTGCCAACAGAGGTTGAAATTGGAATTTAGAAAAAATTTCTTCACCGAAAGGGTTATCATGCACTGGACCAGGCTGCCCAGGGCAGTGGTTGAGTCACCATCCCTGGAGGTATTTAAAAGACGTGTAGACACGGTGCTTAGGGATAGGGTTTAGTGGTGGACTTGGCAGTGCCACACTAACAGTTGGACTCAATGATTTTAAAGGTCTTTTCCAACCTAAATGATTCTATGACTCGCTAAGGGGAAGGCAAAATCAATTCCAGAGAGTTGAACCCTCAGAGTGAAGAAAGAAAATCCCCTTAGTCCAGAAATACGCTGGCTTTCATTGCAGCCTTGCATCCATTTTCTCTACTAGTCAGTGTCAGAGAAGTTATTTGCTTATGTACAAGAATGCGGTGGTTTGAATAAGAGAGAGATACAGCTCCCTGTAACCACCTTAAGTGCTGCAGGTAAAGGAGCAAACGTTTCTGGCGGCATCCCCCTGTCTTGCTGATTTTGTCAGCTTTTGACAAAGCTGCCCAAGAGGAGAAAGGATCCTCTCCAGTGAAGACAATAATCCAGTAAGGGGGTGCAGGAAACACTTCTATTGCCCTGCATGTTTATAATTATAGCTCCCTGGTCAACAAATGCAACCACCACAATGCACACTGACAATGACTGCTTAATTAAAATCACCATGCATCTTAAACAGCAAATAAAAGGATGGCACTGCTCCCGGAACAACAGCTCTTAATAAAAAGTGATGGAGGCGGGAAGGAATTTCCTTTTGAAAAACTCCCTCATTAGCATTTTTGAAAGGGGACACAATGGAAAAATGTCTCATTGAGATGGTGAAGTGAAATTATTTTAGGAGAAAACATAGTTCCTTTCATATCCCTTGGGGAAATTCCCACTTTGATGGAGCAGTCATCCCCATTTTGATGCAACCAAGATTTTACCTTCAGTACCCTCCTTTCACCGAATGCCACTGGGTCACTGGAAGCAGCGTCTCAGGTCTAGAAGAACCCATGTGCATTTTTGACCAGGCTACCACCATAATGAGTCCTTGCAGTACAAAAAGGTTTAGTGGACCTTCCTTCTTTCCTCTGCAGTCTGAACTGAAACTGAATATGGGCTGAGACCCACAGATGCTGCTTCCCTTTGGTCACTGACTGAAATAAAGCCACACTTTCTCATACATGTAAAATTTGATCAACGGTGTCAGGCTCTTAAACTGCCGCTGAGAGGTGCCTAGGGTCACTGCAGTTTTGAGTGTCTTTTCTGGGAGATGTGACAATGAATCAAACAGATGTCCTATGAATGCCAAATTCCCACCTCTTATTAACTCCACATCAGCTTTTCTTCCAAAGCTTCGGAGTTTTTACACTAACCCTGAAAATGGGTAAGTGCTCAGGACCACTTGAGTGCTGTAGTGACCTTCTCTGTGGCATCAATTATTTTTGGAATATAAAATGCTCAAAAGACTGTACAGAGCACATTTTTACTATAAATCATTAAACAGACAGATTTATACATCAATCTGAATAATTCTTAATACCAGTCATAAATGACAGGCCGCTGAACTTCATTACCTAGTATCTACTACAGCTAACCTCCAATTCATGCGTATAGCCTGCTAGCACTGACCTTGTCCTACTGCAGCCTGAGCTAGATGAAAATTCAGTGTCTTCATCTAGCAAATTATTTTTCTTCCTAAAAATAAGGTAGAATTTGCTAGATAATGTTGCATAGAACAGATTCTGAAAATTTCTCTCTTTTCTCTAGAAAACCTGCAAAATTCTGAAGGAAGCTACTTCTAGTCAACTATTTTTTCCTGTCTTTTTCTTAACATATTTTTGTTAAAGAATGTTAAGGAGACTTTGGCCTAAGTTTTCATTCATAAAAATATATAACAGGAGTTTTCTTTAGGCTGAGTAGACTATTTGTAGAAAACCAGTTCATTAACTTTCTGTACTCTCATGTTGCCACTAATTGGTCTTGCTTTAAATCCATGCTGTTCAACGTACATCCTTTCACTGTTTGCTGCTGAAAAGAAGAAAGACGGGATTTGGTCGATATGGGCTTAATTTAGCCAGATTTCTACAGCTCCACAGAAAAGTGCATGTCTCTTCTTCACCTTAAGGCCCCATAAACTCCTGAAATATCTCTTCAGACTTCCAAATAGGTCATTGTAAAGGACAGGGAAACGTCTCTGACTGCAGCAAGGTGATGAATGTGCAGAGAAACATCTATAGAAGACCTACAAAGCAGGTGCTGATCATAATATTACAACAATCATTAAGCAGCTTCTAACTCTTGAATTAAGAAACTAAAAATAAATCATGAAGTTTTTAAGTCAAGGCATCCAAGTTGAAGCTGTGATTCCTTATGCTGGTTTTCCCCTAAGCAAGTGCCTGGTGAGGATCTTTATGCATTATTTTTCACTTGATGAGAACTTAGATTGGAATCACCAAGATTGCATTTTCAGCAGAGTTTGTTTTCCCTCTTTAATTAATTTTAAATAAAATCACCCATATGACAGACATCCCCACCTCATGCAACTCAAAACTTCCCCAAGACAGAGCATATTAAGTGGGAAGAAGAAATGGGATTTTCTGCAGTGGAAAGGGAACAAACTGGTCTGGCTGGTGAGCACAGAGCAATGGCTAGGATCTGCAGGGATGACACTGGTGCTAATTCTGGTACTTGAATCACATCCAGCTTTTTGCTTGTTATTTTCAAAGTAATGCTAGAAAATACTCAAATTAAGAAACTAGTACATAGAGCTGGACTTTGTGTTTTAATCCTTATAGTTTGGCTGGTTCAGCCAATTATTTCAGAGTCTCAGTGCCTCACATCAAAATGTTTTTATTGAGGCTTTCTCCCTTTGCTTGTGAGTGTGGTAGCTTGTTTGCTGGCACTGAGGCTTTGGGCACTGACCTGTGTAGCACCACGCCAGATCTCCTGATGTCAAAGGGCTGTGCTTAGCAGCTGTACTGTACAGGGCTCCTCTACTCCTGAAAAGTGTTTCTTGTCATTTGTGAGATAAAGTTATTAGCTCAAATTCCTTTCTTTAAGCTTTTGTCTAACGTTGGCTATGAGCTAAGTATTCTCACACCGTTTGATGCTCAGGGATCTGCTGATGTAAGTTGCAGCTGCTGATGAGTTTGAGTCCTAACTTCTACATTCTGGAAGGGAAGGACTGCCTTCTTTTACACTGAAAAAAAAGAGGGAGAGGAATTTCCCTACAAGCACAGTGGGATGAAATTCAGAGCCTGAGACTTGCCACCTTCCAGCTGCTAGATCCTTTCAAACTGGTGTTGCTAATGAGATGAGACACCAGTTCACAAATCTAAGTTTCCATTTCTATGGAAATGCTATAAGGGGCTATAAGGGGCTTGATTCCTCTTGCCTTTGACCAGCCTTGCAGATGCCATGTATCTGCACCTTGTGAAGACCTGCACAGGTCTGAGAGGGCACCATTGCCCCTCTTCAGTAAGGGGGCTGAGTCCTAGAGCCTGATGGGGTTGCTGGACATGCCATCCCTGCCTCCTCTCCTGTTCATCAGGGACTCACATTACTCCAACACAAGACCATAGAGACACCAGAGACTATAAATGACGAACGCGATCGTGACTGAGAGGGTGGATACATCTATGTGCTTGGCAAAAACGCATGCTCAGTGTCTGATCTAGGTATGCTAAACATCTTACCCAGCCTCAGCCTTGGCATCTTGCCTATGCAGCACATAAAAGAACCGGCTTCATCTCCAACCAGATTACTTGTGGAAAGCTAATTTAATCTGACAGGTGTAGGATCACATGCCTCAACACCAAACCTTAGCAGTACGCAGGAAGTATTACTGCTATGTCATTCCTTTAGGTCAGGCATCTCAACACTTTCTTTGTGAACAGGGAACAGTTGGGACACTACGCTACAGATTGCATAACAAATTCATCTGCCAGCCTTCTCCCTGCACCATCAAAGGCAGAGATCACCAAAGGCAGAGACCACTCTGGTCCCGGCAACATGAACAGATCCGAAAGCATCACCAGCGTGTCACCTTAAGTAAGGAGGAATGGATAAGCACACGTAGCCTGCAAAACATGTCCCCTTGGCTCTCCAGGGATAGGTTAACTGCAGATCCTCAGGGCAGGGTGCTCAGGGTTGCAGCAACAGTGGCTTCAGGCAGGATGCAGAGGACCGCACAGCATCAGTCTGCTGCACCGACAGGGAGACCTGGGGCGGCGCAACAATAAAACACAGTCTAGAACTGGCTACTTTAATGCTCAGCTCCAGAACCCAGATCCATTTATCAAGTGGTAAATTTCTGCCATGCTGTTGAAGGTTCCAGCCCCCTTCAGAAAACTGCCTGCATTTCCCTGTGATTTGCACCCCTGGTGTAAGGTGTATTTGGGAATTCACAGCTTCAAGGTCATCTCAGCTACCCATAGACTGCTGTATGGTTTGTGCAGCTCTGTCTGCACAAGTCTCAGAGCGTGGGGAGGGTTGGAGCAACATAGCCTGTACAATTTGGATGAATTTCACACTTAGCTGACACACCTGACAGGTTTATAAAACTGTAAACCATTTCAATGGCTTATTAAACAGCAAACAGTGTGCAAAAAAACCCCCAAACAAACCAACATGCAGACACCAGAAGAGGCTTCAGGGATGTGTGTTGATTATTGCCTTCTCCTGCCCATCTCCTCCAGCCAGAGAAACATGGACTTGTCTCCTGAACCCCAACAAGAAGCCACATGGGTACTGTTTAACTGCTCCCGTGCAACTCCTCTATCTTTGCCTGGGCCTTCTGGAGACCTCTGTGCTAACAAGGTCTTATTATTCTATAAATTCAAAACAGTTCTCTAATTTCAAAACAGTTTTTGTCCTCCTTCCATGGGCATTTCTGTCAGTTTTGCTCTTCTGCGAGCTTGAAAATGCATCTCTGCAGCAATTCCTCCCAGGAAACTGAAGGAGGTAGAGGATGCAACTGCAGACGGGCCCCCTCCCAAGAGTTATATTCTTTCTTCATCCAGTTGTTACTCCATCCTTACATATACCTGAGCTTCCTCAAAGAAGGTCAGATCCTTCTTTACGGCTGCCCCAGGAGATTCATCACCCTTCCTTCAGGCCTTATTTTTTTTAAGATGGCTAGCTTAGTTAACTCTAGAGATTTAGGCAACAAAAAGGCAGCGAATAGTCATCATCTGCTGCTGTCTTCAATCTGTTGCTCTGCACATCCCTGTAGTAGTCCCTGGTGAAGGACTTGCTTTAATTCCAGTCTATGTGAAATGTGTATTTCTCTTTATTCAGATCCTGAATTAAGGTGCAAAATACAGCTTGTGGGCAGGTTGCAATATTTTATTTGGTTTGTACATTCTGACCTCCTGCAGGAGCCTGTAGAAGAAGTGAAGGTCTGATCTCCTAAGATGGCTGCACTGTTGAAGCCATAGCACAGCAGAGCAGCAGGCTCCGAGGAGCCTATCCACCACTTCTCCATGCAGCCTCTCTTCAGCCTAAGAGGCATCAACATGGGAGATCTCTGACCTTTTAAATGGAAAGACCTTAAGAAACATGCTGAAAAGGCAAAAGATTTTGAAGAATGTTGGCCAAGAGAGACGGAATGCATCACATCATAAATTCAAGCACCTGCCTCTCACACTCCATTGTAAGGTCACTTTGTCACTGAACTCAACACGGTATTTGCTTCACCCTTGTGCTAAACTAAATAAACCAGTATAGTGTATACTCCCTGCATTTAACAGCGTGGTGAAAAGTTCAGAGAGCAAAAAGCTGCCTTGCTCTATAAGCTACGCTTAATGGGATCTGCTTTTGGTCGCCAGGTTGCTCCACAGCTTCTTTAGTCTGCAAGCCCCTCATGGCAGAAACAGTCTCCGTGTTCTCTATTAGCACAAAATCTACCATAAAGAGGTACTAGTTCCTGCCTTGGGTCATTATGTTAATACAAGCAGCAGCCTTACAGCCAGACCTAACCACTGTGCACAAGACTTCTGTGCAAACTAAATGGATTCCCAAATCCTGAGTCCAGATGTATCAAAACCTGGCATTTTTTGAGTTTTTGTGGCTCTGATCCTTGGACAGGTATCTTGCAGGCATGTAGCACTGTGTTCCTCCAGGAAGAAACAACCAGAATGTACCTGAGCTTCTCCTCCTGTCACATTTAAATATGTGAGGACAAGCACAGTGGAAGCTCAAGGAAGAGCATATAGCATTTGTAGTTAAACTCTAACTGTATTCAGCAGTGCTACAGATGGACACTGATGAAATCAGGATGTTCTCTAACTGTCAAGGGAAAAGATTCCTGAGGTGATGGCTCATAAAAGCAGGGAGAACTGATTTTCCACAAAGACCTGCTCAGGACTTATAACTTGTTTATATGATTCAAGCTTTTTCCTGTTGAAGGACACTGGTTTGACACCCCATCAAGCTCTAAGTAATATTATTACTGTTAAAAAAAATGGTAGTACTTTAAGTGTATTATCACTGGGATTTTCAAATTGTCTGGCCCATTGTCTTTAATATGAACAGAATGAGGTCACCGTTTGCACATCTGCAGTGCATGCTCTTCCAGTGCACCAGAATAAACTTCACAGGCTCCATCACTGATCTGGCAAGCATTGCCTCCCGTACCACTGAAATAATCTGTGATCCACTTTTGACAAGGATCAGCTTGGCTGCAATACCACCCTTTTATACAGTCACTAGAAATAATAGATTTTTCCCATCCATAGTCTACAGTCACAGCAACTAAAACATTAAAAATGACAAGCTGTAAGACTAGCTGCATACCACAAAGAAAAGAGGGCACAGCACTAAGCTCTTACAGCAAGCTGAGTTTTGCTTGACAGAGTAAGCACACTGCCACTAAAATCAGATCATGGCGAGACCGCTGGTAGTCATGCTGCTGAACTGCAAGCTTCTGTCCCTGAAATGCTGGGAGTTTCCTAGGTATCCCTCCACCCAAGCAAGGATTGATTTACAGCAGTGCTCTAGCATGAAGACAGTTCACAACGAGTTCACTGCCGAGCAGGATGCTCTGCGAGGTGAATGATGCAGACTGACGGTGAGGTGCTATTGATCAGTTCAAGCCACTGTGCTCTCCACAGCCCCTTGAAAATCAAATGTACAAAACTCCCTGTTGCCAAGAAGGGTTGGGGAGAGGGGACCTGTGTCCCCTTTTTGCCAGCAGACAGCCTACAACAGTTCACAAGATCCCATGAGCATGGCTGGGGCATGGGGTGTGCTGGTAATAATCAGCAATATCACAAGCTCTTTCATAATATTTATCTCTGAAGTGGAAAATTGTTGGATTCCACTAGCGAAGAAAGTGTTTCATCTGCAGGTGTCCACACTTTCTCAGTCTGGGCTTGGTCTGAAGAAAAACTGACCCTTTGTCACCCTTCAAAAAACCCTAAATCAAACCTTCTTCCATCTAGCTTTTCCTAGTGAAAACTAAACCTAACTAATCATATTCCCTGGACTAGACTTATGTAGGGCAAAACACAATTTGCAGTTTAGGCTAGTACTAAACATCACCTGAAGGGGCAGCCTGGAGAGGGCAAGAGTTTTGAGTTTACTTTTGCCAGGTGGTGGGAGAGCTATAAGCATCATAATATCTAGAAACTCCTTCTGCAGATATCTCTACTCAAAATCTGGCTTGTGCTTCTGCTCTGGGGAAAAATAGTGGCTTAAACAAGCCTGTTCCTGCTAATCCTTGTGGAGAGCAAAAGCACTCAAAACCACCACTGACTACTATGAAACAGAGCACTTTCACGGAAAGAAGGAAAAAAAATACAAATGACAGAATAGAAGGTACACATCACAGAAGGAACATTTTGAACCAAAGGTTAGGAAACCAGTACCTTCAGGTACCTTCAGGCCCAAGATCTGCTCTGCTGCATACTGTGGTAAGCATTAGCTCAGCAACACTACTGAAAAGAGCAAGATCTTTCCTAGAATTGTTTATTTGGATCCAAAGCATCCTACACAACCACACATGCTCCCTTATATGACATGCTTCTCCATAACATGTTAAACATGGTTCTCGTGGTCCTTCTTTGCGAAATAAAGGTAACTATTTAGCATAACTCTGCAAAGCACATACTCAGTTAATTATCTGAGAATAACAACTACACAAAATAGTTATGTGCAGCTGGAATACAGCAGGATCTTGGTTGCCACCTACAGAATATACAGTTTGCCCCCCATAATCCACCCTTTTCTTCAGGAGCTTCTACTTCAATGTCAGAAAGCCAAGGGAGAATCCAGAGCGACACAATACAACACTTTGTTATTACTGGCTCCTTTGCTCAGTATTCCAGGCCTGAATTGCAGGAGATTATTCTGGCAGAGAGGCTGGTAGCAACAGCTGGATCCCATGTTACTCCTCCGGAGCAGGAGTATACCCCATAGCACAATTTGTCATTTAGCTCCAGATGATACCTGGACAGGCTGTCACGACACTGAAAGCAAGAGAAAATGCTTGAGGAGTCTCTACTTTTTTGCACAAGCTATTCATGCTTTGGGAAGTTGTACAAGGTGAGAAAAGCTGCTAGGAACCATGCGGAACTCTTTTCATCACACAGCAGCATGGCCGGAGGGAAATACCCTGAGGTGTCAACAGTGCAGAGAATCTGAGCTCAGAAGGGGAATCAGTGAGAGCATCTGAGCTCCTAAAATAGGAAACTCAAAAGAAATTATGATTCCTGGAGCCATGATTTCTTTTTTGCCTTTGGAGCTCCACAATGCTATGCTGTTCCTTGCATGTAAGATTGTGTTTCATCCTTAGCAAATATAATACACGCACAAAAGCAGCAAGCATAGTTTCTCCAAGTCCCTCCTCACACCACTATTCTTTAGGAGCCAATGTAGTTAATTAGGTTGGAGTATAAAATGATGTTCTGCTTCCTGCCATTGGTTTAGCACTTCTACTATTTATAGCACCATTCTGAAAACTGGAAATATGTTTTGATAAAGAAACCATTTTCTAGGCAGGGACACAAACATTGAATCAGTCTATTCACATTAATGTCACGAGAATCATCACATCCAAACCAGTCCAGGGCAAAGGTCACTGCAATGCGTATAAATTGTTTGTTACCAACAATTTATTTTGTTTGTGTGAGGCAATCAAAGGTTTGGGCTAGACTCTGAGGCCATGCGTATCCATACTTTAATTCCATTGCCAGGGTTTATGCCTCAGGTCTGTACTTTACTGAAAGACACTGTTTGTTTTCCTGTAGCTAGCCATGGTCAGAGCTGGGTAGTCTATAGATCACACAGCTCACATTCCTCCTCCTGGAAGGCACTTTGTAAGCTGCAATTTTCAGCAGCAGTCTTGCACACTGATTTAAAAATTTCCACAGGCAAAAAATCCTGGTCCTGCTCTGCTCATTGTAATAGATGCCTATTTTGTCTTAAGCCTTTCATCTTCGAGGCCTTCAAGTTTTGGAAACCGTAAGATGGGGGATATAAAAGCACTTTCACGAGCAAAACCTTCTGTATAGACAAAAAAAAAAGACTGGGAAATACACTCAGATTACAACCATTTATTTTTTTGTCTTACATCTCAAAATAATATTTTTCCTGAACCTTCCTTCCTCCTACTCTTCAGACAACTCCCTACTCTCTTAAAACTTACAGAAGAAAAATTCCATGGACAAACACACATCACCCTTGAAGAAGAGCATGTAAGAAAAGCAAACGAAGAAATGACCATGACATGGCAAATTTCACAGTACCTGTCAATTTTCCCAATGACCCACACTATGATTCCTTTACTTACACCAAAATCCCTTTTTGGTATTTGAGTAATGAAACTCAGAGCAATGGTTCATGTGTAGACTGAAGTTTACTACTTCCTTTTCCCTTACTTGAATAAGAAAAGTCTTGAGAGGTTTTTTCCTGTGATATCAGCTGGCCCAAAAAATATTGCTTTGTTTTCTTCCAACACATGGATGCATTCGTATGTGTTCCTGAACAGATACATAGAAGCTGCTAGAAAAGTCTTTTTGCTAAATTGCAGAATTGCTGCCCACCTGTAACAAACACACTGCAGTATCACCTTCTTTTCCTTTTTCATATGAGCAGAATTATTCCATGACAATCTGCTTTAAATGCTGGGGAAGATGACTAACTGTCTGCAACATAAGACGGCTGTGCTGACTTCTGCGTACCTACCTTTGCTCAGAGAGGACTGAACTGGAACTAAACACAGATAAGGACTGAACCCCTTTTTGCAAATGGGCCTGTGCTTATGGTGCTTAAAATAATAATTTAAAAAGGGATCTCTCAAAAATTCAACACTTTCTTGTGGTTTTTTTTGTTTTTTTTTTTTTTTTTTTTTTTTTTTTTTTTTTTTGTATTGTGGCATGGCCCCGCTTTACCTGGGGACAATGAAGTACCCTATGGCATTCCTTAGGGGCCACTGGATGGCACCAGCATACAAAACATCACTGCCAGCCCAGCATTTGTTGGGCCAAGAGAAAAACCTTGGCTCTCAAAAAACCACAAAACCAGCAGCCTCTTGGCAACCTACAACACTCTTCCATCTCTGCCAAAATAGCACAGGCCAGAGGAAAAGTGACCTAAACCACTGCAAAATGTCACAGCTACACACCAGGAATTTGGGCTGAACCAAATCTCTTTTGGGATTTGTGGCCATAACGCTGTACTGGAAAAGTAAATTAAGAAATAGATTAATTCTGCTGTCTGTTGGACGGATGCAGCTCCCTATGCACTGGGTCAGGGGAGCAGAGAATAAACGAAAGTAGTTTGCCACTATCTTCTTTTGATCCATGCATTAGAAATGGTCCACCTACTCCTGCTATATTAGTACTTGCATCAAACCCTGTGGGTTTTTTGTAAGCAAAGGTGACATTGGAATGTGGGGGAAATTATGCTGGACTAAAGTGAGAGAAGCAGCCTGCTGCTGCCCATGCTCCAAATGGTGTTGACGGAGATGCTCACAGCAAACCTTCTCACTGGCATTTGAAGAATTAGGCTCTATACTTTCATTTCAGTATCTTGCCTTAGAAAAGGTGCCTGATGTCTGATTCAGCTTTGTCCTTGATTGAGAGATAAAACAAGAAATGTGGATTTTTTTTTTCCTACAACACTGGAGATACCCTGGAGATGCTAAAACTGGGACATTTCTCTTGAATGATCAACAAATGTCTAGGTGGCTGGTGGAAATTATTTTAAATGTAGAGTCTATGGAGCAGTCATGGCTGACTGGCAAACTCACTTCAGTACATCAACAGATCAGGACCTCTGCCAAGTGCTTAAAGCTCTAGGAGAAATCCATTCTTTCCAATAAAACTACAGCCAGGGCAGCAACATGCCACCCTTCTGTACCCACTCAACAGGAGTCATTCTTCACTTCACTTCATGTGACAAATAAGGAAAACTATCTTACATTTAATGTTCTCAGGATAGACGCTACATCCCAGTGAACGGCACATTTCAAAGTGTGAGCCTGTCCTTCAGCAACTACTTTGTGTGTAAAGATCCAGAAATAGTGGGAGAAGGAGGAGGAAGGAATGGTGAAAGAAAAGATGGTAAGTAACAGTTGAAGCAGACAAAAGGGCTCTGTTTCTGGTTTACAGCTGCACTGTATTCCCCTAGAAGGTGCGGCACTGGGGAAATGCAGTAACACTCTTGTTAACGTCAGGATGGTGCCGCAGACTGGATGGACTGAATGGCCCTTTTCTCCAATGCCCGCAAAAATGACAATAAAAAACCTATGAGCTCCCTGCAGCCTTGTGTGTTGTGAGACAGGCCATCACATGGAAGACAGCAGGCAGGCCACAGCTTTGCTTCCAAGGGATGCACAGAAGAAACGCTTGGAGGAACAACCCAAACCCTGATCTCTAGGACTGACCAGAGGCATTTCAGACAGGGATTTGGAAGCAAAGACGAGGATATTAAAGCCTGCTGCAAAGCAAGCTGAAACTAATGACAAGCTTCTCCTTGACTTTGGCGGGCTTGAGACCAGTCTTCCTGTCATTTCCTTAAGCTCACGATGTCAAAGCCTGGCTCTCTACGTTTTTTCATCTCCACCTCCTTCCCTTCCCACCTGATGAATAACTGCATGAGCCTCCCGAAGGCTGCACGCCAATTTCATCCTCACCCCTCTCTTTCTTTCTTGTCTCGGACCACACATTAGTGTCAGTGCTTCTGTTTGTCATTTCCTCCTTCCTGTAATTATAATCAGAATTCGCTGGGATAAGATGTGGTGATTATGTGTTCAAAAGCTTTTAACAACAAGTACCCTGCTGTGTGTCTGCCCCACTTAAGGCTGCTCTTGTGCATTCATGTGAGTCCCTCTGGCCTCTCTGAGATAGGTGTCTAGCCGCTACTCGAAATGGGGCCGTGGTCTATAAATTGCAGTGGCACCAAACCCAAAAGCAAGATCCCTGTGCACGTGTTTCGTTGTCTGAGACGACAGATGAAAAATGATAACATTTATTGAACAGAAACTACTCCTGAGACACAAAAATCATCACTTCTGCAACAGAAGCAGTAGAGGATTTTAAAGTTTTCTGTCAGGGTGAAGTCTGGAGGCTCCTCCTTTGAGCTGTTTACCCTTTAACACTATTCCTGATGTGATACAGTAGTCTCTCTAACTGGGCTCACATAGGACAAATTCTACCAGCTATAAAAAGCTTCAAAAAGTGCAGCCATGAAACCCAGGAATGTAATTTTTTTTTTCCCACCAGGAGTACATCATGAGCCACTCCAAGTGCAGATGTCAACAGCTCCTTTGTTGCATTCCTCCCAGAAGACTCAAAGCTGGGAAAAGTCAAAAGCACCAGCTTCTTCCTTCTGACATTGTGCAAGAGCTTTTGAGGTTTCGCTATTAGCAGCCTCCTTTTGCAAACTGTTTATTCCCAGAAGCATTCGTTCCCCACGCTAAGGTCAACCGGGGGTTTCCTCAAGGCAGCTCAGCCATTGCCATTGCTGCTGGGAGGGCCCGGAGGGAGATGCGACTCTGGGATTGCTGTCATGGGCATGTGGTGGAGACACGGCACAAACCCAAATTCTAACTCAGAGCTTTGTAGTGCCAAGGGAATCTTATGTTTGACACCAAAGATAAACAATTGCTTTCTGATCATTTCCAAAGGCAGAGAATGCCTCTGTGCCCCACTAAGCTCATTAGGGAAATATTTGGTTTATCTTCAAACAGGAAGAGGTTACACATGTGCTAGTAAGTTGCATACTTAAAAGATTAATTCAAAGGCTTTGTCCTCTATGCCATCCACATCGCTACTGCTGTGTGCGCAGCACAACATGTGATAGCAAAACTCTGCAGGTAGACCTTGTGATTTCCACCACAAGCATGCTTGGAGACTTCCCTGATAATACATCTTTTAAACTAAACTAATTGATTCTATAATAATTTTAAAAAGCCAATATATTTTCAGTTGCTTCACAAATGAGAGATGTTTTTAACTTAATTTCTCTGTGGCTAGGAATTTAACTGATGCAAAACTGGAAGCTTCTGCATGAGGGGAATGTATGGACAATACAGATAGTGACGTTACCGACAGTCATTTGGAAGCAGAAAGGCTTGAACTACCCTGTTGGCTGAAAAAAACCCAATAGTTTTTGCAGGGATATAATGCAAAGCAGCTGTCTAACACCTCCTTGTGCATGAAACACATTTCCCTATACATAATGATAATCGCAAAGCTCTTTTTGTTACTCAGCCCAGGTCTTAAAAATGGCAACAAACCACTGAAGCTACAGCAAAGACAGGGTATTTTTTCACCTTCTGCATAAAGCTTCCTCCACTGGTTCAGCTTTGCAAATAATTTCCAGCAATCAATCAAAAGACAACTCTGTGGAACGTTATCTTCTGTTTTCCAGATGTTCCCAGTCAAACTAACACTTGAATCTGTCCACCTCATTTTCTCTTGCAGTTTTCTTATTTTGGGGGAGTCTTCACTTTATGTTTGGTAAAGGTATCCATGAAGAGTGATGGTGGATAAACACATCTAGCAACCATTTGGATTCTATTTTATACACAGGGATACTGATAGCACCCCCAGAACAATGAAAGAAAATAATTCTTCCCTTTATAGTTATCAAGCATGTCATGTCTGGTTTATCTTTTTAATTTGTTATCTAGGAACATATGTTTCCTATTAAAAAAAAATCTCATTTTTTCAAAAGTGAAATTTGTCAAAAATTTTCATAAAGATGAATGCAATAAATGCAGACCATTCCAGATATATTTTGCACAAGATTCATATGACTGGTGACCTCAGTCTTCAACTTCCAAAGCAACAACCACTTAGGACCTATGTCTCAGTGAAAATTAAGGCAGAGGCACATATCTGCTTTCCAAAGGACTTCTCAGTTGCAGGAAACTACTGCTGTCCAGCTGCACGTCACTGCCTTCTTGCTAGAAGCTACAGTGGTCTGCAGTAATGTTTCTGCTCTGAGGCATCTGCTTCAGTGCAAAGTCAGACACATTGGCTTAAATGGAGGAAACATGTTTTCTGCTCCACCAGCTGTGGAGCCTCTACCAAAACGTGGCCCAGCACCTGAGTGTTGCCACTTCCTGAGGGCTGCAGCTGGGTCCGGAGCAACTGACTGTGCGCCTCTGCTCCTGCACACGTTAGTGGCACGTGCAAAACAGAACTAACACACAATGTATTCTTGAAAATGCTCATCCTAATCCAATCCTAATGCCTCTTTGTGCCCAGCCGAGAACACTGCTGGCCCCACCACTTTTGTAGAATTTTCTTCATTTTGGTTCAGCTGCAAAGATCTTAAAAGCCTGCATTAAGTTTTTCTAATTTTTTTTTTTTTTAAATTAACTCCTCTACAGTGCAGTCTGAACACAGCATATACGATCTTCAGTCAGTATCTAAGAAATACTGGAGTCTCCGTTACAGCAGATATATGTCCTGTCCATGGCATGGCTTTCCCATGTACAAAAACAGGATTGTATGGGCTTTCTGTTTTTTCCCCCTCCACTGTCCCTATTAAGTGTTTGGACAAGTCTATTCAACCAACTCGTGTGATAACGAGAAAACAGTAGGTCAGCTAATAGGTGCCTGCTCCTGGTTTCTTGCGGAAGCCACCTGAAACAAACTGGCAACCAGTTGGTGTCATGTGGGTCAACAACCCTAGCAGCAGAGGTGCTTGGGGCGCAGGCCATGCAGGTTCTGGCTGGCCAAAATGAAGATGAGATCCTCTAAGTACATTTGCATTGCATACATCATTCCCATGGATACCATGAAATGGCATGTTTGCTATTTTTTAACGACTACTGCAGATTTAAAACAATTGAGTTTTCCTCTATTGCCATTCCAGTTTAACCCTATGAAAAATTAACAATTAAGTAAATTTTATCTTCATTATGGTCTCAGATTCATAAAAGGTTGGATTCTCTAACCTGCCTGCCATGTTTTTTTATCAGCTGTCATTTCCTGTCTAACAGGAAAGCAAAATTGCATTAAAAAGGGACAGTTTGAACCCACCATGTCACTGGCATACAAAACATTGGACATTACGGGGTTTCTGTGCCACACTGAACCATCACTCACGTCTGGCCACTTCCTCACCAGAGTGGACAGACTTCATTGAGCAGATATTACACTACTTTTATGATCTGCTTTAGAGTCTGTGTCCCCCTAAGGGGAGACCTGCTACAGCAGACCTGCAATACAAACTGTCCTGTGGGTGACATGCAGCCCACAAACCCAATTCTGTGTTTCATCATATGGTACTGGCACAGCAGGGAAATTAGCTACAGGGCCATCTTACAAGATGGACTGACAATGAAGAGCTATTAATGACCACACAGTATGACTCAAGTGAGGGACACTGTAGGAACTAAAAATTAACTTACTTTTAAGCTATTCCACAAGCCATGCTTGCATTTCATATTGTCTCAATGTCTAATCAAATATTAATCACAAATAAAGAAATTTTTTTTTTAAATAGTAACATATTTCCTCTGATTAATAGGAAAGATGAGCTTTTACTTTTTGGATAAAGTCTTTCATTTTCTATTTTTGAAAGGACATGTCAGAATCTTTGAAATCCTGTGGAGTGGGAGGAATGCTTGCCCTCTTACCATGTCTAGTCACTAGACCACAGATTTTAGTTCAAGAATGCACATAAATTTTACAGCCCTTTCCTGCAGCTGCACAGAATAATAAAAGGAGATGCAAAGAATAATTTATTCATTTTTCCATAGATTCTTAGAAGGGACAAATAGCACTAATTTTTTTTTCCCACCCAATTGGAAGACCTTGTCTTCTACACATTCTTCTTTACAGAAACAGCTCCCTTCTCAGCTTTCTGATAGATCACTTGATTGTTTGTGCATTCCTAATAAATATGGAAGGATGGGGATAGGCTGTTCAGTAGGGCCTGTTGTGATAGGACAAGGGGTAATGGGTTTAAATTAGAAGGAGGGAGGTTTAGATTAGATATTAGAAAAAAATTTTTCACAATGAGAGTTGTAGACCACTGGAACAGGTTGCCCAGAGAGGTGGTGGATGCCCCATCCCTGGAGACGTTCAAGGCCAGGCTGGATGGGGCTCTGAGCAACCTGATCTAGTCAGGGAGGTCCCTGCTTCGTGCAGGGGGGTTGGACTAGATGACCTTTGAAGGTCCCTTCCAACTCTAACCATTCTATGATTCTATGATTCTATGATTTTCTTGTGGTGGCTTCTAAAACCCAGTCTGCGAGCTGTGAATGGCACTGACTTAACTGCATCAACTGGATCAACACAGAAAGAAACCCCAAACAGCAAAATTTGCTGAACCCTATGTTGTATGTTGCATCCTTTCGTGCTCTGTTGTGCCTCGGTGCCCAATACATACCAGAGCTGAAGCATCTCCTGGGCACCAGGTCCCAACATGTACCTGGGGACAGCTTGCGGTGACTGCATGCCCTTGCGACAGCTCCTCAGGGTCTGTGACATCTCTGTGCTCAGCGCTTACAACGTGGCAAAACTCTTCAGTACTTGGAGAAATGCTATGCCAGGGATGACAGCAAATACTTGTACCTGCTAACAGGTGGCTAGAAAAGGTTGCTGATGGCACGAGTCCTCATCTAGGAGTCAGTGCACGTTAGCCGAGCTCTTGCACTGGCACGGCAAGCGCTTTTACTGAAGGGGCAGCCCACCCTGGCTCTGCACCGGTAGCTGCCCTGAAAAATAGGGTAAGTGCTGCTAAAGGCTTTTTCTGGCTGTCTCTTGAGTATTCCCAGGGTAGGCGAGCAGTTACTTGCCTCATATCTCTGTGATGGATAGTTCATGAGAACTATCTGCCTTTTAAGCAATGAGGCTTTCCGTGCCCTATGGAAACTCAGAGCACTAGGTGTCCACTCTTTTCAGTAGGAACAGAGAGCTAACAGACCTTTGCAGGTCTTGGTACAAATGCATACACAAGAGGGTGAGTTTCTCCTTTCGCCTGATAATCCCTGAATGCTGTGAAGATCACATTGTAACACTACCTTGATGCTACAGATGTAGTGCTATAATGTCTGGTGAGAGAGTGGAACGCTGAGGATGGCAATACTAATTTGAACTGAAAAGAATACCTCCCTAACACCTTCCTCTCTTACTTGAGTGATATGTTGTCAAACAAAGGAGTCGGCCTCTTCAACCACTGACGGTTCAGGTAAAATTCACATCTGAGCATTTCTGCTACCCCATCTCACCTCTGTTCATCTTGGTCAAAGCAAAATACCACAATTTCTGCCTGTCTCTCTGCCCTGCCATTGCCGTGACTGTCAAATCCTACAGACTGTGGATGGCACCATATTTTGCGGGGCTGCTTTGAAACACTGCGTGGTTGAAAATTGTCTTGGTCTTCCTATTTCACCTTTCTGTATTACAGCGATGCCCAGAGGACCCTCAAGAATTCTGGTTACCAGTCAGAAAACAGCAGTTTCTCAGTTACCCACAATTTATTGTAGAGAGCATGTTGCGCTTTTCCTGAGCCCTGTTAAACACAAAGAAACAGGTCTTGCAAACCCAAAGATAATTTAGATAGAAATGTATTTTGTTTTTAGAAAGGAGAGATGCCTTTTCTTCGGGACACTCATTCCTACCAACTCCATCTCCCTTCCTGAACAGGCAGGTTCTGCATGCGCAGTGGCAGCACAATGGTGCAAAGCTGGAAACTCCTCCTGTGCCTGTTATCTCAACATTCAAACCACACTTTGGTGACAGAGGAGCTGAGGCGGCATCTCACCCATGCTGCACTAGGAAAGAGCAAATTCCCCCTGCACCACATGTGAAAGGTCCTCATTACTCTGGGTTCGCTCTGCGCATGCACAAAGCTACCCAATTTGTGGTCGGGAGTCATTATTTCTCTGGTTCTTCCATATCGCCGGTACGTCCCTGCAGAGCCCCTTAAAGAGTGTCAGAGGCACTGTGGTACACAACAGCTATTTTCCAAGTCAGAGTGCACGCAACGTTGTACTTTGTTATGCTAAATCAATACTTGGTGAGAGAAGTGTGCATTCAGCCTGCTATGAGATAATAAACTGGAGCAGGGAGCAGAGTGCAGATGTATTAGTTTAAGAGGGCAATGCTAATTTTTAAAATCAGACTTATTGTCAGCATTTATTTTATGTGCAAGAGAAATGAGTTTTGTAAGAAAATTTCTAATTACTTTGAGGCAACCATGAATCTTATGAGTACTAGGTACTACCAGCTGTACTACAGTAACAACAAGAAGCCCCAGACAAGGAGAGAAAACTTAAGATTCAGATATATCAGCTATCCAATTCCCACATGGAGATGTACAGCAGTCTTTACTCACATGTAACCTCCATCATTGCTGCAATTCAATTGTGGTATTTTGCCCTGCAAAAGTTATTTTTTAAGGGGTAGTCACCATGAAAAAAATCTGTTAGTTGTAACTGCAGGCTCTCCATCTCAACTTCGCATGAGTCCTCTGTTTAGGTCTCAAAGTGCAAGTTTCTAATACTTAACTAAAGCTGGCCTTGCTAGAAGCAGATCACATCCTCTGCAGTTCTGATAGCAAAAGTGTCACTGTGGGCTGTACACAGGAGGAATATCAACCAGCATTATGGCTAGCTCTGTTTTGCCAGCTCTTGTGATTTTATAGCAAGTTTCACAACATCTCCTATTTTTTCTTAAAATGTCAGCTATAGAGTTATGTGACTACATGGGAATCTCAGCTTTCATATAAAAAAGGAAGTTATGAGCCCTTATGAATGAAGGGAAAAGGTGAAAGTATGATTCAACTGTGGAAAAGAATAAAAAAGAGTATATAAAATATTGGAGCTTTTTCTTAGTATCTGTATTTTACAAGCCAAACCTCCACTTCATTATGGAGCCAACATATAACAGTATTCTTCCATGCAAAGCGGCAAGGATGAACACCCCTCTTTTATTGCCCTGCAGACTCTTTGTGATGCCTTTTTACTCCCCCCAGTAGTGGCAATGTTATGACTCCACAGCTCCAGCTGGACACTTCAGTGTGCATCAAACTGTCAAAGGCAGATAATTTCCGCTAGATGACAATTTATTTTCTAAATCGGTAATATCTTTGCCAACAACTTGAGCTGATGTCAGTAACACATTGTCATCAGGAAACAGGATGATAAGTTTAAAGCAATAGATTTGACAAGGAAGCTACTGAATACAAATTAAAACGTGACTCTTGCTCAGATTACATGTCCCTAGCCTTTCTACAATTCCTTTGCACCGGTTTACAATCTAAAGGTACAGAAGACTGTAGTTCCTGCAAAGCTTTCCCTCCCCTCTTATTTTCTATAACCATGAACTACTTCATGCAGTATTTAAAATAGTGACCTTGTAAGAAATTCTCTGTGGAGTAATTTCCTCTAAAGTGTGATATACAAAAAGATTTAGCTGGCAATTGCTATGGATCGTTCTCATCTAAAGTGTAGCATGTAGCTGATTCTCCAGAAACAGAGTGGTCTGAAGAGACTGGATTACAGGGAGAAAAGAAGAGTTATTGGCGTGTAAGTACAAGAAGAATATGTCTTATTTACCCTCTTTGAAAGGAAAACTGAAGGACAGAATTTCAAATGTTGATAAAAAAACCATGAAAGTTAAAATTTGAATTAAAAAAGATTTGCGAAAAGAGCTGAATTTCAGTCTTAGCATTTGCGTAGACAGACATCAAACAGGAGAAGGAAACGAGAAGCCTGGATGGGCTGTAAGGATGGGTACATTTATGGCTTTTTTTTTCCTTTAGATTTCTAAGATGCTTTATCGTGTAGCAAACAGATGGGATCCACCCACCAGAAGTTTGTCGTAGACATGTTCACTACATTTAGAGGTATGTTAAGAAAATATAACCCATCACATACAGAAACAGTAAGGGGAGCAGAGGACAACTGAGTCTGTATTGTCAAGGGTGCATCTTTCTTTGAAACCCTTTGCTATTGTAAACTTCATGCTGAATTATTCTGTAAATCTAATCAAGAGTTTGGATTCAGCCAAAAAACTGCAAGCCAGGTTGGTTGTGGGGGAAGAAAAATACGACAAATAGTAAGAAGTGATACTAAAAATGTGCAAGTACACACATGAAACAGCAGCAGCTGTACAAGGTCCTCAGTTTTCTTAGCAAGGGGAAGGAGAAAACCCTTAAAGTGAAAGGCAGCATGGTGCTGAAAAACAGATTTTCCACAGTAAAGTATTTTTTGGCTACTGCATGTTGCTACTCAGTATTTTCTATGCTGCATGAAGCTGGGTCCTGACTGCCACCCAAATACAACAACCTTTGATATGCTCGAGCCATCAGGCAGTACTCACGAGAGATGACTTTACTTGTCTGCACTATGGCCAGGTGCCATGCTGAAGGACAGCATGGGACTGCTACATTGCTTAGTTCAAAGGCACACCAATGTCACACGCAAAGAAGAAAGTTAAAAAAAAAAATCTGATCAAATTAGTTTGATAATGAAACAAACCTAAGTTCAGTCACAACCACAAATAGTTTAACCTGTGGTGCTTGACAATGATATGTCAAGTAGAAGCCAAAATTTAAATCTGTATGGATGCATTAGAGAGGGAGAGAGTTTTAAAATACTTTTCTAAACTGTTAACAGCATATCTTGGCCCACATGGAGCATTCAGTGGGAATGGCAGTAATACTTCTCTCTCTCATATACAAGAAACTGTCTATAACAGAAAGACATACAGAAAAAAAAAAATCTTCTTTCCTGATACATCATATGTAACTTTTGCCAAGTCAAAGTCAGCCATAGTCGTCTTTCCTGCAGTCCTGTGCTGAACAACTGGCATTCAGAGAAGATATACATACTAATAAAATATGACGCTTATTGCAAGGATGCATCTTTGTGGATCAACTAGCTGGCTGAGGGTCCCGGTAGCTGGCAGTGGTGGAAAAAGGCTCTCTTCCTTCCAAGAGGCACACTAGGAAACTGGTGCCAATACTCTCACCTTTTTGGTTTTCCTCTCTGAATCTTAACGGCCTTGAAAAACTCAGAATTTCCCACCACCTGTCCAAGATCACAGCTTGAAAGGCAGAGGCAAAAATTATCCATTCCACTACTATGGTTTTGAAAATACATACCACAGTTACGTGATTCGTAATGACTTGGACAGAGCAGTTCTGTACAGCTGAAAATATTTCCATCCATGATGCTCCTTCCTAAGCCATTCTCTGCTCACAGTGTAAATTATTTTTTCTTTCTAAGGGTTATTATTTGTCCAGGGACAGTATCTTTGGATGTGTCTGTGAATTAAAGTACAAGTGCAGAGGCATCAAGCTATGTCCATCGGCATCTTGCTGCAGAGAAGGAAATGCCAACTATTTATTTCCTAGGTCACGCTAGCCTGTGCAGGGATGTTCTTGTTTTGTATTCCTAGAAAGAAAGAAGCATGAAGTATTCACAGGGGCAATGCTGTACTACACATTCTGTGTGATGGCCTATCAGCTTCTAAACTCTCTCTGTCCCTCATTGCAAAGATACTAGTAAAATCTGCCCCTACACCCTCCAAATTAGACCAGGTGATCAGTAACAGTGGTGATGAACATGAGCAAAAAAGAAAACTGCCAAGACAGCTGGGCTGGAGGTAGTAGAGAGCTTGGGCCACCAAAGGGCCAGAGCATCCTGTAGGGAAGAAGGCAGGTAAGATAAGACCCCTGTGCTCACATAGGGTCTTTCTGCACCTGTAGAAGAAGTAGTTCAGTGGACTGTGGGTTTCAGTGCACAGTGGGAAGCTTTGACGAGACCAGAGCAACTAATGTGGATATGAAGAGTGGGGTTCAGAGGGCAGCCTGCCAGTGTCGCCATCAAAAGAGATATCTACAGAGTTCAGCTCACTGAATGTCCTCAAGTAAATCATTTCACCTTTCTGTGCTCTTTTCTCATATTTCTTGGTCTCTGCTCTCTTGGAGGCTAAATTTGGGCACCCATTTCCTGTTGCGCTAGCACAACGACATGTAAACCTCAGTTGGCACTACTCTAGTGCCAGTAATGAACAACAGAGATTTGTCTTCTTCATTGCCAAAACAGAAAGATTATTACCCTGAAACTGATGAGAAGGTGCATAATGGGGTTTCCTTTGTCTCCTTTGTAGCATCAAGGTTCATCAACTGCTGGAGACAGAATACTAAAGCTCTGGGAAATGCTTGTACCTGAAGTGCCATCTTCACAGCACCATTTAGACTTGTCATAGGGGGTTTTCACATTGTTCCTGTGGAACAGTAAGTATCACAATCCATAGGGATTGTGGGACTGTAGGGAAGGATGGGGACGCAAGTTTAAGAGGCACAAACAATCCTACAGGATGATTCAGTGACAAAACCAAGACTAAATCTATTACAGAGAGGGGTTTCGTGGTTTTTTTTTTTTTGCATGACTGACACTGTGGTGTCCAATGGCATGTCCTACATTCCTTACTACTGAATAGATTTGGTTTCTCTCCTTCTTCCTTTTATCTGTGTTTCACAGGAGAAAAGCAAACAAATTAATAGTGATTGACTGAATTTTAAAAGCACAAAGACCAATGATGGAATGAGTGTTAAAAGGGTAAGAAAGTGTAATTTTCTCCTGTCACAAATTGTGCTATTCTTCAATTTGCCACTAGTGAAACTGATCAGATGCCTCAGGAAAAAATATTTTTTTGCCTATAAAATGCTCTAAGTCTCTTCAGGCTAAAGCATTTCAATAAACACTTGATTTGCCACAATGCAGATTTGCTTTGAATGTCTAGCAGATGCAAAAGTGAGATGCACTGAAGTTTCACAATGTCTTTCACATCAATACGAGAGGTATTCTGGATATATGAAGCATTACACAACAACCTATTTTCTGAAAAATGCTGGCTTTGAAAATGTTTCATGCTGAATGTTCAGAGTTGGTAGATACTTTTGACAATTTTACTCTTATTCATGTTTCAGGAAAAAAAAAAGTGGGGAGATAGGTAGTCCTCATTAGAGCAACTAAAAAAAAAAAGAAAGAGAAAATTTGCAATAGTGGTTGTTCGGAAAAAGATGTCTGAATAAGGACATCAATGAGAATAATAAACAACTGCATCGTCTCCTTTCTGAAACAGAAGTTTAGATTTCATGCTGTGTTTACCGAGTAAGGCACTTTGGCATGTATTTTTGAGTCAGATGGAGAGTTAATGGATGCCATACCCCACAGCAGAGTGCAGAGGCAGCTGTGCTCATCCTAACTCCTCTGTGCTGAACTCGGAGCAAGTTACCAGCTTGCTTCCATTACCTTTGATATCTGTTGTACATCCATTTCAATAAACATCTCATTTGCCACAATGAGGACTTGTTTTGGATACCCAGCAGACCCAGAAGCCAGATGTGCATCTTTGTACAGGCACAGGTACTTCAGTGTACAATGCAGACATGCCCTAAAGGATTGTAATTATTCTTTAGGTGCCTTTTTGCCAAGGAAAACATTTCCAGCATTTTGTAAATGGAATACACTATGATAACCTCTGAAAGATAATAAAACTTGAAGTGCTGAATGCCATTTATACAGTCACTTTTCAGAAGGTGATGCACTTGAAGGTAAAAGAAATCACAACTTTTTCACCACTGTTCACATTTCTCAATTAGCCAAAACATTATTTTTTTTGGTTTGTTTTTTAAAGGGAGCAAAATTGGTGTAAAAAGAAGGAGTTAGGTTGTTAAATCACAGGCCAATGTGACAACGGTAACAGTTTAAAACTCAGGAGGTAACTTCTGCTACAACATAGTAAAAGGCTGTAACCAGCTTTGCCACCTTTGCACCTTAGTGAGTACCCAATACAAGCAATTCGGGATTGCACATGGAAACGTTTAATGCTTCAGCAATATTATCCTCAAGCAAACCAATTTTTAATCGTTCATAGTTTAAGTGGAGTTTTATTAAGTTAAAAAATTCTGCTACGAAATGAGAAACTGCTTGTGCAATACTAACAGCACATCAGCAGTGAAAGTTCTCTGATCAGTTTCTTAAATATGATGTGAATTGTCTTAGAAATAGAGAAGGATAAATCTGTAAGGCTGTGCTATATTCTGAGCACCTCTTGCCCTGTGTAATACATGCTGAAAGGCTTTCTGCGCACACAGGTCAAAATGCAGCCACAAAGGTATCAGCTGCCTGAAGCTGAGCTTTCTGGAGGCCTTTGACAATTAATTTGTCCTACAGATTATGTGTGATTTGTTTCCCAGACCCCAACTCCATCCCAAGGGTCTGCTCCAAAGTTTCAGTGCAAAGTTTTGCACTCATTTGCAATGACAACTAAAAACCAAGTTAAGTAGGACAAAGAGAAAAACAATGGTATTGTCTTGATTTGCTTCTGCTAGCATTTATTTTATGCTAAGTGAAGGGCAGGTATCTCATCCTCTTTGATTTTAGGCTAGAGCATTAGGGAAATTTCAGCCTGCTAAACTTTCACAGTTTCACACCTTCCAGAATCAACAAAGAAACCACCAACATTATTTCCTTGGAACTGAAAATACCTCCTCTTTTTTTTTCCCCTTCCCCTTTTCTTCCTCCCTTCATCTTGCTGAGAAAATAAGACTGTTATTATCCTTTTTTTTTTGGTTGGTAACATTTCTAGCAAGAGAAAAACTTTCTGTTGGAAGGATGATTAAACTGAAAAAGCATCGCCTTGCAAAGCACAGGTAAAGCTTATTCCAACAAACTTTATTAAATATCTGGACTCTCAGTAGCACACAAGAGAAGAAGTAAAGAGCAGCGGCTGTTAAGAGATCCAGGTTCTCAAAAGTGGCTGTCTTCTGTGGCTGAATGAGAAGACAAGGCATTTAAAATCTAGTAATTCTTCTACAAGAAAGTGTGAATTTTCCATAGGTGAGTAGCTGCTTTCTACCTGTGCCTCTGTACTGACAAGAGTATGTGACGAGTGACACGCACCTCTCAAGTTTAGAGGAATGGTGAATCCCACCTTCTCTATTTACCCACAGCCTGATAACTGGTTGTCCTGGAAAGTCTGACTTAGACATGTGATCTGGCACATATCTGGCACTTTTCATGATGATAAAGAGTCAGAAATAGTGTGAACATTTATGGGCATAGTATGGGTCTGTTCCTGCTCACCACTGCAGCTAGCAGCAAAATTCCTATTAACTTGGTTGGGAGCAGGATGAGGTCCTACTCCAGCAGAAGAGTATAGAGACTGGTGATGTAAATCCAGCAAAAGAGTCAATTTAATGTACTTGGACATGACCATGTTACTCAACACATCTGAACTCTAGTGATTGACTACCCATGCACTTAGCCTATCCAAAATGCACAGTAAACCAGCCCAGCTTCAGATTTCTGTCACTGCAGTTGGATTACACTGTTCTCCTGGGTCTCCAAGGATCCATATGTTGGCTGCCAAATCTCAGGGAAGCGTTGTGCTTGGCATCACAAGAAAACTGACTGGCTGCAGAAGAACCCTTTATATATAAGCTACTTATCACCAGGTGACTGGGCAACATCTGAGAAACAGCAAAAATACTGGTGATCCACCCTAGGAGGAACATGGAAAGCTTTTCCTACCCTTAAACAAGATCAGCTAAATCTTGGCATTTTCTTCACTAGGCCAGACAACTCTGACTTACTCTATCTTCCCTCAGATGTAATTTTTCCCCACTTCTGATTTTTCCTGGCTCTCTGGACTCTTCTCCATTCGGACCATGTCTTTCTTGGAGACTAACACCCACCACAGGTCCGAACAGAGCACGATTTCACGTGCCCTATAGGCAGCATTCCTGTCTATATTTAACAACCTGTTTGCCTTTCCCATGAACGATGAGACTGCTAAAGTAATGCTCCCTGGATTATCCACTATAATCCTCTCAACTTTTCTTCAGAGCTGCTATCCAGCAATTGATTACCACTAGGTGTTAAGAATCCCGTTTTGTTTTGAAGACACCACATGAAAAAGGCTCGTGGTCTGCTAGTACCATTTTAAACTCTCTTTTTCATGTGCATTCACAGTCCCTTCCAGTAAAACCCAGGTTACAGATACAGTAACCTGGTTCTGTATTATCTGATCCAGGTTCATGAAACGCTGTCTGGAACTCGAACAAAGTCAGACCCAGGCTGGACACTCTTTGGTATAGGTTTCCACAGTAACAGCTGATTGCTGGTATGTATACTCTTGCTTCAGTTCTCCAGCCACTTTTGCACATGCTAGCTTCACCTAGACAGAGATGTGACCAATGCAACAATGCCAACAGGAAGCCAGGTGTACCTTCCTCTCATTGAAATTTCCTCCAGCTCGCTGTGCCACTTGCGGCCAGAAGGACGGACCAGGCAACAAGCACTGCAGGTGTGGCTTCATGGCCAGTGAGCTCACCAGGATGACAGCAGCTCAGGGAAGACACACTGTCTGATTCCACCTCTGCCTTCAGTGGTCCTTATCTGTAATCCATATGGGTAGTGACAATATAGAACTGGGGCCACCTGATCTTTTTGGACCTTACCGCCTTGCAACCAGCCACTTATGACTTGCCCACAATCACATGGTCAGTGTGTATTGGTTTTATTTCACCAAGGAACATATGTTTGCAAAGTAACAGAGACCAAGGATGGACTATTTTTATTCTACACAAATAGAATAGTGTCTACACGAGGACGGTGGTTTCCCCTACAATGTCACAGACCAACATGAAGCTCTTCAGCAGGACCTGCTGTGAAAGGACAAGGGGTAATGGTTTTAAAATAGAAGGACTATTCAGACTAGACGTTAGGAAAAGATTGCTTACAATTATGGTGGTAGAACACTGGAACAGGTTGCCCAGAGAGATGGTGGATGCCCCATCCCTGGAAATATTCAAGGCCAGGTTGGATGGGGCTTTGAGCAACCTGATCTGGTTGGAGATGTCCCTGCTCCTTGCAGGGGAGGTTGGACTAGATGACCGTTGAAGGTCCCTTCCAACCCAAACCATTCTATGATTCTATGAATTGATGAAATAGAAATTGGAGCTGTAGGTACTTGAACCACCAAAATACCACTTGTTTCCTTCTGTCTGCTCTTCAGGACTCCTTTCATGCGAGTTCTCAGGCAAGGAAGGATGATGCAGCTCTTTCCCAAAAGATAGAGGCCAAATGCAGAGGGGAATTCTACCCAGCACCCTGAGATTCGTGGCAGAGCTGTAACAAGAAATTCCTACCAGCTCTCTCCAGTTCAGCAGTCTTGTCCACCCCCTCCTTCTGAGCAATGGGATAATCTTTAAAAGACATCTTGTCTCCTTAATTATGAATTATTACACTGTTTTAAAAGCCCGGAAAAAAAAAATCATCATTAATGTAAAGAGTTGTCTATATTGGAAACATTATTGATTCTGGAACAACCCCTCTGTGGGACATTCAGTCCTGGGAATTGCTGAGAAATTCACAGTGGCGGAGGCCTGCACTGTTCAGAGTCTCATCAATCTCATCAAAACCTTTGCTCAGCATCGTATGCGATGTCACACATGACAAGGAAGAAAATACTTGTAAAACACTTAGACTATTATTTTTTTCCTCTGGAGATCAGGAAGCTGATAATGAAAAGCATTAAAAGTATGAACAGGCCTCTATTTCATGGATGAATTTCAGACATCCTATAAGGATTTCAGTCTAATATTGTACTTTTTGAAACTTCAGCAATAACAGGTGCAAATTTAGCACAAGGAACTTGTATTTCTCCGTATCTTACTGATATAGGGACACATCTGTTAAATACATTATTTTCAGACTGTTCTTTATTTAATTTTTTAAAAACTGGAGTTTTTTTTTTTCCTGCCTGGTTAGAAGTTACTTCCTTAAGCAGAACAATTTACTCAGTTTATCATGATGCTGGGATGAGTTTATGTACATTCCTAATTCAGCAGTTATCCCTACAACAAGGAGTGGTCTTAAAGATGCAGCTTAAAATGCTGGAAAATGAATCAGCCTTCTGCTGTAGCCAACTTCTCTAAAGTGCAGCAAGTGCTTGCACATGCTTATATTTATTAAGAACAAATACATGATTAACAACCAAGACTTACTTTTTATGTCAATGTAGGTAGGAATTCAAAATAGAAAAGGGATTAACTCCCAAACACTGTACTATCTGCACAGAGCTGCCAGAACTTGACAACACATCCAAGATAGTAATTTTGTGCCAAAGCCAGCATATGAGACGATCCAGTCCCCTATGCTGCAGTTACCGTAAATTTTGTGACACTTTGGGTGCCAAAAGCTTGCTCTCCGGTACAAACGGGAAACAGTTGGATGACGAGGGATCCATTAAAAACCCATGGATGTCAGTGGGAGTTTTTCCAAGGACCTGACACATGGTGCAGTGCAGACCTGTTCCTCGAGAGGCGAGCAAGCACAAGTGCGTGCGTGCGTACTCCAGCCTCTTTCCCTCCAGGAAGCCCACTGGGAAAGACCAGCCAGTCTGAGGCTGGCACTGCAGCACGCGGCACACAGCTGGTTAATATCTTAGACGCTTGCATTTAGCACTGCTATCCACTCCCTAGTAATCTCAGCTCTGCACTCGCTCCTGCTGCTGCCATAAAGAGACTGCAGCTGTGTGACTCTCTGCAGCAAGCATCACGGGCTGCTGAACTCTTCCTCCTCTAGCAATAAATTACATGGCAATCTGGCTTCTAATTTCTGTCTGCAATTTTCAGCCTCTTATGGGGGCTCCTTAGCCATCACCTGCCCAGGTTACCTCCTTCTACTGCAGCGCTGCTTCTAACTCTGCATGGCAAAAGAACATGGCTGAAGCACGGGAGCTGACAATGACATATCCCCAAAAGGCTGAGGGCTTTCTTTCAAGGTATGTAGTTTTAAAAAATCTGAGCACATCTCTGTTGTCCCAAATCTTGACCCGATTGTCAGTGGCTGCTAATATTAGGCATTGCAGAGGGGCTGAGCCCCACCCTGCTAACTGTTGTCTGTGGATCCTGACAAATGATGCTGGCAGCTTCAATTAAAATAATCAGAGCACCGCCTAAATCAACAACCTGAGCTCTGCGCCACCTGAAAAAGGCAGCAACTCATAGATGAGAGCAGGTCTGTCTCCTTCCAAAAATAGCTCCCCAAACTGCATTGGTTGTTGGCCTTTTTTTTTGTGCACAGAGAGCATTTGTTTTTACTGGCAAGGAAGAAGAAAGCTTTACGCGCCTCCAGCGCCTAACCTCGCTGCAAGTCAGCTATGTAACAAAAAGCATCTGTGTGTCAAGAGCTACACAGGTCTGGTGCGCAATTGCCAAAAGGCCATACTCATTTCACTGCCACTGGACTTGTCAGGTGATGGTAACCCTTGCAAGCACTTGGCTTTCTCAGATCAGAATTTGCAACAGAGAAGGCTTTTCTATGCTAGGGAAATGAGGGCCAGAGGCAGGTGTGGCATCCCTGCCCTTCCAAGTCCTGCTCCTGAAGTCATCCTCAGTCCGAACAGTGCCTCAGCAGACCCAGGCTCAGCATCTGTTCATGTGCTGTAAAATCACACTTCAACGCCATCCTGTTGAAATAAAGAAGCATGAGATTGAGTTCATGGCTCTGTTGGGTTTGCTGGTGAAACAGGAAAACAAATCCCTTGCCCAAACTTCATTTCCCCGGTTGATAAACAGAGCCCTTGCCTGAGCTGTATTTCCCCTGTCGATGAACAAATCCACTGAAATCTTTTCAAAGTTCCTTGGGATGCACTCTCAAAAAGGCTCAGAAGCTAAATATTACTGTTGTGAGTGCTCATAATTTGCTATATGTGTGCAGTCTGGTGCTTTCCCAAATACACGCCGCAGGCCAACCATCTTGCTTGTGACTATACTTTGCAAGGATGAGCTGATGAAAGAATACATTTCATTCTGTATAAGAATAAAACAGTATTTATAAAGTGGGTAAGGAGATAAATGCAAGGAGTGATTCCCAAAAGAGCAAGAGTGCTTGAGGAGAGATGGAGCATCACCATGCACACCCTTCGAGCCCCATCCCACCCTCATCGCAGCTACACAGCTATCACTTTTAGCATGGCATATAAATGCCAAATCTCACCACTGACTTCACAGGAACATCTACCCCATTGCTACTACGGTGTGCAGCATTTCTCCTTAAAGTCACACTCCAGGCTAGAGCTGTTCAATAGTTTCCAAAAATGTAAATCTTTCACAACTATTCTACTTTACCAGAGACTTAACAATGACAACAAAATCACAAAAACTTTTCATTCAGTTTCAACTTCTTTTGCAAAATATAATTTGAAAGGCACAAAGTGAAATCCAGTATCTCAGCTCCTTGTCTGTGCTCAAGAGATGCTGGTGATGTGTTAAGGGCTAGGAATGTGCTGTGGAAACAATTCTAAATTTAAACAGTTCAGTTTGGGTAAGTCTGGAGACTGTCTAGAAACTTCTCAAGAGGAAGTTGCTTTCTGGTTTCTATTTGTTCCCATTTTCCACTGATACCTTGACAGCAATATTTTTTAATCATATTTCCGCTTCTCTTGCTGTCATGTAAATATTCCTAAAGCAGCAATACAGATAAAACCCGAGACAGTTAATTTTAGTTTTCAGACATTATAAGCATTTTTCTTTGGCTTTTGGCTTAGAACGGGCAAAGGCCATAACATTTCTTACACTGTGCATGAACTCCTAGAGTTTTTTATGCTCCAGAAGTCAAGACAAGACAGAACTGCACTCACACGGCTTCGCTGTGGAAGGTCTGCCGTGAAGCTGACTCATGATATCGCTGCAGTCCAGAGTTGGGCTGCAGATTTGCGTTGCAGGGAAACCTCTCTTCATCCTTTACAGCAAATGCAAACATAATACTTCCTCTCCTACGACCAGTTTCCACTGAGGTTCACAGGAACTCCAGAGGTTCATATTGTGCTCACAACATAAATCTCATTCAGATGTAGTTTGTGACAATCTCAAGTTTACACATACTAAACCCATTCCTGGGAATATTTGCAGCAGGGTACAGACTCTTCCTAAGCCCACCAGGTTTTCCTCACTGTTGAGTACTCTGGAAATCTGTTAAGGTATCACTAGTCCTCAAGTTTTTCAGCTCAGAATATAAAAGGAGGACAGCTACAGCTACAGGAGGATTTTCTATTTCAGGTACTTGGATGTGAGGACTGCTGAGGAACAAGACAGCAGAGGGATGGTTGTGATTAATCCAAGCCATAAATACAATTGCAAATAGGATAATGAGTGAAAAACAGGAATGGAAAAATTGGATTAAACTATAAAGTAGCAATATTCAACTGAGCTTTAAGATGAATGCAAGGGGGGCTTTCTTTAGTGCCAAACCTCATGAAAGCACTTAAAAGACCTGGTTACCCCAGGAACGTGTCTGAGCACAGCTTAACAACTCATTTTAGGACGAACATCACTTCGGGTTTGTTGTTTATCCACAGCTGCTACCTGTTGGAGGACCGGATCGGAATATTCACTGACTCCTCATAGAGGTATGGGTGAACTTCGTGTATTTGTCTTTTTCTCACACATTTATAAGGTTCTTGCAGATACATGCAGGGTAAGCAAAGTCATCATTGGTTACATCGCTCCTAGCATGCACTCCTAACTAAAATATGATTCGTTAAGTCTCTTTGTTCACGGGCACGGTTCTCTCCACCTGCGCCCCGCTTCACGTTCAGCCCCCAGTCACGTATACCAGCTGTTTTCCTTCTTCTCAAGGTTGCTTTGTTACTTTCTCAGAGGCGGCCTCATTATTTTCACACAGGTGGCTTCAGTACTTTCTCACAGGCAGATTCATTACTATCTCACAGGCAGCCTCATCAATGTCCTTGAAGCCTGCTACTCAAAAACATAACAATTCCGTTTGGTCTGGATTGTTCACTAAGTTCCCCTGGCTTTCCAGGTATCCAACAGCTACCCTCCTCAGATACCTACTAATTCTTGTGCCAAAAGGTGTGAGTAGTATTTCCTTAACCTCTCTCTCCATAACACTCATGGACCTTACAGACTTTTGCAGATTCTTCTCACTCACCTATTTTCCAAGCAGAAAATTCTCAGCCTGCTTACTCTTTCCACATGTTGCTGTCCTTTTTTTCCTGCAGGCTTTAGGTCTGAAAACAACTGAATCCAGACAGATTTGAATATGTGCTTAACTTCAAGGACAAAAATATTACTTCTTAAGTGAAGGCATAGGAAACTAATGTGTGAAGTCATCACAGCAATAGTAAACTGTTGATTAAATGAATATGACACATCTCTCTATGTGATCTCCAACACCAGAGATTCTGATTTGCAAGAACAAGGTTCTCTGGAAGGACTCACTGTGGAGAAGTATTAACAGTAGAATGACCTTGGGCACGAGATCTACTAGTCATAAGTTTTAATTTTGGGGGTAATAGACAATAGGTGAATGGGCAACAAAGAAAGAGATATTGGCTTTTCTGTCAATACATTTTCTGAAATTTATGGGCACCACATGATGCTCACTGCAGATGCTGTGTGTCTAACCCAGAAATGTAGAATGCCTACATTTGTGGTACTGAAACTGCACCAGTACTATGGTTCCAAAAGGTAATTGTATTACTGTCTCAAAGACCTGTTGAAAAACTAGTGCAATGCTATATGTAAACGTATATACACCTGCCTCCCTTTTGGGAGGACTCCAGAAGCTCACCTGGGATAGATTTAAGTGGTGCAAAACCAACCTCCTTTGCAGGACAAGGATCTCCTCCTCATCCCTGCTGAATTATCTCCCATGCTCATTCTAGCCCCTAGAGAACGGCAGCACCGCACAGATTGCAGAGCCCTCTTCAGTGGTGCCAGCCCTTACATTTGGATGTACAGTCCTCACACCAGCTGTATACAGGTGCCTAGGACTTCTGTAAATGGAGGACCCCATTTACCAAATAATCCAACTTGCTCTGCAGGGCTGCTTTTTGTTGTCATATTTACTCCTCCACCACTCTCTCTGTTACCTGCACACGATTGGTTTTGCTTTTTCATTTACATCAACGTACCAATAGAGAAAACCTTCAAGCCTGAAAAGCTGCTTCTTATAAGCTCTCCCCTGCCTTTGCTCTCAAGGCTATGTGCAGCAGGCTCCCTCAACAACAGCAACTTTTTGAGACCTGTCAGTTAGCCAGTCCTTAATCCATCTACGGCAGACCCCACTGATACAGGAGGACGTTATTTTTAAACAACAATGTCCCACCATACCAAGTCATACACCTGATAACAGGTAATTAATGTTAGATCCAGCTCTAACAAAATAATAATCCCATAGAAAAAAGCAAGAATAGTCTTATTCAGCATGAGGTATCTTTGACATGGCTACTTGGATGTCAATAATTACTTTTCATTAATGCTTCATTGAGCTACTGGTTCTCAGAGCTGGGCACTGGTAAGTGGTAACAACCATTACTGCTGTTTTTCCTTGCTAAGAAATCAGTACATTTTAGTAGCTTCCAACTTGCATTGGAAGCTGTTGGCTTGACATCTCCTTAACCTGAAAACCTCCTCCAGCTCCTGCGCTGGTTGTTGCTCTAGTGGATGATTTCTCCTCAGCAAGGTCCCTCAGTGATGGCCTTTAATTCACCTGATATACGGGTGACACATATGTACCGCAACCTATGTGCATTTGTACCCCAGATGCACTGATACATACTCAATGCCCTCACTTCCTGGTTTTATGACTGCTAGCTAAGCGACGGAAAATATTTACATCTGTGAATGCTTCTCTATGTTTAGATCACTATCTGGTAGTGATCTCTGCAGTCATAGAGAAGGGGACCATACAATAAAACTGCAGAGCTGCACAGTTTATTTATCCAGAATGCAATAAATTAACCTAGCTCACCTGTCCCCTGGCCACCAAGCCTGCTTTCTTTGGGACTGTTCGCATTCCAAACTTCTGAGCAATTCGGAGGAGGCATACTTTTTAAAGCCACAAAAATGCTTCCCTTTTCACCCAAAATTTTACCCATCGCCCCCCTTCAGGAAAAGAGCAGACGAAAGCACTGCAGTGTGCTATAGGAACAAGCAAGAGAGAGGACAACTTCCAGCCTCCCCTTTTAACCTCTTGCTTGCCTCTGCATGGCATCTTCCCACAGCATTCAAAGCAGGCACCACTGGGCTCTGCTGGCAGTGGAGCAGCAGTGCTGTGGTGATTTAGGGTCAGGCTCAAACAGATGTTAAGAGTGTGGTGGCATGACAGAGAGATTTACTAGTATCTGTCTGCAGCACATATGATACCCAAGTAGGGAGGTGTGATGTGACCTCTGCTCAAGGAAAGGATCAGAAATCCAATCACTCCTATCGCTCCTGGCTATCTAGGACCTCCCCCAGGACACAGAGTTTACGTTTTCCTCCCAGAAGAGAGAACCAGGTTCTGCTTTTTAGCAGTTGTCTCACATCTCCCAGCTTCTCAGACCAGACTGCCACAGTGCTCTGAGTCTTGCTATAGCCAGTTCTTGAATGTTAGGAACTTCATAAAGAGGAAGATCTAAAAATCATAGCTCAAGCACATACAATAGTATTAAAACCAAAAATATTTAAAGCTTTTTTTTTTTTTTTAGAATCACACATTATATTTTTTAAAGGCTTATTTAGGTGTTTCTTGCCCAGGTAAACCACTGCATCCAAGTTCTTCTCAATCTTGTATGCATCCCTAACAGCTCTGTGAGACAAGAGCAAAGTCCATTATTCAAAGTTCACAGATGGAAGATGAATGCACAGAGAGGCTGAGTACTTGCTTCTGGCAAAACAAGTGGCTAACTCATGTTCACCAAGATTTAGATTAATGTCTAACATCCCTTTTTTCCTCTTCCCATGACACTTGCCTCTGTGCCAGACAGGAATATATTAAAACTGTGATTAGTCAGAATAACAAAGTACAAAATCAAACTCTTCACAAAACATCAGCCTCTGGTGTAATGTCTTGTTTTCCTTAAATACTCAGAGATGCACACTTAAACTTTACTCTCCCTGTCTTCCTGGCATTTGCTGCTGTCACTATGGAAGGAAGGATAAAGGTACAGGCAACAGTGTGTAGACATCTCAGTGGTTAATGGATTTATTTCTATATGACCAGCTTGATTGAAGAGTGCCAGTGTCAGCTTCTGCTCACCTGAGTGAGACACTGCAGCTTGTTAAAACTGAACACCAAGCTGAACCAAAATGCCACCTTCTTCTTCTTCTGATAAAGGCCATGCAACTTTTGAGGATTTACTTTATTTACACAGCCGGTGGCAGAAGAGAAATGCCTGACTTGGAGCAAAACCTTACACTAGAAATAAACTTTTCTGGGTTCTGACAAACATTTGCAGCACCCCAAGCACAGGAGCAAAGCCACCTACCAAGCTTATATGGAAAACCTGTTGCTCTGCAGAGTGGGTAAGCAAACAAATCAGTTCATGGACCCACATTCAGGCTTAAAATAAGGCTGAATACTTTTGCTGCTGAAGTAAAATTATTTTGGTCTAATTCACTGCATACATTACTACACTATGTTTTATTTGTTGCCAGAAATAGAAACCAAAAAGGAAATACGTATGGAAAAGGAAGATCCAGATTCTCAAGGACTTCTCTCATACCAGTATAAAGCTGCTGTACAAAAAGCTGCAATACACCAGGTGATAATTTCACATTCGTAATGGCCTCGTTGGTGTGCAATGCAAAGAACCAAGAAGCAGAGCATCTGATTTACTTTGATCAAAGGCTTAAACACATCATATGGAGTGTAAATGGGTGCAGCTTGGTTTTCTGTTACATAGCAGCCAAAAGAAGCAGCAATGATATAAAAAAATTGTATTTTTTAATGTGGGGACAGAAGTTTTTCAGAGCTATGCACAGCAGCAATGCGTGGAGCAGACTCTGCAGTATGGTTCTGCCATACAGAAGTCCCAAACCAGAGGCAGTAGCAAGGGTTGCCTCCAGGAGAACATATTGCTCAATCTCCACTTGGGAGACTGGGCAATACCTATGCTGACAGAAAAATGTGAAGCAGCTTTAAAATATGTATCTACTTTCCACTGCCTGAAAAGTAAATGGTTATAGTATCCCTCTCATATAAAATAATAACATTTGCTCTTTTTCAGGATATATTTTAGAGACAAAAAAAACCCCCAACCTATTTGTTTTACATCTGGTTATTTTAAATCTCCATGGACCTATTAGCAGAATATTGGACTTAAAACAGCTTGGAAGAGCAGCAGCAGCAGCAGCAGCCGCCATTCCTCTTACTACAAAGGAAATCTGTGATCTCTGCTGGCTACAGTAAAACGTAGCATCTGTTGATCACTGGAGGAAGCGGGGACGGGAGCAAAAAACCCACACGGGGCTCTGCCATCTTCTGTCACTTCCCTTTAGATCTCCAGGTGTGCGGCCCCCGGCACCAACCGTGCCATCCGACTGGGACCAGCACAGCTGCATCCACATCTCAGCCATAGGGAAGAAGAAGAGCCGGGTGTCACTGGAACAAGGGCCGGCTGTGTGGGGCTGGCAGGCTGGCAGTGCCCACGGAAACACAGGCCTTTTGACGCGGCGCCTGTGCCGTGCTAGAAGATGAGCTGGCAGTTTCTGCGTGCCAGGATGATGGTGAGGATGGGGCCTGGGTCTTGAAAAACCACCCTCATCCCCCCCTCGGAGGTCTGCACCAGCTGAGCCCATAGGTTGCTCCAAATTATGGGACCAGACGTGAAAACTGAAGTTTTAACTAAAATCCTGCCTAAACCTTACCCCTGGCAGGATGCAACTCGGCAGGGAAATTGTCTGAAAGCATGTGCTCAGCCGTGGAGCTGAGGTGACAGTTTAACTAGTAGATCAAATAATTGCACACTTTTGAGAATGCAGTATTTGTATTCGATCACAATTGTTTTCCGCAGTAAAAGCCACCCTGCAGCAGATCGTTTTGTTTAACTTCTTAATCAGCTAAGCTAAAGCCCCCACTGCGAGAAAACACTATTTCAGCAGAGTAGGGATTTTCTTCTGCAATCCCCCCTCCTCCCCACTTATTCCTTCTTTTCTCCTCCATCATCAATCTTTTAAGTGTGCCGCTGTACATCCACATTTTTCTTTCTGCACGTGTGTCAGCTCAGTGCCCTTCCTCAGAGCACTCTTTCTCCGCCAAATCCCGCAAAGGAGGCTTTAACCGCTCGTGTCCGGAACGGGCAACTCCACGCACAACTTCTTGAAAGCCGGGGGCTTCCCAGTCACCGTGACAGAATTCCACACCCCCCCCCCTTCCCTCCGCAACCCGCGGCTATGGACAAAAGAGCAAGTAAAAGCAGAGGGACTTACTGCTATGGCTTGGAGCCTTTCCTTGTGCAACTCTGCTTCCGCCATCCTGGAGAGAAGGACACGGCAGGAGAGAGAGGGAGATGGGTGAGGGAGGGGGGAGGAAAAAAAAAAAAAGGCGA
>WHYT01014996.1:20177-42994 GCA_009806455.1 Tetrax tetrax
AAAAAAAAAAAACCAAAAAAAAAAAACAAACCCCAAATAACCTAAAAGGTATCTTGAAGAGCTTTCATTAATTGTGGGGAACGCACAAATTGTGCAAATATTGAAAGAATTAGAGCATCTGAGAAAAGGAAAAGAGCATAAAATTTACAGATGTACTGATGTGAAGAGAAAGATTTGCAGATTTACAGATGTACTGATGTGAAGAGAAAACTGATGGCAGGGATAAGACTTAACTTACCTGAAGATTCTTAGATTCTTATATATGAATACCTTGGAAAGAAAAGTGGAGAATTGCAGGAGCTGAAAAGGCAATTGGAAGTCAGCTTTTTGAATGGGACTTACAAAGGCTGTAACATAGGAACTATACACAAGCATTGTTTCGTTCTGGGGGGGGGTGTGTGTGTGAACTTTGTCGCTGTGCCATTGTATGTTATACAGAAGTTCCAAAAAGTACATAAGTTGGTTGGGGGTCGCTGTGGGATTCAGTCGCTGTATACAGTAAAAACATTTACCAGTAATTTGGCTGGTTTAATTAATCTCAGTCCTGTTAAAAATCTGTCTGTAGGCTTTAGAGTATAAAAGAACATTGACATAAACTATGCAGATAATTCCTGAAATATTTGTAGATCCAGTTTTTTTTTTGTATCTTCCTCAATGCTCTGAAAACACTGAACTGCTTAAAGAAAATCCTTCTGTTATGAGCTCTTGTACTGTATAATGTGTATTTCAAAACAGGATTGAGTTGTGCTGCTATGAAATCACCAGGGCTTCTTGAACTCTTGTTTTGAATCTTCCTTCTTGCTAATATCCCTCAACTCCTAAAAAACTGTCCCGTTCTAAAAGCCAAGGGACCAGGATGACCTACTTCTGGCTTTCTGTCCAACAGGATTATTTTCTTTTTTGTAGCAGCAGCATTCCTTCTAGGTTTTTTTTCCCTTAACTTATTTGAAATAAGGCCTACAGAAACACAGTGTTAGGAAGCTGGGAGTCTGTTACTTCAATGTTATTCCTGTGCAGTGTGGCAACTCTGTGAAGACTCAGATTTAAGTTGAGGATCAGCAAGCTCATTCATTATGCTCGTAAATGTCAAGTTAGCTAAGAGTTTGAATTTTATTTCCTGTAGGTATTATGAATCCAAAGAATCCTAAGGAAGCACCAAAGTCCTTCAGCTTTGACTACTCTTACTGGTCCCACACATCGGTAAGTTCTTTTACAAGAAAAGAATTTTTGTTGTTGTTAACTGGCTTGATTTAACTTCATTCTCTTCTGATCATGCTGTCCCTACCAGATGTTTCTGCACTGTATCTCTCACCCTTGTTCAGGTTAAAAGCTTGTCATGGTCTGGTGTTTTTTGTTTCTCCCCTCCCGCCCCCCATTTAGAGGAGAGCAGAAAGCTAAGCTCCTGGAGTTTGATAACGTTGTGGATATTTGAAAGATTACTTAGAACAGAACACTCTTGGAAAATATTTTAAATATTTTAAGGGTGTGTGTGAATGACAGTTTTGCTTTTAGACAAGTGAAAGTTCTCGAGTGCTCAAGTTCTCAGAGTTCAAGGAGAAATGTGGTCTAGGCTCCCTTGGCGTATCTGGAAAAGACAGAGCAGTGATCCATGTTTCCGATAGCTGCAAAAGCAATAAACTATAATCTAGGTCTTCGGCCCCACCCTCCTGCGAATTGGTGCTAAGGTCTTGCTGACTTCCAGTAATTGTTCTACAGCAGAACTGTATTGTTCTGCCATCTACCCCTCCCCTGCTTTAGTTTCTCAAAAATATATTCTTTCTCTAAGATTAATTTTAGTAACTTGGATGGTGCAGAAAGGACTTAACATTTCTGAGCAGATCTGTGGCCAACAAGATTGTTTTCATGGTGAAAAACTTGGATTTGTGCAACTATTTTACTGAATCTTCAAGAGCAACCATGCAGCTACATTACAGGATCAGTCAGAGGAACGTTATGAACATAGTTCCTGAACGCTTGCAGATAAGTAGCATCAAGGAAAAGAAGTGGTCTGATAAAACGTTGATAAAACGTGTTAGAATGTTAGCACAGCTGAATTTGTCCTGATTTCAGGAGCAGGTAATGTTAAAATCCAACATTTCAGGAAGAGAGAGAATGCTAGATTAAGAATAACATAGTCACATAGAATGTAGTGATGTACTCCTACAAAATCAAGTTTCAGTGGTACTGTGCAGTCTCTTCTGTTTCTGCAGGATAAAACATTGCATAGATAATCATTAGTGTGATAATTTTTTTTACTATATTTACCAAGGACTTTCCTAAATGATCAAGAGAGGACATCAGAAAAAAGAGCATATACACTGAATCCAGCTTTCTGTCGGTATTTTACATCGATTTCTGTCACTGGATGCATCTGCAGTAGAGTTTTGTTTGTTTTATCACTGGGCAAAATTGCTTCAAAGTAGCTTTTTTAATATTATATTTCCATTTTAAAACATAAAACAACTTTTGCTTGTCTTTTCCCCCTGCTACCCTTCAGAACCTTGTCAAGCCAGGCACTGTAGAATTTTTGTAGCTTCCACCCTTTTATTTATTTGTGTTGACTCTTGGAACTCTGCTTCTGATTTTCTCCCCTCACTTCCCTCCTCCCAAACACCCTGAATCTCATTTGTTGGTGATCTTGGACAAAATTTTTCCAATAGTGTACCAAGGTTCACAGAACAGAGTTGGATGGTTTCTTTGTTCAGACTGTTTCTCAGCAGCAATGCAGTGGTCCTGCAAAGGTGGTCATTGTTGTTCGTCTCCAGCTGGTAATGCCTTGGGAACAGGCTGTGTGTAAAACTGTGCTGCGTTTGCCCCTTCCTAAGGGATTGACCCATAAGAAGGAAGTAGAATATGACCCAGCTGCTTTTTGAAATGTTACTTGAATGATAGGATAAGACTGTATTTATGCTGTTTTCTTGTCTTTTCAGCCTGAAGATCCCTGTTTCGCATCTCAGAACCGTGTGTACAATGATATTGGGAAAGAGATGTTGCTGCATGCCTTTGAGGGCTACAACGTATGCATCTTTGCCTATGGACAAACTGGAGCTGGGAAATCCTACACGATGATGGGCAAGCAGGAGGAGAGCCAAGCAGGCATAATCCCCCAGGTAGAACAGAACCCAGAAAGGGGATTTGTTTTTTGCAGTATGTTCACACCCACGCGTGCTGATAGCTCTTGTTTTTGACGTTTGCTGTGAAATTTGAAGAAGCTGAGATATATTCCCCCCCCGCCCCCCCAAGGAAATTTTGGCTGGCAACAATTTATGCCATCATCATGAATTTAGCATTCTGTAGCTGTTGGTTGTGTGACACTTGTTTGAAGTACAGACCTTCCTCAATGTTTAGGCACTGACAGTGGACCATGTTTGTTGAAATGTAGTGTGTTCCTTCATTCCCAAAATAAAAATCTGAGGTGGTGTTTCACTTTTAAGAAATAAATATGCTGAACAGCTTGAGTCCTCATTCTGCTGCAGGTTTGCTGTAGACATTGGCCCTGAGCCACAGGTGTGAAGTAGATGACACGGAGCGTTGTTCTCTGTTAATAGCTTGGGCATAGGTACTGCAAGCGTTCTGGTGTTTAGCTTAAAATCATATTGAAAGAGCTAATGTGATGTAGGGTGGAATTGTTACATCCAAACGTTTTGTTGTTGTTACAGTAATCCAAAGTAACAGCATAACAGGTGAAATGAGCTGAAAATCTGTGACAACAGCTTCGTGCTAAAATTTATTGTTGTTATCTTGATATTCTTTTCTTTTCTTTTTTTTCCCTTGAAACATCAAATACATACAAATTAAACGTCCTAAAAAACCACCCAATTTAATAATGCTCCTGTAGATTTAATAGTGCTCCCTGTGTCTACTACAGTTTTAAACCAAAATAGTTTCCCTCCAATTTCACTGGGAGGCCTTCTCATAGAGGTACAGAATGAATTGTCTGTTCAGGGAGACCTTGTTGAATCTGTTCTCTTTATTGTCACTACACAGAAAGTACAGCACAATCATGTTCCAAGTAATATAGATTGTTCACATAAAATTCTTACATGCTGGCAAAATTCCTTGTCTACCAGTCCCTAGTGTGAAACTTTATGATACTTGAACCCTGTATTGACTGAGTGTGCGTGCTTTGAAAATTGCTTATGTTCTTCATAATCTGTTTATTTTTTGTACAGTGACTTGTAGATTCCTGTTCCAGAAACTTCTTTCTACTCTTATTCTTCTCTGTACTTATGCTCTTTAATCTCTAAATACATTTCATAGCTTGCCCACTCTTATTTCTTTTTCTTTTATTATCTCAATTTTAGGTCTCTCATTTCAGGTACTTGTAGACAGGCACTACTGAAGCAGTAGGCCGCTGATAGTTAATGTTATCCTCCATATGAAGATGCTGCTAACAAATTTTGAAATAAGTTCTGGCTACTGATTTAAATCTGAATCCTGAAACTTCAGCACACCAGATAAGCAGATGATTGTTTTTATGAGATTAGGACAGGATTAAGGATTTTCATCATTCCCTTCTAAAATTATTACTTCCAATTTCAGTTATTATAGGCTTTTTCTAATTCTGTAGTACAGAATAATAACATTAGTTAAATGTCAAACAATTGTTGAGATACTATGTGACATGAGATTGAATGTTAGTGATGTAGAATTGAGATGAAGTGTCTTCCCACAGGAAGGCTGTGTGTGGTTGCTGTAATAGGTTCTTTTTCTTCCCCTACTTGCACTCTAAAGCCAATTTAATGACATGTTATGGTAGTTATTTGTTACTACACAGTACAGAATAGTTTCTGACTCGAGTTTAATCTCTTTCCAGCTATGTGAAGAGCTGTTTGAGAAAATCAATGACAACAGCAATGAAGAAATGTCGTATTCTGTAGAGGTGAGTATGGTGAGAGTATCTGTGTGCTGGCCATCAAACTGAGCTTAGGTGCTGCGTTATTGATGCTGATAAAATAAAACTAGGCACTTCACAGAAACTGTTTTCTTTACTGTTTTTTCCCTAATCAGTTTTTAGTGGCTTGACATGCAAATACGTTGCAGGCTTCGAAAGAAAGGCAGACCGAAAAGCCGGTAGAAGTCAAATCTGCTCGTTACTAATAAATGTGAACTGCAGTCATTACTCCTTCTAAATCACGGAACTGGAAAATGACTAGTTCTGTAGCTTTGAATCTGTCCATTTTAATACTTCATTGAATTGTATGTTACTAACATTTGATAATTTAATACTTGATTGCTGTGGGAGCATCACGTTTAGGATTTGTGAATGAGAAGATTCCTACATTTTCATGATGTTTTTTCTATTTGGTATTTGTTATGGTTCTGGTTATGTCTCCAAGCATAGATTTGTGCATGTGAGAGAGAGAAATAATCTCTCTTATAGTGGAAATTCAAAAGAATGAACATCTGAGAAATAAACATAGAAAGGAGACAGCTAGACAGAAATAGTGATGAAAATGTATAAATAGAGTATTGTGATCTGTTTTGGATATAGAATTAATTTTTCCTGAATTGCATTTAAAGATATCTTCAGTTTCTAAATATCTGAAACTGCTGCTTACATCTGTAATCTTCCCACAGAATGAAAGTGAATAACTTAGTCTCTTTTAATATTTATTATCTTGGCTGCTGCAGCTGCAGCCTGTTGGACTGGGATAAGCCTGGTGCCAAGAGAAACATAAAAATTCAAGAATGCATTTAAAAATAATCTTACCTTTATAATTTATTTCAAAGGGTGCAGATTTAAGATTACTGTAGTTTGAATAATTGTACTGATGACTCAGGAATACAGCAGGACATGGATGCAGCTTAGAATCAGAAGTTGCTTCTGCATATAAAGAAATGAATTTTTTTCCCTTCTTAAATTTGCTTTGAAGGTTTGTAAGAGAGATTCCTCGTAAGCAGACTTCTTTTACCATCTGTTTTGCTTGCCTCTTTAGAAATATAGTTTTACTGCTGTTTCATATTAAAGCTATTAAAATGATCGTGAACTCAAGTATATAATTTTTAATGGAACACCAATGTTATTTGAAATGGTTGAGAGATCTATACCTGGATGCAGGGTGTGCAGCTTATGTTGGAATCTGATGCGTGAAACTAGTGGCTCTTCTTCCCTTCTGCCATTGTCTCAAGCTGTTACATGAACTGAGACGCTCACCTGTAGCTTTTCTGTAGTGGACTGGAGCAGTTTCTGCCAGTGGCACTCTGAAATGCTGCAGGGTTGCTTGCAGAGAAAGCCTTAAGAAACACTAAACTATCCATGCAAATTCCTGTTTTCAGGTGAGTTACATGGAGATTTACTGTGAGAGAGTCAGAGACTTGTTGAACCCGAAGAACAAAGGGAATTTGCGAGTGCGAGAACATCCTCTGCTCGGGCCATACGTGGAAGATCTGTCCAAGTTAGCAGTCACGTCTTACACAGACATTGCAGATCTCATGGATGCTGGGAACAAAGCCAGGTTAGTGATGGTAGCACGTTACACATTTTTGTCTTTTTGTGGAGATACGTGGTGTATAGCAGCAAACTTAAAATATCTTCTGTGATGCACTGACACTTTTAAAAAAACTCATATTGCATGAGAAGTATTGTTGAAATAAGCACTGATCAATGCTGTTAAAAGGCCAAAATTTATTTGTGTGGTGAAGAGTGCCGCAAATCACGGTATAGATATTTAAAGCTTGTAATGGCTTGACATGATTATTGATAATTATACTGGTTTCTAGTTTTGCCTTTGTTGTGTATTGTGTCACTGTACTGATATAAAGAAACATGTGAACACAGTCTCCTTTCATTCATTCAAGTGATCAGCACTAAAGTTGGCATTCTGGCTTTAGGTGCTGGTTCATTAGTAGTTGTTTTCATGTCACCTGCATACTCCACATAACAATGTGTGGGAAAGACTGGCATGAATTCTGCTCACATTTTCTTGGGTGTTTGAGTGTAAGGTAGATTAGTGAGTGCACAGATTGAAGAAAGCTCTGTTTAAACTGTGATGAAGATGAGAGCAATTCAGGAGTGAAAAATTGAAGGGTTTATTAATGGTGTTTGTGGCTTGGTCTTGATTACAGGGCAGAACATCAGCTGTACAGCTGCACTCAGCCCTGCAGGTAGTTGTTCTTGCAGCATAGAGGCTGCTGTTTTCTAACCATGTCTGTATCTGTTCATATTTCAGGACTGTGGCAGCTACGAACATGAATGAAACCAGCAGCCGCTCTCATGCTGTGTTTACAATTGTCTTTACTCAGAAGAAACATGACACAGAAACTAATCTTTCCACAGAGAAGGTATGTTACGGACAAGTGGCTTTCTGACTGTTTTTTTTTTTTTGCAATTCTTCCCTGCAGTGACTTATTGGTAGAATGATGAGAAAATGAAGGATTAACTGTGGGTTGTTTTTTTGTTTGTTTGTTTTTTTGTTTTTTTTTTTCTGCTGTTTTGTTTAAAGGTGAATTTGTTGTGTGCCTTGATAGGGCCCTTTTATGTCTTACAGAATTTTGGTTGTAATTCTAAAACCACCTAAATGGGGAATATGTGCTGGAGGAGAATATATAGATGTGGGAAAAATATGGCCTTAAGGGCTAGGCTCTATGAGGAGGGATATATGAAATAAAATGAGTTAATCTTAACCAGTCTTGTTCCTGGAACTTCCTATGGTTTTGCTTGTCAGGGCGAAATATTTGCCTCATTAGTTCTTTGGGTACAGGAATCGGGATGAGTGAGACTTAAGCACTTTATGGAATTTGCTCATTGAAAAGGGGTACACTGTTTAGCATGGAACAATTTTCTGGCTTTTATTACTCTGAAATAGAGGCTCTGCATGCAAAAATATCTGAAACACATGTAATGTTCACATTTCTGAACTGAATACTGTGGACAGATCTGAAAAAAATTATTTATTGAGGACAGCCCCCCCTCCCTCCTCTGACCCTGTAAAATTATCATTAAATGACATGCAGTCTGTGGCCTTAGGCCAATGCTTTATTGGTGGTGTCGCTAGAGTCAGGATGAAACATTAAGTTTCTCTTCCTTTTGAGATTCTTGTGTTGCCTGTAGCAGTACACTTAATTTCTTTTGACTTCTGTCCTGCTCTGTTCATGTGAGATGTCATTCTCTTCTTTATATGATTTACAGTATACTGATACTTAAAACAGAACATAATCGTAAGCACTTCTTATCCATAAGATAACAGCATCAAGCTAATTGCTTGTGAAAACTTTGCCTGTAGTTTTAAGCACACTGCAGTTTTGTGGTTTTGTGGGGGTTTGGTTTTTTGGGGTTTTTTTTTTTTTGTTTTTTTTTTTTTTAGGACAGTAGAGTTTTCATGTTGTTAATATGCTTTTTCCAGGTCAGCAAGATCAGCCTTGTGGATCTAGCTGGGAGTGAGCGAGCTGATTCAACTGGAGCCAAAGGAACCCGGTTAAAGGTATTTGGCCATTGATGTATGGGGAAAGAAAGGGAAGTGGGTGCACTAGCGTCACATGGAGTCTTTGCTTGACAAATAATAAGGAAAAGAAAGCATCGCTATTATAAGTATGGAAAAAATAGTTGCAAAACTGTTGTGGCTTTTGGTTGTTGTTTTTTTGTTTGGTTTTTTTTCTCCACTCCTCTCTGATCATGGATGTGACATTTGACTCATTTAGCTTAGAGGTTCATGGTTGAACAATTTTAATTACTATATAATATTGGATTCTGTTTTCTCAGGAAGGAGCAAATATAAACAAGTCTCTCACAACTCTGGGCAAAGTTATTTCAGCACTGGCTGAAGTGGTAAGTACAGCATTTACCTACCTACAACAACCTTTCCGTAGCTAGTGAAGCAGAGGCAGTAAAACCATGGAGTACAGCAGAATCATTCACTGTTCTTGGCCTGGCATTCTCAGCCTAATTAGCTGTGTGTATTTTGATAGATGAATAGTATTGACAGTATTCTGTGAGTGTCATACAGGCTGGTAGAAACTTTATTTGTTGATAGATTGAAGCATTTAGCTGTGAAGAAGCCTGCATTTGTATAGAAGACATGTTGACATAGCAAGCTTTTAATTCCACAGAGCGGTAATTTTATTTTTATTTGAAAGACTAACTTTAGAAAGTTAACTGCAACTTTGTTAAAAATTTTATAAATACCAATGTAATTATTTGATTATCTCTGGCTTTTTTTGCAGTGGCAAGACTTAGTGTTTTGAGTTGAGTGAGCATATGTTGATCCAAAGATAATGTTGTAGGTTTAAAAAAGTACTTTATTTTTTATACTCAACTACTATTTAAACCAAGTACATTATTGCTGTTACTCTTAAATCTGAGTTCTCAACATCTTGGGCAGGTTGAATATACTTAAGTGCTTTTTAGATTTGTTGGTTTTTTTAGTGAAAACTATTCTAATTCATTGGGCTCCTTACGAAAAGAAAATAAAATCCAAGAGAACATGGTAATTATATATAAAGCTCTGTTAAGAAGCTCATCTTATGTCTTCTTCCTCTTTCTTTAACGCTTTCAACTTAGGATAACTGCACCAGCAAGGTATGATGGTCTGAGTAGTAGTGGATGTTGTCTTTTTTTGCTGGAGTGTAAGATTTTATTATCTTCACTGTTCAAAAGAACAGGGATCTTTTTATGTCAGGTCTTTGAGAAATTCCTGTGACTACAAGTTATAGTCATGAAGCCTGAGAATTATCTGTACTATATTTTAAGAATGTTCTGAGATTGGGAAGAAATTGATGACAAATACACGTTTAAGTATGTATTTAGGAATATTCTTTTGTAATATCCCTGCTCCTGATTTGGTGACTTACCTTGGAAATATTTACTTTTGGTAAGGATAGCTTTGTCTTTGCTTTCATGTTTCTACTCTCCATGCTTTTTTTCTTTACCCCATATGACAGATTGTAGGTGATAGTAAATTCTAGTTTTCAGCTTTAGCGTCTAGTGTTTACTTGTCCATAGTAATCTTACTTGTTCGTTATAAGGTTACTCACCTTTGGCAGGGGACAACAGAACTATTGCAAGACTAACACTCACATTTTAAGCACCTCTTCATTGTTAAGGGGAGTTTCACACTAATTATAATTAAACTTTCTATAGCAAAGCCATATCCTGTGCTAAATGTGTGTGGAATTAAATTTTTGGCATCTCTAGAAGCAAGATGTTTGCCTGCTAACTATTTGTAAAGTAAACAGGTGACCCAAGATTCACATTCTGTTACAGAACTTTTGAAGTTAATCATTGTTTGTTTTAGAGCAAATAAAGAAGCTAGGTACAGCCTTTACAATGAAATTTGGAGGGAAGTCTGTCAAGGGGAGACACAGGGAAAAACCCTAGAACTGCTTCCTTTCTACTCATACTTCTAATTTCAGTGTCCAAGTATGTTCATCTTTTCTGTCCTCAAGTTTCCTAAAAACTGTTTACAGAAACACAGGATGATTGGCTAGTTGTCCTTTCACATGTGCATCTGTGTCTCCATGGCTTTGGAATCTCCTGTAATGGACTTCTGATTGCTCTAAAAAGCTGTAACTTTTCTAGCAAAGGAAACTGAATCTTCCCCTGGACGAGTAAGGTTTACTGCTTAAATTGTTTTGGAATGGTGTTAGAGCACAGAATTCAAATGCCAGAAAGATATTCTTCATACACAGAAAAACCTTCCTGAAGGTAGTGCTTCAGGGGAATTCTCTGAGCTGTTTATCACCATCTGTTTAGATGTCTGAATGTGTTGCATGTTACCTAACATCGAACTCAATAATCCCTTGTACAACAGAATAAGCTGCCCCTCTGCACAGATAGCATATGCGTATGCTGTCATGCTTCCTTTAATATGTACATTATTATTTTTATATCTTGAACATGAATGTTCCATTTGATGTCTATTTTTCAGTAGTGTGCTCTTTCTTTGTAGAGTAAAAAAAAGAAGAAGACAGACTTCATACCATACAGGGATTCTGTACTAACATGGCTTCTTCGAGAAAATCTAGGTATGGCTGATTTACCTGTGCCGATGTAGAAAGAAATTATCACTAAATCTAGGTATGGCTGATTTACCCGTGCCAATGTAGAAAGAAATTATCACTAAGTTTTCTGACTGCTTTTAACTCACTTAACTTAAATTTGTATTATTATAAGGGTAAATATTTTTAGTAGCTTTGTTAAAAGTTACAGCTCTCTTTCCTGTGATTTTTGTGTGTTCCATAGTAATGCAGAACATAATTGAATTCTATATTTTATTAAAAATACTGATATTTAGTAGGCATTTAGTGCCTAGTTTGTGCACTGTAGTTTCATCTAAAATCTTGCCTATTCATTATAGGCGGTAACTCCAGAACTGCGATGGTTGCTGCTTTGAGTCCGGCAGACATAAACTATGATGAAACTTTGAGCACTTTAAGGTACTTTCTTTTTCTCCGAGATGGATATGGGTAGCTGTTAGCTCTAATGGCCACATTCTGTCCTTCAAAGCTTTGGATTATTATACTTTGAGAAGATCTGTGGGGAAGAAGACTCTATACTGGCAAGAACTCCATTGCCCTGAATGAGGCAAATCAATCTATTGTATATGAATAGGGAGCTAGAGACTTATTGCGTAGTCTTAACTTGAAAAATCAAACTCCCCTTCTCATGTTCATTTGTTCTTTTCCAATGTGGTTCCTAAAATTGAGCGTATTAGTCAATGTGAGACTTCAAAGCACTGAACAAAAGAAAGAAAAAACATGTCTGTTGTACATATGATGCATCTTGTTAATCCATCTTGAATAGAACTTGTCGGTTTTGCAGCAATACCCTGTATCAAGTAAGAATTCATAAGCATGATTGAATATAATCTAGGATTCTCTTGACGTACAGCTGCAAGCTAAATGTCTCCTATGTTGCTTCATTTATGTGTGGCAGATAAGCAGTTGCATGTTCATTATAAAGTTTGATTTTTTTGGTCTGGTTCCAGGTATGCTGATCGTGCAAAACAGATTAAATGCAATGCTGTTATCAATGAAGATCCCAACGCCAAGCTGGTGCGTGAGCTGAAGGAGGAGGTGACAAGGCTTAAGGATCTCCTGCGTGCTCAGGGGCTGGGAGATATTATTGACAGTAAGTGGATTAAACAGACCTCACTGCCTTGAGGCTGATCTCTGTTACGGAGGAGGGAGAGCTGGGCCTGCAAGAAAAAGGTTTAAAACCTGCAAGTTAAATGTGGGTGCTGATACTAAGTTTTGAATGTTGCTTTAGAAATGGTAGCCTCTTCTATATTTAAAGAGCCCATCCTGCAATTGTCTGTAAAGTTGATAGGCCACCTTCAAACTCTCAAGGAAAAACATGGAGATTTGGTTTTCTGTTACTGTAGGAAATTTTTGTAATGGAACTTACACATCCAAGAGTTGCCCTGGTGAGTTATGACAGCTTTTTCTCTGACTACCAATAAAAGGAAGACAGTTAAGATATGGGAACTTTCTTCATACTGAGAAAGAAAGCATCTTTTCTTCCTCTTTTAAGGGTTAACGTTGTTAGTTGATACCTGGCTTCAATGCCATCATTGCTCAGAAAATAAAATGATGACTAATTCCTGTTAGACAATGTCCTGAGTCACGAACTATTTGTCATCTCAAAATAACTTGCTATAAAACAGCTGCTTGTGAACAAATAATTTTTTGGGGGCAAGATTTTGAGTTAGTTTGTCAAAGCAGTACTGTAGTGATTTGCTTTGCCAGCAGCCTCTTAAAGCACCAGGACAAACTTTTACTTGTCTTCATTTCAAGTAAGGCAAATAAATTAAAATTTTAGCTGCTGCATTCTTTTATAGTATAAAGTTACTTAATTCTTAGTGAAGGAGATGCCCATAAAAACATAGAATGTATTCCAGTGGATTAAAAGTGTGGGGTTTTTTTTTTTTTTTTTTTTTTTTTTTTTTTTTTTAAACTTAAAAAAAGGTGAATGTTGCACCAGTTTCTGACTTGCGTAGTCTTAACTTGAAAAAGTTGCCTGTAAAGCGGAAGTCTTGACTTAGTCACAGGCTGCTTAAAGATGTGTAACTGTTATTTACCTTTTTGTTTGTTTGTTTTCAAGAGTATGGGGCCAAAAGACAATGAAATGCAGGTGTTTTCATGCTTGGTACAGTCTGTGTTTTTTGATTCTGAACCTAAACTGAAAGAACTGTTTTACTGGAAATTTTATACTGTTTCTGTAAGCATCAAGTAGTATTCTCTTCCCTTCCTGTGTCACTGGTGAACCTTCAATTTTGATCCTTCTTGTATTTTCCCTCCTGCTTCCTTTCAGTTGATCCAATGGGAGATGAATACTCTGGAAGTGGAGGCAAATGTGTGTATTGTGTGGTTCTCTTTTTAACCTGCTTTCTCTGGGTCAGCTTTTAACTGAGCTTTGCATGCCAGCATTTCTCACAGGGAAATCCCAGACAGAACACTCGCTGTGGAACACACTGCAGTTTCATGGAAACTAGCTTAACCAGCATTTCTTAGATTGAGTCGACAGTCAAAAAAAGCAAAGTTTAAAATGGAACATGTAGTCGTTGCTTGCTTTCTGGCAGAATATAGAAGAGAGTGGTAGAGTGGTAATTTTTTAGTCTGTTTTCATGACAGCCAACAGCTTAGATTTGAACTAGAATATTTTTTTCTTGAATCTTTTTCACGTTACTCAGTTGAAACAGCTTCTGCTTACCTAACTCCCTGACCTTGTAACATTTCTTTTCCACCTGGAAGTATTTATTTTAAATGTGTCAGTTGATTAACTCAGGATGAAGTGTTATCAGTTCTTCCTAGAGACTGAGATTTATTTATTTTGCATAGTATCTTTAAAAAAAAAAAAAGAGCTGGACATCTTATACTGATGAAGGTTCCTCAGTTGAGCTCAAGTACTTGGTTGTGGATGATTAGCTTAATAGGGTTAAAAACAGTCAGCAGATAGCATTTTGCTTCTGTTCTACTGTTTGCTTCTAGGAAAGCGAAATAAATGTAGTCCACTGCAAGAGAAATGTGATACATGTACATTTTGGGTTGGTAGACTTTTTTAAACTCTTTCAGTCAGTCGTCTTCACCCTCACTCAAACAATGTCAGCTGGAAGAGATCTGTCTGAAATTTCCTAAAATTAAAGCTACTGGTGGTGTAAAGACTCATCCTGGCCTTGTCTTATGTTCTGGTGCTGCTTCCAGCGTGTGTGTCATCCGTGTGAAAGCTGCAGCCTCCAGCAGAAGCGTGCATGGTGTTGAGGGGTTTGGTTCTCTGGTCACAGCAGCTGTGGAAGCTATTGCAAGTGCCACTTTGTCTACAGGAGTGCATGTGTCTATCGGCCTTTCGAGACTTCATCCTCCCTGCTCTGTCATGCCTGCTTTTCCTCATCCTGATGACATTCCCTTTCCTTAACCTGCTTTTCTTCTGTTAAACTTCCACCCCTGCTTCCTGTATTTGCAGATGGTGGTTTTCAAACTGACTTACAGTTTCATGAGACTGAAACAGCAGGTTGACTGTGGAAGTGAACTAGGGCATAAGGCTGACAATGGCAGAATTGTTCAGGATAGGATAGAGGAGATGTAGGAGGACATGGAAATGTATGCAATGTCTGGGTGAGCATCTCATTTTTAAGTGTGAAGCCCTTTTTTATAACTTGCAAGGTCTGGTTTGACCTATTTCTTTCCTAAGGATACTTATTTTAGAGGATTTGTTTTTGAAATAGAATTTAAAACTATCAAAATTATCAAAACTGAGCTATGTAATTGTCTGATATTTCCATGTTAGAAGATATTTTTTTGTGTGTGTGTGACTATTCTGAGGATATGTTTTACAGACATATCCAAGAAGCTAAGTTAGATTAAAATTAGTTAGATTAAAATAAATTGCCTTTGGCTATTTGTTCTTAAATCATTTGTATAGTTTTTTCTTGTTTCCTGTCTTTCAAGGAGGCATCTTTTGGGCCTCTAGATTTTCAGGGTACGTAAGCTGCCTTATTCAGTTTTGGGTTTTCTAAGGCCTTCCTCATTGAAACTAAGTCCAAAAAACTTTAAAGCACTTTCTGAAGTATCTCAGCTTTATCAGATATTTCACTGATCAAGTATCTTAAATTTCCATTTTTCAGATAAGGAGGGTCAAAAGTAAATGTAATGATGTTACTGTGAACTTGTGTTCTGTTCTCCCTGTCGCGAACTGACAGGTGATTTACATACTCTCCTGTGAGAATTTAAGGAGGGGTAGTTCTTTGTCCTTGTGGTTTGGATGGTTCAGCAGCAGAACCACTGCTGTGATAAAAGATTTACTTAATTGTCATTTCAGATAAAGATGTCTGGAAGTGAATGTTTTTTTTGAGTTCAAGCAGCTAGTATGTATTCAGGCTTCAGCCCCAAATGTCACTTACCAGCAACTGAATCTGCTCGTGATCTGAGCTCCATGGTACTCAGTTTAGTGTTCAATTAGGAATAGGATGGTTTCTTTTTTGGGCAAGTGTATAATTTATTTTTTCAAGCTTTTTGGATAAAATGGTTTATGATGCAGTCCTTACTAATGATCCTCAGAGTCTGAACTGAGTTATTTTTACGTCCTGGATATTAATATTAAAAGATATGTTTCAGAACTGCCATCTAAAAATTACAAAACTTGTCTTGTTGCTGCTTAAATGCTTTCCTCTTACACTGGTATTTCCTTCCTTTCCTTTTTCCTGTTCCTTCCTTCCTTCCTATTTTCCTTTTTCCCTTCTTTCTGCCTTCCCTCTGTCTGTGTGTCTCTCTCCCAGATTTGAAAGATTTTCAGAACAATAAACATAGATACTTGCTAGCCTCCGAGAATCAACGTCCTGGCAATTTTTCCACAGCATCCATGGGGTCCCTCACTGCATCTCCATCCTCCTCCTCTCTCAGTAGTCAGGTGGGCTTAACATCTGTGTCCAGTATACAGGAAAGAATCATGTCAACACCTGGAGGAGAAGAGGCCATTGAACGTTTGAAGGTAGGTATTGCTGTAGATTAAGGAAGCTATTATTATAAGGAGGCTATATCTTTTCCAAAGCTAAATAGCAGTGAGCCTGGGAGAACTTTTCATCATAAATATATCCAGTATGTGCTACTGTTTCTGTAGGAGGTTTTCTGAAACTCACTTGCACCTTAAAAAGGGCACTTAACTGGGGTGGACTAGGAACTGGGTTCATGCACAGCCTTTCCTGTTAGGATTACTTACATTTAATTGTAGCCTGGAGCTACAACTAAATTAAAAATGAAAATCCCAATTCTTGTTTACAGTCCTCTGATAGCGGTAATTATGGAAAATGTGATCATAAATATAGACTTCAGGAGGCCTGGTCAGCACTAGTGTGGACAAAGTCTGACTAGCAAATGCACTTGGCTTTCAGAAAATCAAATTAACCCAAAGTTGAAAAAAGGAGGAAGAATAATCCTGCCACTGTTATGTTTGCCCAGCCCCCACAGATTAAAATGTGAAGCACACAGAATAGCATGCTCTATCCAGACAATAGCAGCCTTGTCCCAATTCTGCATAGAATTGAACCGCATCAAAAGTGCGTTACAGTGAAGTATTCTTAATTTTCACGAAAGCCCCACCGCCCCTAAAACTCCATGGGTGGATGAGTGGGGAGAGCTGGCTGTGCTGAATCTGCGCTTCATTCTCATGTCTGTCCATGAGACACTGCCACAGGGATTGGAATGGGCTGGAACACACACTGCATGTCCCTTTTTTATTAGAAATCTGCTGTTGCCATGGAAATAATGGTGTGGTGTCTGCAGTTCCTTGGTGGCCAGTTACTGAGTGATGTCTGTAAATCAGATTTAAAAAAAAAAACAACAAAAACAACAACAACAAAAAAACCACAACAAAAACCAAACAAAAAAACCAACCAAGCAAAAGAACATTTAGGTAATTCAAGTGAAAGTCTGATTGTGGTTAGATATTAAGTCATCTTTTCTCATCTTACCTTCAAGGATATTTAGAGTTTTAAAAATTAAGGAAGACAACTTAGAATCTTGAAGTGCTGGGAGTACTTTTTATAACCAAAATTAATTTGAGGTCTAGAACTAAGCACAAATTTTAATTACTTTGTGAATTATGTAAAGAACTTTGAGGAAAAATTGTAAAACAATTTCTGGGATTTTTCACACAGGAATCTGAGAAGATCATTGCAGAGCTGAATGAAACATGGGAAGAGAAGCTGAGGAAAACTGAAGCCATTAGGATGGAAAGGTCGGGAATCAGAAGTGCTGTAGATGTGGATGATCTCGAGAAAACAGAAGTGTGGAAAGGGGAGAACATTAGTCTGTTCAAAAGCAATGGAACAGCAGAATAGTGCTTAGTGATAAATCTGCTGACCTTTGTGTTTTATGTAACAGTAGGGGCAATGCTGAGAGAAAGCCGTATTCTTTCCTGCATTTCCTACAGTTAAAGTGTTCAGTGCTGTAAATCAGGTAACATCCGAAGCTGCGACGTTGGCTTTTGCTGTGAAGCAGCATGGACTCCTGGTCTCTTTCTTTCCCCTTCCGCTTTCTTCTTACATTCCAAAAATTCTGGCCCTAAAATTAAGCAGGAAAGAATAAGTTTTGAGTACTTAAAATTATTTTAGTATCTAAAGTTATGAAACAGCTCCAGCTTTCCAGCTCTGGTTTGAATTGTGTCTTGGAGCAGCAAGATGGATGCTTGATAATTGTCAGAAAGTGGGTGAGACCAAACAGAGCATTACTTGTCAGAATATTAAAAGCTTGCAAAATATGTAAGGGGAACATCTTTGCCTAGAAAAAATGTGACTGGTTAGTCCCTAAAATCATTAAGATATATGTAGAAAGTGAATACAGATTAATTATTCACTGACAGAGCTGAGGGACTTTGAGGCGAACGGGTGATTTGAAACAAATAGGAAGTTCTCACAATACCTAAGGAAGCTGTGAAAGTCTTTACTGCATGATGTTGATGGTGCTAGGAGTGAATTAAAAAAATAAGACAAAACCTCACAAACCAATAATGCTTTGGATAGCTGTTTAAAATAAATGCAACCATTAATTCCAGGAATTCCTTAGGAAGAATTTTGGAGACTGGGAGAATACTTTGGGGAAAATATCAGTATTTGCCACATTCTTATTCTTCTGTTCTGGTGTCACTGTTGTGCTTTGTCAAAGCCAAGAATATTCTGTTATGTTAACAGTTTGACCTAATACAATCCTTTGTGTGTCGTAAGAAGGAGAAGGTACTTTGTATATTAGATCAGGAAGACCTAGTTAAGTCTTTGTAAATTAATGAATAGTGGTAGCTCCTTTTACCTGAATTAAATATTTAAATGTAGAACACACTTTAACCTTCTTTAAAGAAGCAAGAAATGTAATGTCCTAAAATGCACTTATCTTGTGATATATTATTGCCTTAAAATGATGTTAAATCTCTGTAAAATTTTTGCTGCTGCTGTTCAGCAGCCCTATTCTCTCCAGGACTAAAGTTTACAAAGTTGCCTATTATGTTATGACGTGACAGTCCTGGCTGTACGGTCAGTGGGTAGGCTGGTTGAAAGTCTAATGCGTCTCATTACATGACTTTCATTAGACATTTTGTCCAAGAAACCTAAAATGTGGTCAATATCTTGCTTTTCTTTCTCAGGGAGGCGTTGTTGGCAGAAATGGGAGTTGCCATTCGGGAAGATGGAGGAACGCTGGGAGTCTTCTCACCTAAAAAGGTAGAGAATGTTGATAGCTATTGCTTCCTGTTTCCAGAAGGCTCCTCAGCCGGGGAGGAGAGGGTGATGGGAGGAAGCTGCCATTCACACTAGGGCTTGCGTTCGCGTAAGATACAGAGGAACATACGTGAAGTTTGGAGCCTGAGTAGTAAGTTCCTTTTACAATGTATTTTTGGAAATAGCTTTAGTGTTAGAATTTATCAAAACACTCTAAGTTTAAGGATTATTTTTACCATAATAATGAAGTTGCATCCCTTGCGTGAGGAACAGCATTCAACATAGTGCTTAATGCTTTTACGGAGCTGCGGAAAGAATTGTCTGTGGCAGCTTCCATTTGTCATTAAAGTAGGGAAGCATGTGCTAGCCTCCTAATACAATGATGAAATAGGAGCAGTATGAAAAGCTCATGGGGAGACTTCTAACATCAAAAAATGATTGAACTTTTTCATACCTTCTTTTAGAAAAATCTGTGCTGCAAGGAGAAAAGTGTTTGCAGCTCCTTGCGTATCTATTGATTCGGTAGCAGCTCAGAAATGCTGCCTCTTAGATTGTTGTTGCCGCTTTCTGCGGTAGCTGTGTGTGATCTTGGTGTACTCTGCCTGTTCTTTGAGATACTCAGAAAGTATCTAGAGGCATTGTACAGAAATATAGGACAACAGAACTGGTTAAAACATCTAATCCTTCACTTCAAGAAGTGTTGAACTGTTATGTCTGGAGTAAGTAGAACTCCAGTTTGCTCTTGGTATCTACTCCAGAAGTGCCTAAAGTTTGTAAAGACGCTAATTCATTGAGTGTTCTTTACATTTCTTTCTCTTATGTTATGGATCCTCATCTCCTTTTAGATTTTCCCTCAGAGGCCCTCAGCTCTTTTTGATGACTCTTTTGGTGCATTTTCAGCTGATCAGGTTTGTGTGTAAATGCCATCTGGATTAAGTATTTGCTTTGGTAATAGGTAGTATTTATTTTTACCCATATAGGATTGAAGTAAAACTCCTGACCTACTCCTGTCTGCTTCTGTTTTCTTGCTATCCATGCCCTTCAGTTTCATTAGTTCTCCTTCTAGCAAGCGTGGCTGCTGTTGTGAAAACTTAGGAGGTGTAGATAGCAAATTCAATGTTTTTTTTTTTTATAGAGTTAATGCTTCTGAGGTACCAGTATAAATCAAATCGTATGCTACTAGCATAGCCCTGTGTTTTTCCCAGCTGAGCTGTCCATTGAACTTAGTGAGGTAGAGTTTGCCCACTTCATGAATGAAGGACTGTCACGTTGTGCAATCATTGCTGTATCTACTGCTTGTTCCTTTGATGGCAGGAAACTTCCTGAGAAACTTCTTGAAATGGATGGTGGAAATTTAACTGCTTGTCCTGTCATCAAAGATGGGAGCAGGGAAAATCCTTTAGTTCCATGCTTGAGGAATGCTGTACAGGAGGAAGTTGAAGGCGTAACTGTCTGTGGATGAATAACTGATCTCCGAATGAGCAAACAGGCAGTTTTTGGAAACATCATCTTTCAAGTTGTTGAGCTTTATCTCTTACAGAGCTCTCTGCCTGTGAAAGACCCATTCAGACTTCGATTTAATGTAGTAAATGATCTCAGAGGGTAAAATGTGTATAGGGTACAGCATTATTCTCAAAGTGTCCCAGTGGTATGTGTCATAGTGGTGTTACAGTAGTTGACTGTGTCTGGGATTTGGTTTATCTCCATTTTTCTCTTGATTTAAGGGCTTTATACGGCTCCAAATGTTGATTTGAATGCAGTGAATAGCAATGACAACATGAGACATCTTCAGCTGTTGTTTTAAGTGTCCTCTATATTTTTTAGGGGTGAAAAAAGTGTCTTGTTTTTTCCGCCTTTCTGTCTTGAATAGTTAAGTCTTCCGTTGGGCAGCTGACACGCAGATTTCTTTGTTCAAAGAGAAATTTCACTGTGAACATCCAGTAATTCTTGAGCTTCTGTAAGCTGAGTGCTGTTAACATCTCAAGTAAATTTTTTCCAACAAGAATAAGTTGATGGAAACAGTGTTCCCAAAGAATCTTATCTTTATTTCCTTTTGCTGAATTTATTCTATTTGAGGGTAACGAAGGGACTAGTGGCTTATTAACAGTTTTATTTCTCTTCTATAATCTTTCTTTAATTCTGTTTAATTATTTTGCCTTTTCTTTTGTGCTTACTGCTACCTCACTGGCTAGATTTTCACACCAAGGCCTTGTGACTTGTTTGCTGATTCCAATGGGGTTTTTTCACCAAAGAAGGTTGGTTTAGTAATCGTAGTGGATTTAAATTTAGAAGAACTTTAGATAGAGAGTTTTTTAGCTGTTTGTATCAGAGAGTGTTAGTAGCTTTAGATTTTCTTTTGATCTTAACAGACTTCGCCAAATGATCACCTAACCTGTATTGCCCAAGAAGAGCCAAAGTTGATGCCACATGAGTTTCAAAATTTTACTGAAGCAACCTTTCCTGCTGTTGGACTTCCCTTGTCAAAGTTTAAAGAGACTTTACAAGGCATCTTTTTTTTTTTTTTTTTTTTTTTTTTTTTTCCCAGCTGAAGCCCTTATTCCCTCTATTGGTTGATACTTCAGATAACTAAGCAGTCTGAGCTGTATTTCTGCTATTACTTCGTGATACTCTTCAGTACTGCAAGAGGCTGTATTGGAAAAAAATGCATTATGGAATAACCTCAACATACAAAGCAACACTGCTGGATTAATATACATTCTCCACAGCTGTGGGAAGAAGCCTGAAAGTAGGTTCTCAGTTCTAATTAACTTTTCTTTTTTTTTCTTTCAGACTCCTCATCTTGTAAACCTTAATGAAGATCCACTCATGTCTGAATGTCTACTTTACTACATCAAAGATGGTATTACTAGGTGAGGATTGGTGTTAATATGCTCTGAAGTTTGCTTTTTTGCTTGCTTAAATCCCCATGCTGGAGACACTGTAAATAATCACTGTGCCTTGAGCTACTCAACTTGCAAGTACAAATGAAGCAGGAGACTGCTGTAGGTGGAAAAAAGTACAGAAATGCATTTTCTTTTAAGTCGATTTTGTGCTTTGGAATTAGTGTGTGGAGTCACTCAGCTTTATAAGAACTTTGTTATTACACCTGGGCAGTAAAAGAAAGCATGGTATCCCATTTAGCTTACAGAAAAACAAAAGTAATAAAACTTATGGAAAATGCCTTTGAGCTTTTGGTGGGTGGAGGATTGAAAACTGTAGTAAAAACTACCGGAATATGGATCAGCATTCACTTTATTATTAAACCAAACATTTTAAATGCCTCAGAACAATTAATGTATTCTGCATTCACATGTATGAGATTAAATTTAATTGCCAGATCTGGAATTTGAAACAGGTTTTATTTCAAAACTTACCGACAAGACATCTGGAAGGAGGGAGATGGGTTTTGTTATCTTTGGAGCACTAAGTTTGGATGCTTGGTTTGTGTATTCTTGGGGAACAAATGGAGAAGAGAATAGAAACAGGTGCTGTTGTATGGAACTACTCTAATATGTGTTGGACCTATTGAAAATAATATCAAACTTGTAGAGAATTCAGCACAGAATCATGAGAATAGCTTAGGGCTTGAGAAATCGTTGTAGGTGTTGAGCCTAGTGTCAGAATGTGTGCAGTAATAAGTAGAGCAAGAAATTCATAAACATTAGAATTGAAAAATTAGTTATCTCTATCTAGGATTGTTCAAACACTTTAGTTTGGAATGGTCATAAATCTTCATGCTCCAGGGTGACAGCCAGCTGAGTGTGGCATCAAATTACTCAGCAAGAGTCTCTGGACCTTTTTTGCTTCTTTATTGAAGTGCAGATGGTGATTATTGGAAGGGATGATCACTGTATGCCAGCTGAAATGCACCACTGGAATTTCCTGTCGCTCTTGTTTTTCCTTCTGCATTCCTTTGTTAAAGGGAGAAGGGGCTACACAAGAGGGAAGGAAACACATTAAATCCAGAGGTGTTTAACATTTCAGTTCTCTTTTTAAATCACATGTTTTAAGAGAGAGAAAACTTCTCTTTTGTTTTGTCAAGCTGTTAGCCTCTAATTAATGGGAAATCTGCTAAGTCCTCTGCAACACAGAGTTACGCAGCAGTTCAAACCTTTAAATTTGAAGGATAGTCTTAATAGCTTAGACTTTTTTTTTTTTTTTTTTTTCCCCTGTGTTTTT
>WHYT01014996.1:43014-94190 GCA_009806455.1 Tetrax tetrax
CCTTTTTTTTTTAATTTTTTATTTTTTTTTTTGTTAGTAGAAAGAGAGGCAGATAGTGACAGACCTCTAGGGTTTGCACACTTCTGTTTCTATAGACTGCTCCCTAAAATCTCATTAATCAATGTTGCTTTCTTCATAGTTATTGTTACTTTGGAGCCTTGTGAACGATCAGAAACCTACGTTAATGGCAAGAGGGTTATACAGCCTGTGCAGTTGCGCTCAGGTAAGAAATGTTAGAATAGAATTATTTTTTTTTTTTTTGAGACTCTTTATCTAAGGTTTGTCCATGTGTGACGTTTGCATCATATGCAGAGAATGCTGGGTACTGTTAAAGGACAGCAGCGCTACCTTTTTGCAGTGTAGCTTTTAAACAGAAGTTGGTACCATTCTTCTGCTGGCAGCAGTTTGTTTTCTTTCTTTGCTGCACTAGCTGTAAGTGTACTTAAATATTGACTGGTGCGCAGCATCCTGCTTGTCCTTCTGCTTACCCTGATATTATTCAAACGCATTCTTGCCCAAACCTATTACCCTTGGCAGTCTCAGTGAGACAGAGCAGACAGACTGCCATTTGGTGATGGAAAATTCCCAGTTTCCTGCCAAAGCTATGATATGACCTTCTGCAGGAGTACAAGAGCTTTTCTTTTCTCTCATGAGTTTTCCCACTCATTCCCCTACATTCCTTTAGAAAGGCATGTGGGGGAAGAATTAGAGGGGAGGGAGTGGCGTCCCAAAGTTGTTGGTCTTAACCTGTCTCTTTCAAGCTATGATGCTTTCTGTGTCCCTCCCTTGTTTTTCCACTGGTAAAGAAAAAACCAAATAAACAAATAAAACCCAACCCCAGAATTATTTGTGCTAAATTGTGAGTATTTTTATGCAACCAAGTATACTGACTTCAGCATAAGTCTGGGCAGTGAGGGAAGAACAGGGTTTTTTTTGTTCTCTGCCTGCATATGGCTTATATTGTATGCTGTGACTTTATAATTTAGTAATTTTTTTTAAAGATATTTTTCCTTTCCTTCTCCATCTAGATAATGAGTTAACAGAAGAATACATACACGGCCTCTGTCTTTAAGAGCCTGTATTTTAATAAAATGTTGATAAGGACAGTTTTGGATAGTTTCAAGATCTATTTACTAGAACGTCTTTTTAAAATTTTGACTACATTAATATCCTCTCTGGAAGAGCAGAGGCATTTTACTGTCTTCAATCAAGCACATGTTTCAGGCTTTGTGGACATGTAATATGTCTAGGACTTGGCCAAAAGACTTAATTAATATTAAATTTCTTCAGCTCTTTTGACAGTAGTGTAAAAGAAGCTGTAAAATCCTTCCATAAATCCCACTGATTAGGACTCTAATAAAATCAATACATTTAAACTGTATTTTAAAGAAAAGTAAGCACTTTGCATTCCAGTGTTTGAAATTAGGCTTTTCCAAGCTGAAAATTCTGCTGAAGTGACTTTTGCCCACCTTTTGTCACTGTCACTAGAGCAGAGGAGTGGGATTTACTGCAACTGTTGGTCAATCTCCAAGTTTGTCCTTTAATGTTTTAAAAACTCTGCTAGAATATTAGATTGAACCCCTGAGGGTGGTGTTGTCCCCTATAAACACTGCTGCTGTACAAACCAGGCATTCTTTTTTTTGTTTGTTTGGGGTTTTTTTGTTTTGTTTTTTTTCCCTCTTGTCACCTAGGTAACTTGCATGTATACAGAAATCCTTCTAGGGCAAACTTTTCTTATGCTGCCACTCAACAGGATAACTGAGTTGAATCATTCAGTGGTGCTTTTCAATGGTTCTGTAATCCTTACCTGAACGAGTTTTAACTTCTTTTTCTGTTTTTAGGAAACCGTATCATCATGGGTAAAAATCATGTCTTCAGATTTAACCATCCAGAGCAAGCACGAGCAGAAAGAGAGAAAACACCGTCAGCTGAGACTCCCTCTGAGCCAGTGGACTGGACATTTGCTCAGAGGGAGCTTCTGGAGAAGCAGGGCATTGACATGAAGCAGGAGATGGAGAAAAGGTAAGAAAATAACTCAAAATTTCTACCTGTAACAAGGAGGAGTCAACTGTAGGTTATTTGGGTGGTGTCCGTGTAAAACCTAAACCTAGGTTCTGCCACTTAACATCTTTGCTACCTATTGGGAAGGTTTAGAAAGCTCTCTCATTATTTTACTTGAGTTTCAATGCTCTATCTCCTTCAAAAATAACAGACTGCTAAACCTATAGACCTTTTGGTGAAGGGCTGAACTGCAGCTTATAGGAAGTTTCACTTCTATAGTACTGCAATGGACAAATAACACTTGCTTTAAAGTGAAATGACTTTTACTGTTGTCACTGTAATTCGGTGGGCTGTGCATGTAGAATAACACCAACGTGAAAGTAATGATCTCTTTGGCTACTTCTCTTCTTTTGTTCATCTTCAGATTACAAGAAATGGAGATTTTGTATAAGAAGGAGAAAGAGGAAGCTGATCTCTTGTTGGAGCAGCAAAGACTGGTATGTGTCCTTACTTCAGATTAACTCTACCTTTGGCAAACAGTAATTCCTGTCCTTGCTTATCTGAAAGTTTAGGAAACCTGCTTGGGTTGTCTGCACAATGCAGTTCTCCCTTTGTTTTCAAATACTTTGTGCCTACAGTGAATTATTATCAGTGAGAGTGAGCTCCTTCATGTTAATTCAGCGATCGCAATTGACAATGAAGTGGCTTTCATCAGTTATTGTTGGGACAGGTTGGATTTCTTGCAACTTAACCTGAAAGAAGAGCATTTCTATGCTCTGTGTTTTTTCAAGTTCATTTCTAGTATTCTAAACAACTACTTTTTGGGATGTTTGCCTTTATTTTTGTCTTGGATCACCAGAACGTACTAATTTTGTGCTGCCAAAGAGATTCCCAGAACACTGATACGCTAGATCTATTTTTTGAATGATGTCTGAAAATGTTGCTGCATTGTGCATGTTTTAACCCTTCTCCCTCTCCCTGCATGGAGTTCCTTGTAAGGGTCTTAATGGTACACATGCCGATGGTGGGGTTATGACTAGGGAGCAGCGTGCAAGGGGAATGTTAACTCATTCAGAACAACAGGAATTCCACCATTCCACCTACTTCTTAAGTAGAAAATCTGAAAGATTAAGTCTTCCCACCGCAAATACCTTCTGAAGTGCGTTACAACTAGAAATGCATGCAGTCTTCAAGCACCCTGTGAATTCTAAAAAAAGAGACAAAGCCCAGAAATTAAATCTAGATTTTCTTAAGAAACCTGAGTCTCCTGATTCTACTTTAACTACATTGGGTTGTCTTTTAGCCAGAACACAAATGTGGTTGTGCCTGAATTCTAATAAATATTTCTAAATTGTGATTCATTTGTTTGTAGTACTAGTTTGAGACCACTGAAAACTGTGGGTTAAATGCATGCTGGGTTTAAACTGTAAAGCGCTTCCCCTTTTCCCAAAAGCAGAATGGAGCAAAGTACTGTGGCTTCCATGGGTAGCAGCTACATCATTTTTAGTCTATATTATACACTTAAAGACTTCTGCATCTCTAATTATTTCATCTCAAGGCACTAATTTCTTGGATGGAAAGGAGTGGTTGCAGACTTTGAACCAATGCAAGACTTAGTTCAGAAAGGAAATTAAGATCTGGATAATGTAATGCTTCATCTCTGCAATTTTGTAGTTAAAATTTGTGTAGCTGAAAGAAGTATGGCAAAAATCACTTCAATGTGAAAAGAAAAATAGTTTGAGTACAACACATAGCCAAAACTTACTCCAACGGAGATGCATGTAATGGAATTGCCTCCCTTAAGTTGTAGCTGACAGGCGTAAGCTAAGGTATTGTATGAATTAAAGACGTAAGAATCTGTTGTCTGGGGAGCTCCTTCAAATAAGGCTGCAGTCACAAAAGTGTTGTGAAGGGAATCTGTTTCCCTGGATACTTGAGATTAAGGGAAGGTTCTTTAGATAGTGGGTTGTTTAATAAAGTAATAAAGTTACTGATTTCTTTAGGATTGTTTTGGATTTGCTGATTTCAATTAGGGGGCAAAGGTGGAAGCCTATCCTATGTGCATTACGAATATAATTCCTGAAGGACACCCTTCCTACTTGTAAGGGGTCATATCAAACAAGATCTTTGGTTTGTTAGGCAGTATTCTGCTAATCGTGGTGCTTAATAAGAATATGTCAGATGACAGCAAAACTTCTTGGCACATCTCATCATTTTTGTGTCACTGGATGCAGAGTCTGGAAGGGACAGGATTAATGAATTCATATGTCAGTGGGGGAAAACTGGGAATGCATTTCAGCTCGTGTACCTTAAAAGTATTTACATGGCTGTGATATGTAGCTGCAATAGTAGGTTTTCTGCCTTACTGCTCTGTAAGATGGATATTGAAATATAAATACTCTTGTTCTAAAATGGAGTATAATTTTGGGTACAAGAAGCTGGCTAATCCTGCTTACCAGATCGTTTTGGTTTTGTGCTGAGACTCCCACCAATTTGGGTATTTATTTCTTAGATGTCCTGTATAGAAAAGATAAATAATAGCTCATCCCCCAAAATTTACAACTGATACGTATTTGCCTTGCTGGTATTACTAGGGAATAGAAATAATTGTTCTCTATTTTACAAATTGAATGTGTTTAATGGAGTTAAAATTATCTTCCTGGTTTTCTTGGTCATAATGCCTTTGCAGTGACCACTTGATGTTAGAATGTGGGTATACACCTACGTTAGTTGGTCTGGTGAGTGCGCACAGGGCAATGACCACGTAGTGTCTCTTAATCGGCTCTTTATATGCAACACATGCTTTACCCATAGGTTACAAAATTACCATATTACTACTTATAAGGATAATCCCGTGGAACTTGAGACTTAATATCTGAGTACTTTGTGTTTTGCCTTTCTGAACGTAACCTTGAATGTGGAGATGGTACAGTGTCTTCCTCCAGGACATCTTTTGTTTGCACTGCAATATGCTATTTCCTTAGGCCACAAAATTTGTTGGCTGTAAATTCACAAAGAGTTTATGTTCTGTTCTAAACCAGTGTTTTGCTTATATTTTTGACCTAAACTAGGAGAAGTGGATTCTCTAGTGCTATTGTTAAATATTTAAAAACACATAAGGTCACAAAAGCTCAAATAATGTAAATCTTAGGCTATAGAGTTTGTTGACCGTAGACAGAACACTATTTCTTTTACTTCCTTTAATCATTCCCCCCCAAATTATATTGTGTTCCGTTTTCTTTGTGGTCTTCTACCCAAAGTCTTAAGTTTAGGAACCTGTGGTTCTGAGTCAATGAACTGAGATTCCTTTGGTTTTAGAATAACTGGTTGTTATTGTTCCCATTTTCTCATGTCCTACAATTCTTTATGTGAACGTTAGGGATGTTAAACAGAGGTTCATTAGACACTGATGTGTTTTATTGAAGATGTTTGGATCACAGTAATACGTAGGCTTTGTTAAAGAGATATCTGAAATTAATAATCCTTTAAAGAGAAATAGTCTGACTTCAGTTCCTGGTTGCAGTAGGCAGTAATGGATATCCTTAACGTCAGAATACCTGAACAGACGTTCCTAGCATGTGGAAACCTGAAGCTCTGCTCATTAGAAATCATTTAGCAAAAGGTGGAAAACTTGTAATAAAGAAGCAGAATATGCATAACGCTTAGCAAATGTGTGAAAGTTTCAGGCTCTAGGGTTTGAGAAGAGGACAAAGCAAGGATATCAAATTGAGAATTCATATTAAAGCAATTTTAAAAAATCATTACTGCTGCATTCTTCTGAAGCTCATTCTTCGGACAGACAAGACTGTTAATATTTTTTTTTTCTTTAAACTAAGCAACAAGGTGAAAAATGGGGAAAAAAACAAAAACCAAACCACAACCCACCTCTGAAACTCTGATTCTGGATATCCTTTTAGCTTGTAGCAAGTCTTGGAATATGAACCACTGTCTTCACCTCTCATAGTGGCACTTACAGTCCTTTTAACATTGAACCTTTCGGCTGCTTCTGTTTCATTTTTTCTTATCGTCTAACACTTCTCTGGCTGCTGTTGTAGTGAAGTGGATTCTAAACTTGAGCATCCCTGCAACCAAGTGCAACGTTACTAACCAGTGTTAACCTGACTTACTCTGGCTACTCATGACATCTCTGATGGCTGTTGTGTTCACCTACCTGGGAAGGATTTGCTGAAAGAAGCAAGAGCAGTCACCAAGGCAAATGTGTGTGGCGGGGATTTGCATGTCTCTGTAGCATGTGTCAAGTGCAGTTTACACTTGGTTTTTAATTTATTTAATCAAGAACTCGGTTTTAGTTGATCTATTTAAAGGTTTTGGAAGGGATTGGGAGGGAAGAGTTTAGATTACCTGCTATTTTGAGATGACAAGACTTTAAATATAATATTAATCTTAATTTAGTGAAGAGCTCCAATTTTGACAGTCCATGACTCTTGAAGATACATTTTAATGTCCTAGCACTCAGTCTTCAGGGACTTCCTTATCACTTGTTCTATTTTGATTTTTTATTTAGTTTTCTTTGCCTGCTACTTCTTGTTTAGCTTTTCCATTTTCTTACAATTTTAATTTTGGTTATTTTGGGGCCACTTCTTGATTTTTGTTTTTCCAAAGGATGCAGACTCTGATAGTGGGGATGATTCGGACAAGAGATCGTGTGAGGAGAGTTGGAGACTGATCACTTCCCTGAGAGAGAAGCTGCCCCCCAGCAAGCTCCAAACCATTGTAAAAAAGTGTGGCCTCCCCAGCAGTGGGAAGAAACGAGAGCCTATTAAAATGTACCAGATACCCCAACGTCGACGCCTTAGCAAAGACTCCAAGTGGGTTACCATCTCAGACCTAAAGATTCAGGCTGTGAAAGAGATATGCTATGAGGTAGCGCTCAATGACTTCAGGCACAGTAGGCAGGAGATTGAGGCTCTGGCCATTGTTAAAATGAAAGAGCTTTGCGCCATGTATGGGAAAAAAGATCCAAATGAGCGTGAATCGTGGCGAGCTGTTGCTCGTGATGTCTGGGATACAGTAGGAGTTGGAGATGAAAAAATTGAAGATGTTATTTCCAACGGCAAAGGAATAACTGATGTGGATGACCTTAAGGTGCATATAGACAAATTGGAAGATATTTTGCAAGAAGTGAAGAAGCAGAACAACATGAAGGATGAAGAGATCAAAGTTCTTAGAAATAAGATGCTAAAAATGGAGAAAGTTTTACCTCTGATAGGGTCTCCAGAGAAAGCCCAGTCAACTGTAGCTAATATTAAGTCTCCGAACTCTGCCAGTGTGGTGGATGTGGATAGGAAGCCAACGGGTGACTTAAAAAGAAGTGAGAATGATGAACTCGCTAAAGAGGAGCGTGTTTCTCAGTTAATGGCAGGTGATCCAGCTTTCAGACGTGGGCGATTGCGTTGGATGAGGCAAGAACAGATTCGATTTAAAAATCTGCAGCAGCAGGAGATAGCAAAACAGCTTCGTCGACAAAATATGCCTCACCGATTTATTCCGCCTGAAAATCGCAAGCCCCGCTTTCCTTTCAAAAGCAATCCCAAGCACAGGAACTCATGGAGTCCAGGCACACATATAATCATCACAGAGGATGAAGTTATAGAGGTTAGAATTCCAAAAGAAGATGATAAGAGCAAAGATGAAAACAAAGAAAAAGAAAGCAGAGCTGCTTCTAAAGACCCTCAGCAGCTATGGAATTTGTATGGCCCCCAGAGGAATCAAGATAATATCCAAATTAACAGGCAGCAGTTAAACACACAGTCACAGCCTAGCAATCCGCAGCAGCCGTCGCCTCAGTTGCGCTGGAGAAGCAATTCTCTCAATAATGGCTCTCCAAAAAGCTTGCGGCGTCAGACATCGACCTCATCTGAATCGTTGCACTCATACAGCGGGCAGCAGAATCCAGACCTGCAGACTTTCCAGCAGAAACGCCACATCCACCAGCACCGACAACCCTACTGCAGTCACAACAACGGAGGCAGTGCAGAAGGCAATACGGCTAACTTCCCCCCCAAACAGACTGACCGGCTTAACCACTATAACCAGTTTGTGACGCCCCCACGGATGAGGCGCCAGTTCTCAGCACCTAACCTCAAAGCAGGCAGAGAAACTACAGTATGATTAGTTGGCCAGCAGTAGTCTGGGGGAGGAGGGAAGCAAGGGCAATTCTGGCTCATCATTAAGAAACAGCCAGGATTGGCTTTGCTTAAGTCTTGGGTTTTGTCTGGCCAGGTAGAACTCGAGTCATTTGCCATACGAACACAAGGTACTGGCCCTGGAGCCCCTTCAGTTTGCATGTGACTTTTGGTGCCGTTTTAACAACCTTGATTGGAAGAACGTTCTGAAAAATTGGAAGAAATTTTCATAGACTAGAAGACTTGAGGGAGGGATGTGGAGGGGAGAGGTTCCCTGCTAGCTCATTTACCAGTTATTTTTTGTGTGTGTGTCTTGAAGTATTTTTCTAATGCTGAAAACATTGTCTGGAACTTACCTTCCTGTGTTTCATGTAGACAATCAAAAGAGGAATTTAGTTTATAGCATTGAATGTTTCTTGTGACCTTTTTCTTAGCAATAAGGAAACTGACCCTCTGTTTTTAAATTGATCTGGCTCTTCAGAAAAATATTTTCCACTCTTAAATTCTTAATAACAATCTATAAACCAAAAGTTGTCGGCTGACAAGATATGTGGCTTTTATAGAGAAATTAAGAAGAGCTATTGGGTCGCAACACTCCTACTCCCTGAGTAGGAAGTCTCTTTTCTCCTTCTACTTAAGTTCATAATTATAGTTATGAAATTGATGTGATAGTTAAACTTGCCTGAATGAAATTTTATGTCAGAATATACGTATTGTTGAAGCAATACTTAGGAAATAAGCTTTTTCTAATTCCCATTGTATTTCTAAATATGATCGTTTTTAAATATTATACAGAGATTGTGGAAAGGAACTAGGATTTTTCAACACTCATGCAGGAAGAAGCCTCAAAAAGCTAATCTTTTTTACTTTATGTTTTCAGCTTTCTTGGGTATGAGTCTGGGAGATGTTCTTGAAATAGTTACGAAGAATTATAGATCACTACTTGGAATTGGTTGAACTCTCAAAGATAGGAGAGTTGACCTGTTTCATCTTAATGTGGTAGTGCCTCTGGTCTTGGATTAAACCTCTGCTTCAAGACTTGCTTAATAAAGGAGAAGGTCATTTTGAGGAGAAAATAAGATTCCTTTTCCTTCTCCCCACACTAAAAATGCATGTTTAAAATTTTTAATATCTATTATGATCTGAAGAGGTCTATACTTGCAGGTGATTTGCCATAAGACAAATACTTGCAATCCCTACTTCAGATTGTTTCAAACAAATTGTACAAAAACTATTGATTAAGGAGTAGGCTTTATGAGCTTCAGGTTTTATCTTAATTGGAGAGTCCCAGTTTTTATTACACACTTTTTCTTTCTGAGTTTCTTAAAGTGCAAAACAAAGTTGCACTTCTAAAAATCCGTAGACTTAAGCATAAGCCAATCGAAAGCTTTGTGGACTTACTTTGCTTTTAAATTTAACTCGAATGCAATTTTTAAAACCACATTGGCTACTCCACCCCGTTTGGTAAGATAGGTCCACTTTGCAGTGTATCTGTACAGTTAAATGATCTGTGCTGTTTTGCACAAGTATCCTTAATTACTTGAGGTTGCTTATTTTTTGATAAAATATAAGCCCTACTGGTAATTGTTACTTCTGCGTGTTTCAGCATAGCTGTAGATGAGTAGCAAGTGCCTCAAGCTTACTTTCTATCTTATTTTTGTTTCCTGCCGTACTTCCCCCCTGTCAGCTGCACATGGTGTAGGTGCTGGTTGCAACACATGGTAAGTGGCAGCCACGCACCATTTACCTATCAATTAATCAGGTGTCAACTCCTAAGTCTCTTCACTTGTGTTACTGATAGGATAAGGTGGCCTTCTGATGTAGGAGATGTATCCTCCTAAAAGAATCAGCTGGTCCTTTCACTTGGGACACTTTTTTTTTACGGCAGGTTTAGTGTTGTGTCCAAATTCAGCTTTGTAATTTGCATTTGTCTCATGCTTTGGCCTACTTGAATGAAGGAAATAAAGCATTGTGTCCGAAAATGTCCTGATTCTTAAAGAAAAGAAGCTTTGTAGATAAGTAAAGCTCTCTTTGATCTTGAGTCAGAATTGCAAAATGAGTTTTGGGCTGCAAATAATATTTTGCTGTTGCCTTTATTTTAGAATCCTGTTTTAGTAGTGCATTGCACTTTGGTTTTGTGCGTGTCGAGAGTTATGAGCTCTTTCGTATCCTCAAAAAGGCTTGAACTCTCTTAAAAATGCATGGTTGGGAAAATCCTCTCAATTCTGTAGGAATACGTGAGCCGAACAGAGTTAGTGTGCATGGGATAGGTCTTGAGAGAAGACCAAACCAATTTTATGTCCCATTTTGCTGAGGATTGTGGCTGCCTGTGCGAAATCACCACGTGATTGAACATGGGCTAATTTAGGAATCCATGCAGCTACATGTCTGACATGAGATTAAAAACTTCTGCTACTTGATATTTTAATGCTAGACACTAAAAAATTTTTGCCAACTTATCTCAGCTTAAAAATCTGAGAAGAAATATCTGTAAATGCCTGAGTGGCGGTGGTGAACGATACGTTACCAGCAGGCTGTGTTACCCCACTGTGCTAGTCAGCACTAGGAAAACAACCCCGCTTCTTCTGTTGTATGATTTGACAAAAAAGAAAAAGGATAGTCGATGTCAAAATGGAGCCCAGTCTGCTCAGAGGAAGCAGCTTTTTTCCTGGCTTTTACAAGGATATTACAGAAATTAAACCTGGGAGGAGGGGGAAGTCCCATTTTAAGGACTGAATATTAATTACAGTGCAATGCCTCATCTGATAAGGGAAGCAGTGTGAGAACTTACAGATCTCTTTGCACTACTCAGAAATACGCATACCTCTCACTCCAAATTCTCTTTTAATGGAGCTAACGAACAGTAATACAGCTGCTTCCATAGAAGACTGTGTGAATAGGCTTTCAGGTTAATGGAAATGTGGCATCGGTGATGGGAGCACTGTTTTAGTAAACTTAATTGCCAGTGCTAAGTGCTGGTGTGCTGTGCGCTTTGACAGCTGGCTTGTATTCACCTGTGCCTTAGTGACGATTTCCTAAATATTCTTTAGGACTCACTAGGGACACGTGGATTTGGGGAGGTGGTGGGGGGGAAATGCATGCCACTAGCGCTCCTCTGATTGACTTCAACATCCTTTCTCAAGCAATCTGAATTTAGGGATCTGTCAAATTAGAGGATGCTGTTTTTATCAGTACATTCAGCATAGTTTCAAGATCTCCCTCACTGATTGTCCTTTTATCCTGTATATGTTGAAATTTGTTCTTTATCCTTTATATGTTGAAATTTAACTCGGACACTTCCCATTGAACAACGTCAGGAGCTGCCACATGAGAAATCTATGCTGTGTACCCGTTTGTACTGTAAAGAAAGCAGTGAGCTACCTTTGAATTAAATGGGATTTTCAGCTCTGTCCATTGTTTAAGAAAAAAAAAGTTTTTGGATTGTTATAAGAGCAAGCATCTGCCTTGTGAAAAGCAGAACTGGTTTGTATTGTAACAAGTGCTCTTTCAATAAACTATGAAATACTCTTGTAAGTGTCAGACTTGTCTCAGTGAAATGGAAATGAAGCTTGATTGCAGGCTTGTCCTGATGTTGTTTTTTTTTCTTGGGGTTGGTATTGTTCTGGCAGAGTTAAAAGGATTTCTTTAATTGTTCCTCAGTCTAATTCTTGTAACTCTGTCCACCCTGACTTTTTTTTTCTGTCACATACCTTATTTACAAAAAAAACCCAAACCAAAACCAAAAACCCCAAACCTTTTCATATTGCAAGGGGATACAAGCCATACTCCTCTTCAGCGCTGTCCCATTGTACCATCTTGTGTGCTGTTTATCTAAATTCTGGAAGAAAATACTGAGCTGGCTGTTCTCTATTTATTTGCTCTCTGAAGACAAAACCTGACTTTTTTGTGTACCTCAAATACAGGAGGGAATCACATACACTACAGTATCATTGCAGACATCACATACACCCAAAGAATCCAAGTTCTTGTGGTACAGTGTTCCACTTAAAAAGCGAGGCAAGTCCAGTCTGGTTTCAAGAAGCTTGGCCTAGTCTGAGTGTATGACTTTTTTTTTTTTTTTTTTTTTCCTCCTTTCCCTTCCTGTTTTCACAAAAATATGATTGTTGTGGCTTTAGGTATTTCTGTGCCCCCGGGTAAAATAAACTTTGCATTCCCTTTCCCCACATCCATGGAGCTAATGATATCAACCAGTGTGAAGCTGTACTACTGTATGCATTGGGTTCTGGGGAGTCTAGGCCATGGACGTCGTTCAGGGCAGCTTCTAGATGTCAGGTTTTTTTTCTTTTTTTAGCAATTCGGGTACCTTTACATCAGTATTGACAATTCTGTGTGTATTGTCACTAGTCAGATGTGGAAATGTTTCTCTGGAGAGCTGAGCAGTCTCTCGGTAGAGCAAACCAACCCCTTTTACAGTGCAGTCACTGCATCCATGTGAACCAACCTGAAATTCATCTTTCATCTATTGCTCAGTGCCAATTATTTTTAAATACTACCATAGTATCAAGTGCCAGGAGGGAATCTTAGAGTTATTTTTCTCCTTAAGGAAATGGTACCTATTTCTTTCAAAACTAAGTAAAAGAATTGAAGTTTTTTTTCCCCATAATGAAAAAAAAAAATGTTCATTAGCGTGGAGTCAATAAAAGTGAGTGTCTACTTATAGTAAACATTTATTTGTCTAGGTATTTACATGTACAGAAGATACACTTGCTTGGCTCACAAGTCTGAAAATAGAGAAGACAAGAAGCAGATCTTTGTCTTTTGAATGAATTTAATGTGCCTGTTTTTTTCATGCTGGAAGTAGAATTTTCAGAATGAAATGCTCCTGATTTTTGACCATTCCCCTTGCAGCTTTTCAGTTTCTTCAAAAGAATCTGGTAAAAGATTCTACTTAAGCACTACTTGAAGAGCTTTTCATTTTTTTTTTTTGTTTCTACAGTCTAGCTGCTCAAAATGATACCCTCAGATTATCTTCTTCAAACTACAGGAAAATAATTTATTTTGCCCTTCCTTACAAGTAAGAGAAGCTTGGTTTTGCCACTTTGCATCTGACCTGTATTAGCATTCAAATGTATTAGCATTATCTACATGGATGGAGGAAAAAAGATCAGAGAGAGTGTCTTTATGTTAACAAATTCAGAGTATGCTATTTCAGAACTAGAGAAGTTTGAAACCTCATTGAGTCTAGAATAGTTTTTTTGGTGAATCATTAAGAATTTCAGAAGTATCAAAAGAAAGGATATGTTTGTTTCCTCTGTAGTTCTACTGCTGCTGGGCTAAGATTTCTTTACACTGTAAGTATGTAGTCATCTTGGAGTGAGTGGAGTAGACACAAATGAAGAAGGAGCATTTTAGCCAAATAAAATTGCGAGAAGAAATCAGAAAATTAAAATGCAACCCTCTTACAAAGCCCATATATCTTTAATAGTTCAGTTTTGTCTCCCTAAAGGTCATGAGTATTGAATTCATGGTATTGAAAATTCTGCACTTTCAGGTGGTTGTTCTAAAAGCACAGCTACTGTTTTTTAATACTACCTCCAGGAAATGTTACTTATAAACTTAAAGGAACATTCTTAAGGTTTATCTCCTTTCCAAATACCATCTAAAGGTCTTTCTGACTGAACACAATTATATTGTAACTCTGTTAAGTACTCTACCTGCTGTATGAAAATAATTAGCTGTTTAGGTGGGATACTTAAATAGGATGGGAGGGAAGCGTAAAGCTTTCCTTCAATAGCTGTTAGGCTTAAGAATGTATTACTGCAAGGGTGCATTGGAGAAGAATTTTGGGATTTGGAGCTGTGGAAGACAGAAGGCTGGAATACAAGATGAGTGGCTTCAAGAATTTCCTTAAGACCTCTGTAACATTCTTAGTGAACTGTTGCAACCCTCGTATAGAAATCATGAGAAACCGGTTTGATTTGTGTATGCCACAGGATTATCTTAAAAAAAAAAACAACAAACAAACAAACAAAAACTCAAAAAACCAAAAACACACAAAAACCCTAAACAACAAAAAAACCCAGTAGTGAGGTAGGCTTTGAGACCAGGAACACAGTGACTGTTTCTGTTCAAAATATCTTGAATTTGTATTTGTTTTACCAACAAATAATAAAAAGGTCACTAGGTCTTAGGAGCACTTATTTCAAGGCGTGATTACGCTGAACAGGAAGAAAATGCTCTTACACCAGAAGGCATTGTCAAGTGCTCCGTGTGGGGAATCCTCTGCACAGACTTCTCTGCCTGCTTGCCAGAGTGGCGGTATTTTTTCATCTTGTGATATATTAAATACACATGTGAGAGAGTGATACTTACATCCCAAGAGGAAACTCTGATTGAAAACAAAATATCTTTTTTTTTTTTTTTCTACAATCTGAAATTATTTTTTTTTGTATCAAAAGGCAAATCGGTGCTGTTAACCCTTCTGTTTGAGAAAATGAAGGTGAATAATCCTACGCTTCTAAATATATTTCTGTGCTTTCCTCTATTTCTGCCTCTTTCCCACCTCCCTGAAAGCAGCAAGCAGGTTCCCAAAAATTCCCCTTTTTCCAGTCTTTCGCAAAAAAAAAATCCTAAACCTACAAATACAATGAGCATGTGTATCTGATGATTTTTTTTTTTTAAAAAGCAGTGCTATCTTGATTGTATTGGCCTCTGTCTTCTCTCTTTTCAAGGACATATACTAAAATGATGAATGTTGGTGTGTGACCTCTGAGCGTTAATGGAAATGTCTTTATTTATTTGTTCTCTGTGTCTGTCATTCCATCTGAGGTGTTAGTCTCTCTTAACTTCTTGCTTTTGTCTGTCCTCCTACACGGTATCTCCTCTCTCCCCACAGGACTATGAGAGCAAGCTGCAGGCCTTGCAGAAGCAGGTAGAGACACGATCCTTGGCAGCTGAAACAACGGAGGAAGAGGAGGAGGAGGAAGAAGAAGGTCAGTTTGAAGCTAAAATTATTTGGGATGTAGCCAAGCCTAAAGGAAGACTTGCTATAATGTCTCTTGTGATAGATAGGAAACTTGCTGTGGAAAGCTGTGAAATGCATCTAACTTCTTAATCGGTGGTCTTCACAGCATAGAGATGTAAAATGCCTATTCATAGAATAAGTTCCACATGAACAGTAGATATACATCCACAGATTCTGTTGATGTGCAAACTAGATCAGTTTAACTACAAGCTTTGATTTGGTGGTCTTGAATTTGAAGATTTCTATCTCTTGGCACTAACAGAGTTCAAATGTCTTAAACCAAACTAATACTGTTGCCTTTGTTTCCTTGGTTTGATTTTGAAGTTTCTTTTTTCTCCTTGGTTGCAATTCTTAGAATTCATGCTGTGACATGTCCATATAACTCAATTTCAGGATAGTAGATAGAGTTTACTATTCCTGTAATCCTTGTTTTCGTTCCACTGTTTCAGCATCTGACTTTAATAGTTGTTAACAAATTTAAAATAGTAGGCGTAGAATTTATTTTGTTTTCTCTGTTCAAAATGACCTTACTTGATCATTACCTCCAATACTAGTGGTGAGGAAGTTTGAATCCAGTTTTTCCACACTGAATAATAAAAATGCACATTTTTGTTTTCTGTTTTTCTCTTCCAGGAAAGGTGTTGACAAATTTGATGACACAGTCAGCAATAGTATTAGATATTTCATGTGATGATTTAGAGAAGAAACCACAGTGTTTTATTTCTGTTTCTTTGCTCTTCCTAGTGCCCTGGACACGACATGAGTACGAACTAGCACAATGGGCTTTCAGAAAGTGGAAATTTCACCAGTTTACTTCACTGAGGGACCAGCTCTGGGGAAATGCAGTATATCTGAAAGAAGCCAATGCAATCAGTGTAGAGTTAAAGAAAAAGGTAGGGACATGCAGAGTAGCTGTTTGAATTTTCTGACTCATCGATTTTGACTGTATAATCCTGCTTCAAGTGCTCAGAGTTACGTGTAGTCTTTAAGTTATATGTCTCTTGCTTATTAGTTTGGGCTTTAACAGGGTTCAGCAAATGGGGAGTCTCTGATTCAGACTTGTGGCTGAATGAACATCCCATGCAAATCTGGTTGATATTCTCCTATTCTTCTTTTCCCTTATGTTGTTCCTGTTGATATCATAAACACATGTATGTGTACATCCCTCAGGGCCCTATCTTTTCCTTTTTGCTTTTAACTACATGTGGTCATTCATCTGTCCAAGACAAATGGGTGCTACAGGACGTGCTAGGTCTATAGTTTTGCAAACCTCTGCTAGGTGTGCTAATAAAGGCAAGATCTGTTTACTCAGCTGAAAAATATGTTTTATGCCATTTGAGACCAAGAAAAAGTGATGCGAAAAAAAATGCCGAATCTATTCACAGAGATGAAAGTCAAACTGACATCATCCATTGTCTTAGGTTAGGTCTCTGTCCCCTTTGTGATGCTGATATCTGACTTTTCAGAACTAAAATAATTTTCCTTTTCCCGTTCAGGTGCAGTTTCAGTTTGTCCTGCTGACAGACACGCTCTACTCACCGCTGCCTCCAGAGCTTTTGCCCACTGAGCTGGAGAAGACCCGGGACAATAGGCCTTTCCCCCGTACAGTGGTAGCAGTGGAAGTCCAGGATCTGAAGAACGGAGCAACACATTACTGGTCTTTAGAAAAACTCAAGTATGTAAATATTACTAGAGAACAAATTTTCTTATATATCTAAGGAGCCTTAATGAAAAATTTCACCCCTTGCTGTTCGTTCTGTGTTTTTTCTCTGTGCCAAATGCCAACTTTCCAGACAGAGTGGTATGTTTTAAATACCAGCTTTCTAGATTCTTTAAGCAAGTGCATTTGTTCTCCAGCATCTTACCTCACCTCTACATTTAATTTTTGTAACTTGAGGTTAAATTTTATTTTTTTAAATCTAAGAAGGCTCATCAGAGCTCATCTCTCTGCATTAATTTTTTTCGTGTTCCTTTCACTGGAGAAGTTTCCTTGCCACCTGCTTTTATCTAACCTAGTAGTATAGGGCATAACTTATAATAAAAAGCTTAAGAAGATTCTATTTCTATGGAAGCTACACAAATTCTGACTGTAATCTGAATTATTCTCATCATATTCTTGCAAATAGACAAAAAAATTGTCTTTTTCCATTCTCTAAATACTGACCGAAGAACTTTTTTTCCCACTAATTACTTTGGGATGAAGGGTCTTCCACTGTAAAACATTTGTTTTCTTCAATAAAATAAATAAATAAAAGTCTAGAATGGAATCACTTCGTTTTTGAATCAAAATGCCAAGATTTCTAGAGTGGAATGCAAAAAACTGCCTAAATTACTCAGCAACATTATCTGATGCAAGAAAGGAAGCAAAAATTATGCCAGAGCTCCATGTAAAAGAAGACTATTTAGAAGTTTGAATGAAATCAGAGATTCATGTAAGCTTCTGCAGTGACCTTGCCTCATGCTTGGTGGGCTCAGCCTACAAAATTTTTCCCAGAATCCCTAACACGTCAGAGAATTGGAACAGTACCGAACTTAGCGGTACAGACTCCTCTGCTCTTCATTCTCCCTTTCCTCTGTGAAATTTGGCATAGGTGAAGTCAGTGTACCCTACTTCGTGTTTTCTGCTTTTTTTAGTTCACAATTAATTATTTAATCCTCCTTTCCTTTATGCAGGCAGAGGTTGGACCTAATGCGTGAGATGTACGACAGAGCTGGGGAAATGGCATCTAATACACAAGATGAGAATGAAAGCACGATGACAGGCAGTGACCCCTTTTACGATCGCTTCCATTGGTTCAAGCTGGTTGGAAGGTATGGATGATAATCTCAACTGCTGGTACACTGGTAACTCCTGTCAGTTCTGGATGAACTTTGACTTCATGGTTGTAAACTGTAAGACCACTACTGTTGTTTGTGTGTGTCATCTTGCGGGGATTTCTGATAGACTTAAAATATAGTGAAGAGCAGAAAATGCTTTCTAGGATGTTGCCATTTCTTATGTAACCTGTAGAATCTGATTTGACTGAACGCTTAGTGAGCTGTAGTTTATTTTTAAAAAAGGCAGCTACCTAAGCTCTATCTGGAGTCACTGGAGCAGAGCAGTGAGAGTATGAAGAACGCTGGAAACTGAGAGGAAAAGTGGCCCGGGTTATGTGCATATGTGGTTCACATAGTTTGGTCACACCCTTTGGGGAAATACCTAATACCTGATGGGATTCTTTAATATTTCCCGATGTTGGCTGCATCTTTACAATATTTTTATTTACAAAAATGCTACATGTTGGAAATAAGAATTGTAGTTTTGCTAAATGGATGTTCTCTCAATATCTGTATGTTCGGCCATGTTTATTTTCATTTTTCATTTGCTTTCTGCTCAGTTCAAGGATGCTCTTTTTCCTGACCTTGTTAGCGATCCCTTCCCTTATGTTTCATTGCAGTCCAGGTGTTTGTTGTTCAGGTGGTTTCTGTTCTGATGACGACAGATGGCTGTTAAATGAAGCCGCCTTCTTTCCCCTCACTCTGTTAACTGGTATTCCGTTAACTAATATCTAGCTCCCCCATATTCCATGGCTGCGTGAATGAGCGTCTTGCTGATCGCACGCCCTCCCCCACTTTCTCCACGGCTGACTCCGACATCACTGAACTGGCTGATGAACAGCAGGATGAGATGGAGGACTTTGATGATGAGGCCTTTGTGGATGATACTGGCTCCGACGTTGGAACTGAGGAGGGATCAGACCTCTTCAATGATGGGCGCGACCCGTTTTACGACCGATCCCCTTGGTTCATTTTAGTGGGAAGGTTGGTGAGGTTACTCTGAGAATGGCCAAAAGGGACCAGCTCTTGCCGTAGGCTGCAATGGCTTTGCCTTGTGCTGCACAGAATATTTGTCAAGCCAGCCAAAATATCTATACATGTGAATTGGAATTGCCACAGAATGAGTGTAGTTTAACAGTAGTGGACTTATTTACAAGCTGTGATTAAAACTTGGAACTTCCTTGATCTAGTCTTTGAAACAAAAAATAGATTTAACCCAGAAGAGAAATGGCATTAGTCATCTTTGATCTCTGTGAATTGGTGCTCTTATGTGCCACGTCTGATAATGTGTTTTATAAGGTGTAATTTTTCCAGGTTAATCTGATCCACAAGAGTCAGTTTGGGAAAGCCATCTTAACTGACTTGGGGGTGGTTACCAGCTGGTTAAGGCATACGTGTGCTGTTTGCAATGCTGGGGCTGCCTTCTTCTAACGGTGCTGGCATACTCAGCGTGTTCTCCTTTGTGCGTGTTCTTTCAGAGCGGGACCTTCAGTGCTTGGGAAAAAGTTGAGCTATTCATCTTCATTTCACAGAGTCTTCAGGAAGCACAGCACAAGCTGAGCAAATAGAGAGTATAATGAAAACAGTCGCGCTTCCTGGCTATTACACAGCTTGCTTCCCATTTCCATGTATTACAAAGAATACCGAGCTGCGTCTCCATGGACAGACGTGTGAAGCTGCAGCAGTTCAGAGTGCTAGCCTGAACTGTGGAAACTGCACGTATTAAGGAATTCTACTTGGGTTGTAAATTGTATTGAGGAACGAGACTTGGTTTGGGTTATCTCTGAGTAGACAGCTGAATGATTTTTTCTTTTTTTTTCCCCTAGTTGTTGGTTTCTAATCTGTTCTGTTTCTGTTCCTGTTCTGTTCTTCTATCATGCTGATTCTCTTGGCAGAAACCTGTTAGACAGTTTAGCACCACTGAGGAGAAACTATTTTGATTTCTCAGTGTCTTCCAGCACAAGAATTCTACTTCTGAACAGTGTCACTTAAAAGTATCAGGGGGTATGTCCATCTACACAGATATTGTCTTGAGCACAAGGTAGTGTTCAATTTATAACAAAATCAAAATTCCTCAACACTTTTATCTGTGTACCTGTTTCATATATTGTTGAATATGTGTGACAAAAAAAAAATAAATCAGTGTTTTAGAGAGGGACTCATCAGCAATAGTGAGTCTAGGTCACAAAGGAGAGGAGGAAGAGGAGAAATTAATCATGTAGTTATCCAACTCCTTGGGCATCACAGGATTTTTTTTTTCTTTCTCTGTGCTGTGACTGTCTTTTGTACTATAGCTATTAAAGAACAGGAGAAAAGAGCTGGTCCCTTTAGCCATCTCTTCTGGCATGCTGGGCTGTCTTTAAGGCTGATTCTACTTAATGGTGTGACATACCAAGCATTTGCTATGTTTTTAAGGGAGGTGGGAGAGGATTATGGGATTTTTTTTTTTAATTTTTTTTTTTTTTTTAAATCCTGAATTGATGTGTTTGTTGAAAAACTATCTGTCATCATTCTGAGTTCTGTTGGTTTTTGTTTGGTTTTTTTAAAAAATTGTGTTTGTTAAATTTCATTTCTAGTTTTGTTGTGAGTATGCCATTTTACCTCACCAATCTTTCTGCTAATACAGCTCCCCCTCTTTCAGTCTGCTGGGCTAAGGTGCAGGGGGACACTTGTGTGGGGTGTTTGGGGAGTGGGAGTCCTCCCAGATGTGGGAAGAGGCGGAGGAGGAGGATAACATTAAGCATCCACTCCTGTCTTGTGGTGGAGCAGATGGAACGGCACTGGAAAGCAGTATTGCTGCATAAACCAGCTCTTGTCTCTGTACAGCAAACGTGCTATTGCTCTCCACTCTGCAGAACAGATCCAGCATTTTCATCGCCAAACAGGAAGCTTAAAACTCTTTGCATTATATGCTTTTCTTTCCCTAAGTCAAAATTATTCCAGTGATCTAGGTGACTGGATGGAAGGAAGTTAATAAGATGAGAAATATTTTTTTTTTCTTTGGGATTGTCATTTTACTGAGGTGACCAAATTCTCATTGCTAATAAAGCTGAATGCTTTGGCTGTCATATGTTGGACAGCAGCTTCAGAACTTCAGCTGTGCAAACTAAAATATATTTTTATTTTTAATGGAGATAATGCTTTCATTTTCCACTAGTTTGGCTTTGAAGTAGGAAGGCTTCTGTAGCGACTGGCCTCAGTTAGTGAAACTGACTCTTACTGCATACATATCAATGCAGGGCTGTTTAGATTCCTTTCTGCTGGGGAGAAATGTCTGTTCTCCCTAGCTTGAAATGTGATTTTCAAACTGGGTGTGTTTTTTCATATTGAGTGTATAACTACATAACCTTCCTGAACTCCATCCCTGGTCCAGTCCAAGTGAATTATTCCAGTTTGTTAGTCTGGGAGGCTGTTTTCAGTTATGGCAGGATGCTGCTTTCTCAAATGAACACCACGTGAAATTTCAAAGCTAAACAAGAAAATGTTTTCGTAGAGAAGAAAAAAATCAAACTTCCCATTTTGTTACTTTAAGTTTAATCTCTTCTCCCTTCCCCTGCTTTTTCAGTGCTTACCTCACTTTGGAGCAGACTGAAAAGGAGTTAGATCCTAATCTTAGTCAAGTGTTACGTTGCGGTTGTTTTCTGTTGTTTTATGGTTTTCTTCATTTTTCGTTTTGCTACATTTATAGCCTCATTAATCATTCTCTCCTCTATTGCATTTTGTCACTATCTTGGTTTTTAGTAGCGTTATTTTTGTTTCTTTGGTTTGCAACTGGCACCTGCTTGACTACCTTTGTCATTTCAAGATCATTCATTCATTCTGGGAACGGGCATGTGAACCCAAGGAGAAACACTTACCTTTTCCAGCTTTGGTCCTTAGCTCTGTGTCACGAGGAACTGAGGTCAGATCAGTCTTGCTGTGTTCACGGAACAAATTCTACAGAGAGAAGCAGTGAACAGCTTCATTTCTGTCTCAGTCCTCTTTGTCATGCAGGACTTTCCCTATGAATATTAAACAATAACAGTTATAAATTTGAGGAATTAATTATGCTTAATAATAAAGACTAATAGAAAGGACTGCAAGAGGGAAATCCAGTTAAACAAATGACTGGTGTTTAATATAATTTAATTTGCATAAATTCATAATAATTACATACATAGCTGGTTTGTCACTTGAAATTTAACGACTAGTAAAACTATTGGTTAAACTGCGCATCTCAGTACTCCTCTGAACTCTGAAACAGCTCACCTAAATAAAGCCTTCCATTTTTTCCACTTGTTGGGAGCCATTTTTGCCTGACTTGGTGGGCTTCTCAACATTTAAAGTTTTGCTCAAGCTAATCACATTGAAGTATGATGTTTTAAGAACTGCCATTCATATCAGAAACATAAAATAACTTAATAACGTTAGTCTAACTTTTAATTAAAAGTCTGTGCAATAAAACTTGTTAATTTATTGTTCCAAAATAGACCCTGCTTCTATATAACTTTAAAAGTTAGTGCATGGCAGGATTGTCCAGTACTGGGCCTAAATGCTGCTTTTCCTGTTGTAAACTGGTATTTCTAAATGATTGGTCTAGAGTACTCTTGTGGTGTTTTGTTGTGTGGGGTTTTTTTAAGTAGTAAATATAATACTCCAAAAGATATTCCATCCGTACACTTAGTGAATCTTCCAAGAAACCCAAGACACGACTTATGGTTTATTGGGGGTTTCTGATTACTGTGTATACACCGTTATCAAATGTCTGTAGAAGAGAGAAAACATGCAGTGATCTATTTTGAAGAGTGTTTTTAGATGTTCAGTAAAATATTTGAGTCTGTGTGAACACAGTAGGTCAACTCCCTTTTAATTTATCGCTTCACACTGCGCTCCTGGGGTGGAAAACTCAAACCTTTATAATCAGTCGTTCCGTAGTAGACTTCTACTATCTTGCTAACAGCTCCATTTACAACCGTAGTGCATTTAAAATTACCTTTTATAAAGCATTCATCTTAAATTGTCTCCTTCATATGTTTTGTAACTCACTAATACAAGCCCTGTGTCTCCAACATTTGGTTTAAAGCATTTTGTGGCTTCACTTAGGGCTCTTCAGCACTGTCAAAGCTGTGTGGACAGTGTGGATACACGACCACAGCGCAGGTCTGATGGGTGGAGTAGACTGTCTGAAGATTTTAATGTCCCATTAGCCAACCAAATACTGCAGTCTGGTTTTGCAGGTGATTGCCTAATGCTGTTTGTGTTTTCTTTCCTTCCTGTTACCAGAGCATTTGTATACCTGAGCAATCTGCTATACCCGGTGCCTCTTATTCACCGAGTAGCTGTTGTCAGTGAGAAAGGAGAAGTACGAGGATTTCTGCGAGTAGCAGTGCAGGCTATAGCAGGTGAGATGCTCTGAGAGCTTTACCTTGCAACTCTTGGGTATGGTATGAATAGCTGCAGCTTTAAAAAAAAGGCAAACATCAAACTATTCTCTCTTATACACAAACTTGAATAATTGTAGTGTTGCAGAGAAGACCTGTTCTTTATTATAGGCTTGCTTTTGAAATTTTTTCATTGGTGTGAATCATATGGACCAAGCACAAGTAAATCTTGAAATAATGCTACTGATCAAAAGCTTTTAAAATTATGATGTTGACCACTGATTTTTATACCTGGCAACTAATGCAACACTGCTGTTTAAGACAGCGAAAGGGCTAACTAATGTCAGTAAGTCTACAGACTAAAAATAAAGCAAAGATTTTCTTTCTGGCTCCCAGTATAAACAGTGGATGAGGGCACATGCAAGTTTGATAGATGTGGTGACTTGCAGACAAGTAATATGTACCACGTGTTTGCTCTTCTCAAACTGTCCTTTTAAATAATGCACAGAAATGTGCTCCTCCATTGTCTGAATGAACAGCATGTGAATAAGTTCCTGAACTGACTGTTTTTAGCACAGTATAAACAGAAATTAGCAGCAATTTTCCATGTAGTTGCCTCACTAAAATGTGTTGAGACTTATAAGCTACTTTAACATAGTGTTTAATCACCAGGAATTATAACTTTTTAGCAGAGAAGGGTAGATATACGGGGATGGTAATTGCTTCATCCAATTTTGCACTGCCATTGTATGCATGCCAGAGCTTAATTGCAGCCTGCTAGTCAGCTGCTAATATTTTATACTTTTCCAGTATGGAGTGAGCTGGTTGAGTTGATAGTTAGCCATGGCTTATCAACGCTGGTGAAAGCACAGCTACTTCCCATAATTTGTCTTTTCTAGCAGTGGCGATCTGCCAATATTTCTTTATTGTGTAGGTAGGGTAACCCTGGAAATTTCACTCTCCATGGGAACATGTAATGAAAGCTCAGACTCTGAAGATGTGTAAGAATCACTCTGGCAGGGACTAAAACAGCAAGTGAAATAAAAATCTCTTTTCATGTGTACAAAAGTCTCATTTCTAGTTTGGTTTGGTTTCCTTAGCATTGACCAAATATTTCCAACTAAATACTCTATGTATCCCTCCAAATAAAGAAAATACACCATGATTAATAGGAATTGAACTGGAGATGTCTCTTGAAAAAGGGCCATGGCATTATTTGGTCCCTAAGCGAAGTTTCAGAACATGTTCTGAATCTTGGGATTTCTCCTACACGTGTGCGTTTACTGCAGGGAAAAAATATCTGGCATTTAACCAGGCCTTATTGTTGTTACTGTCCACAAAGAGGAGGTTAAATGGACAGACTGTACGGACAGAACCGCCTTTCAAACTTACAGCATGTACTTTTGAAGCTTTGCTAGTGTGACTGCTTAGTTTATGGCCACAGGATGTTAGGTGGCAATTTAAATCAACGTGAGTATATGTTCCCATGTGTCGTTGGATTGCGAGATGTTAATTCACCTTCAGTATAATAATCAGAAGTAAAAAAAAATAATTAAAATTAGTACTAAAGTGCTTTGCATTCAAAATTCTTCAAAGTTAATAAGTGTATTCATGATGAAACTTCTTAGCTTGTTTTGTTTTCCCACACTTGAGTTCATGATGGATAGATTTCTGCTATGATTTTTTCCAGCACTTACTCTAATCTGTTAAGGGATGACTGGAACCAGGCCTCTTCTACTTTAGGAACTGGTTTCCGTTGTAATCAGAGCTTCCACTCGGACAGCTCTCAGGGTTTTTCCCCTCTCCTCCTCATAATTTTTTTTTTCTTTTTTTTTTTTTTCCCTATTTTTTAGCTGATGAAGAAGCCCCAGATTATGGATCTGGTATTCGACAGTCTGGCACAGCTAAAATTTCATTTGACAATGAATATTTTGATAAGGTAAGAAGTCTTAAAATTGAGTTAAGTTTCTCTGAGTGCAGTAGTTTGTGCTTCTAAATAAAGATTGAGTAATGTGGAAGGAAGAAGAGGATGGGAAAACCAGAAGCTGCAGGAGTCTTGCATGCAACTTCACTTAATTTTTCAGAGTGATTTTTCTTCAGCTGCCATGACTCGGTCTGGACTATCGTTGGAAGAATTAAGAATTGTAGAAGGGCAAGGACAGAATTCAGATGTTACCACTCCTCCAGAGGAGATCAACAGAATGAATGAGCTAGGTAAGCAAGAAATGTGTAGTATTTCTGAAGAACTTGAGGGAAGTCTGGGACACTTTCAGTCGGTGATAGAAAGGGGTTCTGAGTGTCCTTCAAGAATATAGTGGGTAGGGAGAGGTGTAACTGATGGGTTGCATATGATAGGTGTTGGAGTTTGTTGTTTGAAGAACTGTGCAGAAAAGCTGTTCCTAGGTATTTGGAGCTTTTGGTTATCAGCAAATAATCTGAGCTCAAAAGAAAAACAAAAAAAAAAGTGTGATGGGACTAAGCTGTTGCCTGAAGGAATATTTTCAAGAAAATAAAGGAAAGGAGGAAAAAAAAAGAAGTTATTTCATGTGGGATGTTTGTTTTTCCCTAAGACTTGAAGTCAGCCACTTTGGATGGAAAGATGACTATGGAAGGATTCACTGAGGAAATTGGCAATCACTTGAAACTGGGTAGCATGTTTACGTTTCGTGTGACAGTGCTACAGGCCAGCGGCATCCTTCCTGAATACGCAGATATTTTCTGCCAGTTCAAGTAAGAATTTGTCCTTCTTTACATTAGGCAATGAATGGTTTGATAGGGAGTACAAATAACGGGGGGCAATGGAGAGTCTGAGAGTTTTTCAAATCAGTGGCAGTGTGGTATAGCGGAGAAAAACGCTTTGTTAGTTACTGGAATTCTTGTTACGAGCACTACCTGCTTTGTGTTAGCATAGTGTTAACGAATAAAGTTTTGCAGAAAGGAATGAAGACTCAGAGTGGACTCTTAAGTTACTAGTTATAGATATCTTAAGTTTTTGCTTGCTGATGGCTTTTAATGTGAAAAATTCTCTATTAGGTTGTACACACGCTCTACTGGAATGAAAGCTATATGACCCTTGAGTAAATCAGTAGGTCTCAAGTGAAAGGTTCTTTGGCTTAGTTTCTTAAGAAAGAGAACAAAAAATGGAAGTAATAAAGATACAAAACAAGTACAGGAATTGTAGTCCCAAAGGCTAGGGTATTCCTAGCTTTAGGCTATCACTCAACTCCCTGTAAAGTTCTAGCAGAATTAATTTATGGGTTTCCTTTCAGTATTGTGCTCACAGCACAGCAGTCTTCACTGAACTGTTCTGAGGTGGTTTATTTGGGGGTTTTGTTTGTTTGTTTTTAAGCTTTTTACATCGGCATGATGAAGCTTTCTCAACAGAACCTCTCAAAAACAATGGCCGAGGGACGCCCCTTGGGTTTTACCATGTTCAGAATGTGAGTAAAACTTCACATGAGTAGTAAGTGCCTGTTTTAGCATGGGGAGTTGTGTATATCCTTCTTGTTAAACTCATGGGAGCTGTATAGGAAAGTGGAGCAAGGGGAATTATTAAGAGTAGATGGTAGGAGGAGTGATCAGCTGAATGATGTAATCCTCAGTGGAAAACAACATACAGAATGATTCTGTGTGGCAGATTTAACTCTTCTGTTTCACCTCTACTTCCTGCCTTTAAATTCTGTTTCCTTTCCAGGATGTTCAATAAAAGCAGTCTGGAATTCAGGAAATAAAATACATGTGACTAGCAGTGCTCATGATCTCAGATTTAACTGAATATATCTATTTTTGTGAACTTTCTAATCCTTTGGTTACATATAGCCTCTTCTCCTGCTTAGAATGCCTAATGTTGAGGCTTTCATTTTCTCCTTTATTGGACAGTAGAATTAATGCCTAAACCAAACGGGAATGCCGTTGCTGTGAGTGGCACTAAACTGTATGAAATATAGAAACTCCTAAAATTCACACTTAGAAGATTTCTTCTTTTTGTATGTCTCATTTTCTTTCCTTACTTTGCCTAATAGATTGCTGTGGAAGTGACAGAATCATTTGTGGAGTACATCAAAACAAAGCCCATTGTGTTTGAAGTCTTCGGGCATTATCAGCAGCATCCTCTCCATCTGCAAGGACAGGATCTCAACAGGTATTGTTCGCTCTTTTGGCGTAAAAGCTGTTGGTGGTCATGCTCAGGTTAGCTCTGCAGTTCAGGCAGTGCTTGTTAATACTCCTGAAATGATACAGCCACACCCTCACGAGCAGGATTCCTGACGTAGGATCTTTGGTAAAGCTTAACAGTGCTCCCTTGGGGCAAGTGGCCTGATGCATACAGGTAGGATGCCAAAAGAAGAGAGGTGAGATCAGGGGGAAAACAAAAGGCTCTGAACCTTTTGACATACTAGTGACAAAGTTGCTGAGCACGTGGATTTTTGGAATCGGGGACAGGACCCCTAGTCATCCTCTTCATAGCTGAAGGGAAGAGGCTATTGTCTGGGTTGCGTGTCCTGGTGTGAGCCCTCCTGCTGAGCACAGCACCTGCAAAGAGGAAGCATGTGCTGGTTTTAAGAGGAAATGCCAGCTGAGATCTGTTCCTTTTCCTGAAGTTATTTTGGGAAAAGCCTGTTACCTACTTACATTTTCAGTGCAAAATAGGCATAGAGCAGTTGGAAATACTAATTTTATTTTATTTAATTTTTTTACTGACAGCTAGGATTATTAAGTTAGGGTAGAAAAAGAACATAGGTTAGTGTGAGAAGTGTGCTGAATCCTTTTGTTTTCCTGATGGGTGATATTTACCTGTCTTCAGGGGACTGTGAGGATATTTTTAGAGACAAAAATGGGTGGAAGGACTGTACTGGATGTGTGTATACATACATGCAGGTGTGTGCATTTGTATGTATTTTTTATGTTTAGCTGCCTCTATATTGATAACTCTTTTAATTTCTCCATAGCCCTCCACAGCCTTCCCGAAGATTCTTTCCTCCCCCTATGCCACTCTCAAAGCCAGGTGAGAACAGTTCTCCGATTCTGTACGTCACAGGTCTGCTGCTGACAGTGAAGGTCGTGGTGTGTTCCTAAGCTATTCAGGGCACCAAGAAATGTATTGGAGTGAGTGCTGCAAAGGGCATTGGATCTGTCTTTGCTGGCTATCTTCTATTTTGTGTTCTTTTCAACCTCCTCTGCCAGGAAGTGTTTCTTGGTTCATTAAAGGGTGGAATTTCATTCCTGGAGTGTTGACTATATTCCGTGAGATCTGGCTGCGAGTCGTTATGTGCTTACTGAGCACTTGACTGAAACTTGCTTATTCATTAACAGCTTCATCTTTTTGCTCTCTAACGTTCTTGTTTCGTGAATCAGTCTTGTTGAAATGATCCTTGGTTTTCTTTGCTTAATTGTAATAATGCATGCTGAACTGTTCTGTAGCTTTTTTCCATTTCACCTTTTAATTTCCTCCTTCTCCAGCTTTCTCTCACCTGCATATTTCTACCATCCTTTTTTTTGTGTGTGTTCCATTCCCTTTGCAGACCATGAAAGAAAAATTGAGTTGATTAGGTATCTTATGTCTGGCTATGTAAACGTGCATGTGCTGAACACGCTATCCGAGCATGCCAATGTGCTCGCATCCTCTGCTGTGGCTGCTTTCCAGGATGGAGCTGACCAGCTGCCACCTTTTCTGTTTCTGCCTGTTCCCAGTTGTCAGAGTGAGCGGGCTCCTAAACGAGATGGTTAGTAGCCAAACTTGATCTATGGTAGATGTAGAAGTAGTTCCAAACCGTGCTTCAAAATTCCTTTTTCCTTATCTTTATCATGTAGTATTCTTGGGACTAGAAACTGCCATGGCTGTGGTCATGGAAGGATGATATTGTGCTTAAGTTTAAGGCTACTGTAGTGAAAACTGGTATAGAGAGTCTATAAACTCCAGCGTGCTAGGTATCACAGATTTTTCTGTGTCACTGCACCTATTCCCTGAAACATCCTGGACCTCTGATTTTTTGTGTGTTCTGTACATAGTTTTGTGATATTGGGATGAGAGATGCTGCGTATGAAAAAACATCTAGCTAGTAGAGGAAACATTTTGTTGAGTTCTCTATAGGTTTCCTTTTTGCTCATCTTTTTTTGCCACTAACAGTGCTGTTCCTTACTTACATTTGTATTGCTTTATTTAAAAAAAAAAAAAAAAGACACACTGGTTATTAATTGTACCAGAGGGAGTCCATGAGAACTTCTAGAACCGCCTTTCATAATTAGTTAAGTGTGTCTTTCTGTTGTTTTTCTCTCCTGATGCTTTTGAGTTTCTCTGCTTAGCAGTAACCTGAGTGACCTGTGTGGCTGATGTTCCTCTTGCTGTCAGCAGCATCGAGTCCCGCTGTGTGATACGATGGGTGTAAGAGTGACTACCCTGAGTAATGAGAGGCAAGAGTAAAGATGACGCTGAAGCCTCTACCTAGCATGATGGAGTTGTAGTGCTGTAAATAACAGACTCTTGTAAAATCTGTTCCTCTGAGGTAGCTGCTATTTCACCCAGTAAAGAAACAGAATTCACACTTTCTTTTCCAAAAGAGACTACACAAGCACACCTATAAGGACCTTTTCTTAGCTGGAGATTGTTAGGCCTTTCCAGTGCATGGGAAATTAAGTCACGGTAGAAGCTGAAGGATGCACAGAGGTGTGAAGACAGGAGAACCTAAAGAACACTTGAGCAAGGGAAGAATGGGGCTTGAGAGACAGGAAGGGAGAATAATTATTTGGCTTAATAAAAGCAATGAGGTTAATATGTGAAAGGAGAAAAAAAATGGAAAATCAGTTGCAGAGTTACAAAAATACTTGTCAAGATACCCAGGAACCAAGCTTTTAAAATGTTCCCATTTACAAAAATCAAATGAGTGAACAGATAAGAGAAGTCATGTAGTGATAGCGAAAAGGGGTGATGTAAGTATATGTGAAGGAATATCAGGTTATTTCTAGAATTTCAGTTATCCCATTATTTTTTTTAACATAGTTTATCCCTACATTTTTATGAAAGGAGTTAGAGGAGGTCTGGCCAGCAGTAATCACTAATTCCAAAACATAAGGAGCCCAGAAAGATACTTTGGCAGGATTAAGACTCTGGAATAACTCTTGTTCGGCTTTTTACGTACACATTCTCTTACCTAAATTAGTACAGGAGGCTAGCCATTTGTTGATTTAAAAAATTGTTTTTTTTTTTTTCTCCTTGTGTGAAGAAGGGCAAGTGTACTTTATGGGTGAGTAATGTTGCAAATGAACAGATCTGAACAGCTCTAAATCGCAAACAGTTAAGCTGTAAAGTAAGTGATGCACATTTGAGGAAACTTTTTCTGTGGATCTAGAGATACAGCATATTTTTACAAGCTTTTTGGATACACTTTTGTTATTTAACTTTTCAAAAAATCTAGTAACTTAGATTTAAAAAACATTAGGAAATATTGCTGTAAACAATGTCATTTTTCATGGAAAAAGATGTGGTCTGCATATGTCATTTCATTTATCCTATATATTCTATGTACGTGTTTCTATGAGCCCTAGGGTAAGTTTTACTTGTTCACTTTTTGTAAACCATTCTTTTTTTTCTTTTTTCTTTCTTTTAAGTGCCAGCTACCAAGCTAAATACTATGAGCAAACCCAGCTTGGGCCAGAGTGTGAGCAAATACGACCTCCTTGTGTGGTTTGAGATCAGCGAATTGGAGCCAACAGGGGAGTAAGTCCAGTATTCATCTTTTCTGCTTTTGGGAGTTTGATCCTTTACCCTTTGTTCTGTTCAGACAAGGTTGACGTTTAGCAGTCATTATTGAGCGGCGGCCTGGCTTATGTCAGCCTGGTTTGTAGTGATGGGGTGTAAATTCTGGCGTTCGTTGTCCCCAGTGGAAAGGACTGAAGAGACAGAATGACATTGTATCACTCCTGACGTAATCTTTTCACTTTGAAAGCCCATGCACACCAGCTGCACAGGTGCTGGGAAAACTTACCCTGTGTAGGCCATGAGTTTGTACTCTTTGGGTCGCTACAGACATTATGCTCCAGAAGTCACCTAGCAGGCTCTGTTTTATGTTAATTTCTGCTACAGAGAAGGTTTTCCCCTCACAGGTCTTTAGGGATTATATTAAGAAGCGAGTTTCCTGGAGTTTTCCAGAAGTATTGCAAGTACAATGTATGATACTTCTATATTTCAGTGATACTGTGGTCCAATAAAGAGTCCAGTCTGAGAGTTAGTAGAAACACTTTTATTTCTTTAGATATTATATGGAGAGGTAACTGCTGGCAGGAAAATACAGAGTGAAGTTGCCGTGCGAGTGCATCCTTCCTTCCTGTTGATTCTTCTGTCTCACACAGGTATATTCCTGCTGTTGTGGACCACACTGGAGGCCTGCCCTGTCAGGGGACGTTCCTGCTTCACCAGGTACTAATGAAGGCTGTAGAACAGCAAGTTTTATCTCTTGACGGGGGGCTTAGAGTGCTAATGACTGGATTTTCCCTCTTTCCTGTCTTCTCCTTTCCCACACAGCTGTCTAATGATAGCTGTAGGGTCAGTCATCTTTCAGTCTGTAGTTAGTCTGTTAGCTTTGGGCTGTGAGGAGAATATGTTTGACCCCTAGTGTATCGCTGTCTCCTTTGCTTGTCAGTGTGCATCCCGCTCATAAAAGATGAAAGCCTTTTAAAAGCAGGAACCTTAGGGATCAGATTTGTACCTTCTGTGTTCTTTAACATCTCTAGGATGCAGGAGGATCATGTGGGACCCAACTTTCATTGGTATACCCACTGCACGTGGCTCTAAGGCAGATCTACACAGTGACTGTATCTCAGAGTATTTTAAATGCCTGTAGTTAATCACAAACGCTCGTGTAATAATACTTAATAACAATTTGTCTTTCGCTAGATTATAAAGATAATCCTAGTTAAATATTGTTTGTTTGTTATGTTTTTCTAGTCTTAAATTCTCAGTTCCTTTTCATAGAGCTTACCTGTGACTTCCATTGCCTCTCTTTCTTAAAATGATAGGAACCGTTCTTACAATTTAGAAATAGGTATTTGTTCACAGTTACAGACTAATTTAAATGATCTTATTTGCTTCATTTTTGCAGTATAAGTGCAAAATAGATGATGTTAGTATGTGTGTCTGGCAATCCTTCACCAGTGTTTTGGTTTTGAACTCTACCAGGGAATCCAGCGTCGGATCACAGTCACCATTATCCATGAGAAGGGCAGTGAGTTGCACTGGAAAGATGTGCGAGAGCTGGTTGTTGGTGAGTATACTCTGTTTTGTATGTTGCTATCTAAGGAAGAACAAGTACCAATGGTAATTTCTTCTTGTATCAGATTCTGTCATCTTTACAAGTATTGTATGCGAGAGGAGGATTTGGAAAAAGATCTAGAGGAAAATACTTAAGTTATGCAGCTTCCACTTACAGCTGCTTGTTCCAACTGTCTGCAGTGATATTTGGGAAAACGGATTCCTTCTGTGTTTCAGGTTTAGTTTTAATTGATTCCCCCTCCTACCCTTTTCAGGACGTATAAGAAATAAAGCAGAGGTGGATGAAGCTGCTGTGGATGCTATTCTGTCTTTGAATATTATCTCTGCAAAATACCTGAAGTCCTCTCACAGCTCCAATAGGTAAGTGAATAAAGTGAGCACTCTAGCAGGAATCTAATTTTTTTTTTTTACCTCTGAGGTATTGGCAGGATGTTTGGAAAGCTGGGAATGCAGCTAATTATTAAATGTAGAATTTCATGGGCACAGGGCATAAAGATAGAGAATGAGTGTTCCCATAAATTCTGGTCTGTTAGTCTGCATGGAGGATTTCTTGAGAGTGCACTTGGATCACTTTCCGTGTGTAAGAACCATAATGGGAGGATGGAAAGGAACAGCTTAAGGGAGACTCAGAATTTAACCCAGAACTTTTAAACTCACATCAAGGTTTGTTGCTAGAATACAGCCTTGAAGTACACAGGCAATCTCAGGGATATATTTATGGATGTGTACATACCTATATTATTCTTGGAATGAGCATGTGATAATTTAAACAAGAACTGTGCCTTGTAAATGAAACTTCATAATCTCTGGATGTATACGGATATATCACAAACTGACTTCAGTTGTGATAAGGGGGTGTCTGTTCCATGTAACTGCAGTCGTTTGGGCAGCAGCAGGGCCCCTGTCTGAGGGTTTCTGGCCGCATGCGTCCCCTCATTAGGGTGCGTTGCCGTAAGGATCAGTCAGACTCCACATTGTTTTGCTTCAGTGTCTGCAACAAAGGGCAGTGGAGCAGAATGCTGCATTGCTGGCACAGCCTCTCCCTTCTCTGACATCAGCCAAGTCACTTGACCACGCCGTGGCTCTGTTCAGCTGGTACAAAGCAGGAATATCTCTGAAATTCAGTCTGAATGAGTGTTTCCGGAGGGGAGGGGGCCCGTCTCTGCTGCAGCTGCTGAGTGCTGGAGGTGGTATCCTTTTAGGCGCTGAAATGGCTTCTTCCCTCTCCATTAGAGGCCTGGACTTGGAAATACCACTGCGTTATTAAAGGTGGACTCAGGACACTGCTCCTACCAACTGAATGCCTTCCTGCCACCTAGTGTCTGTAGATGCACGCAGGGACAGGGGTTTTTAGCAGTTATTCTTATTTGACTTAATGGATCGGTATAACTGGAACATGAGGGGATTGTTGCTAGTTTCTACTGTGATGCTATTGGATTTGCAGTTGGAAAGCTCTCTACTTTCTGTTCTCTAGCAATTTCAAGAAATTCCTGTATAGCTTTGTATACAGTTTCTTATTACGTGAGCCCCTTGGATGAAGGATGAGTGTGGGTGAAGATATTCACCGTCTCTTACCAAAATGCCAAAGCTTAGGTTGTAGGATGAGTGCGTGGCAGGGTGGTGGAGTGGGATTGAAGCCCTGTGAGGGATGTTTTATGTTTGCTCATTGTCTGCAGACTTGTTTTCTGATTGGTGGTTTGTTGATTTTATTTTTCTTTTTTTTTTTCCAGTCCACTTGTTCTGTTCCTCTCAGCTGTTGCTGTTCTGTTCTGCTTTTGGCTGCACTAACTGAAGCTCTTTCTATGTTTTTACAGGCTCTTTCTTGATAAGGATATGCCTAGGTATCTTCTGTTTGCTTCCTTTGTACATAAAGCATTCTATTTTCAAGAATCTTTATGTCCCATTGGTGTTGCTGCCACTTGCGTTTTAGTTTTTACTGAATTCTGTTAGCATGCCTCTTAGCTCTTCCAGAAGTAGTAACCTCCCCCTCATTGTGTCAGGGGTTTCTTCAGGTACAATGCAGTGCTAAAGGTAAGGGTAAACTTTCCTTCACATGTAAGAGAGCGCTTCCTTCCTTCAGTCTTTCTGATTCTCAAAATAGGCCATCAGAATATAGTCCCTGTTTGTAGTCCTTGCTATTTTCTTCCTTTGTTCTGTATCAAAGAACTAAATTTGGAATTTCGTACTGTCTCTAACTCTAATGCTTGCCCTGTTTGAAGTACCAAGGACTGAATGATTAGGTTACTTGAAATTCCAGCTCAGAATTACACCGAACAAAAAGCAGTGGCTGCCATGTGACTGGCATTCAACCTTTGTTCTTAGCTTGGATTTGCATCCGAAATTTAACCCTGTGCTTGCTGCTGCTTAGTTTACCAGTTGGCAGAGAAGTGAGACGTGCAGTAGCTGCTCAGACTGGATTCCTGTCACCTTCCAGACTGGATCACAGCCAGGCATGCTAGCTGCACAATCCGGGACAATTTGTACTCTGCTTTCTGTGTTCTGCTTCTTTGGAAAAGAGAAGACTTTTAAGTCTTGAATGCTCTCAATTCACCAGCTTTCACTAATGCTAAAATCCACTTAAAATTCAGTTCTAACTATACATTGTTGCCTTTAACCTGTTTCTCGGTTTTCCGTGCTTTGTGTGTCTTGTGCTCCGTTCTCCTCCTTGCTCTATTGGCTATGCTGAAAGAGTTTAGCTCACTTCTAGTTTTTGTCTCCGTCTATAACTATTCTTGCAAGTTCTGGTTTGGACAGGCAAGACTTTATGTTTAACTTCCTGGCTAGACAAAATCCAGTAGACTATCTGTCTCAAAGCTGTGTTTGACTTCATCTTGGTGTCCATCCAAAACTCGTCATTTTGCTAAAGAGAGCCCTTTAGTTCTGCACTGATGAACGTTGACACCTGCGTTCTCTATTCCTGATGAGATGTCGTGTTTGGCAAATGGTGCAGGGCTGGTTCAGGGGCTGGGTACACTGGCTTTCCCATCTGTGGAGAACCAGGTTGTACAATTTTTTTGTTTCACCTAGATAGTAGATCTGGAGCTTGCTAAAATTTTTAAAAATTGCTGTCATAACTAAGACATGATGGAAGACCAAAACATAGGGACTGAACACAGATTTGTGAAGGGTTAAGAGGACAAGCTGTGATGTTTTCCTAACCTAACTCAAGTAATTATTAGTACAGTACAGTGCTTTTAAAGTTACCAATTACTTAGCCTTTAGAATATGTTTCTCAGTAGCAATTTTAATAGAAGCAAGGCATTTGGAAGTAATTTCTTAAATACTACTTCAAATGCAAATAGTATTTGGCAATATTCTCCAGTTATATTGATGCACAGTTCATGGTGTCTCAGTGTATTAGCTCGGAGTTGTGCAGTTGGTGTCAGGAAAAGGGGATTCTTGGGAACTCTATTTGAGATGAGAACTCTGTTTCTGATATATCTGCTCTTAGGCTGTTTCATGTTTCTTTTTATTTTGGTTTGTTTTTCTGTTATTTCTTCCTTCTACTCCCACCCTGCTTTTTGTCATTTGTCTGGTTTAATTTTCTATTTTTCTGAGTTGGCCTTAAGCATTAAGGCCAACATTAAGCACTTTCTTGTTTTCAGTACCAGATCGTTTGGGCTGGAAATGGGATGAAAAACCTCAACGGCAAGGAGATTTGGGAGGGAAATGATATTTGCAGTGTAGAAAACTGCAAAGCATCCTGTATTGCTGAATAATGTATAGGACTTCTTTCCAAAGGAACCTGCATGAAGTCATTCTCTGCCTGTGAGAAAGGAGAAAGCTCACTCCCCTAAGCCCCTGTTCGAGAGAAGAGTGTGGTGGTGACTCTCTAGACCTGATGATTTTTACCTGTCCTGTGTGGGATGCTCTCTTTCACTTTTCACTTGAACAGATGAACTTTCCTGATTGCTTGGGTAGAACCGTGGGAGCCTTCAGCTTTTATCTTTCCATGCACTAAACTGAAGAAACTCAAACTTCTTACAAAAATTTCTTAGATTTGCAAGTTTTTACTTGAAGCTAGTAGGGACATAGAAAGAGAGATTTATCACTCGAATATAGGACTTATCCCTACCTATCCTTCATTCTGATTTGCTATCAGAAGCTGCTCGTTTTGTATGACAAACAATTAGAGGGATCTCTTCTGTTGCTATATGTTAGTCCTAAAATATGATGTAGAATGACTGCTGCTTATAAAAAAGCATCTCCTCATTTAATTTGGAGGTCCAGCTGGGCTGATTTGCACCTGAAGCAATACAGAGGAATTCTGTCTGTTTAGAAACACTGTTCATTAGTGCTGACTTCCCTGTAGTGTTATAGCAGCTTTTCTTCTCTTCTATATTCTCTCTTTTTTCTTTTAGATGAGTCTTTTTCATGACAGGCAGTGGTCTCTTATGCCACCCTATTTGAGGTAGAAGTAAGCAGTCTTGGAAAGAAGAGAAGGTCTTTACTAAGCCGAAGTCATAGTCAATGATGTCAATGAAGAGATGCTTTACACTGACCGATGAAAGTGATGTAGAGGAACACTTACTATTGAGCTTTTGCTGTACTTTTTTTCCAGGACTTTCTATCGGTTTGAAGCAGTTTGGGATAGCTCCTTGCATAACTCCCTTCTCCTCAATCGAGTGACACCATATGGAGAGAAGATATATATGACCCTTTCTGCTTACCTGGAGGTTAGAGACCTGTGCTTTCTTTTTACTTGTGACTCGATTATAACTATTTGAGATGGCAGACTGTGTACCTGAGGTAAATACTTCCTGGAGTAAGTGATTTTGAATCCTGAAGCCAGTGAACATCTTTATTAATTTTCTGAGAATGAAGTAGAGAAATATATTTATGGTTAACGTCTTGATGTCACGGTATTACGACCTCACCACAAAAGTGAAATAAAACTGGTGATCTCTTACTTTTCTGTGCCACTTTTTATCCTTGTATCTGAAAATCCATTGAAATCCAAGAACAAATTCCAAAAAGCTGTCCCACTAAAGGTCAGAAGCAGTATAACATGGCATAGTTGTCTGCAGCCGCTCATTTGTTACTGGTTTTTTCTCTTAGCTTGACCACTGCATCCAGCCTGCCGTTATAACAAAGGATGTTTGTATGGTCTTTTACTCACGAGATGCCAAGATCTCCCCACCACGATCGCTACGCAATCTCTTTGGCAGTGGCTACTCCAAATCTCCAGATTCGTAAGTTCAGTTACCAGTTTTGGTGCCAATGTTTTATGTCAGCATATGCTTTTTCTTTTAGCGGGCATGGGGAGAATGCAGTGTTGTTTTCTTTATTTCTTCCCTGACCTAGTTGTAGGTCTCCAGTCACAGTTTTGCACATTCTTTCTTGCATTTATTTTGGTGAAACTCTGGTGGCTTCTCTCTTTACTGACCCCTTTTCCAACCTTCTGACTGAACAGTTGGGAATAGCGATCCATTTTTCAAGCTTGCACATGGATGACCCTGATCCTGACCTGGAACTTACTGCAGCAGCTGCTCTCTGAGTCTCAGGGCAAATGCCATTTTTAGAGATCTTGCACTCTGTTCTGGCTATTTTGTGTCAGGATTAGAATTCAGATGTAGTTCTAGGTAACAACTATACTTAAACTTCTAATTTGAGGACCACTTAACTAAAGCTAATGTGCTTTTTTTTCTGAAGATAATACAATTTTTCCCCCTTCTGTCTTCTTGTGAACAGCAATCGAGTAACTGGGATCTATGAACTAAGTTTATGCAAAGTGTCAGACACAGGAAGTCCAGGTAAGCAGTGACTGGGTTTTCAAGCAATAAAGATGCTGTAAACTGAAATACTGCAGAAAACTTCAGAGGCAGAACAGAGTAAACACTTCTGTCCTGATGGGAAGCCATTCCTGTGTTTCATAGGAGCAATGGAACATTGCTGTTTCATTAAAAAAAAAAACAACTTATGCAGCTTTTACTTTCGACTTGGATCTGTGTTTGTCATTGGTGAGCCAAGGATTCACTGAAAACATTGCATTCTGACATGGGTATATCAGGAGACTGAGCCTGTACCTGGGTCGTAGACTTAGGAGGCACAATACATGGCTCATAAGTAACACAGCTGAGACTCGGTTTTGCAGTTTTCTGCTAGTCTTTTGAAGATATTGCTGATATCTGATGCAAGCTTGGTAACTTGGAAGGAGTGTAGTTCACGTAGTATCAGTATATTTTTCCTCTGAGACCTAGCAATTGAAATTCTTGTGTTGAATTAGAGCGAACAGAACCTTGCATTATATCATGGCAAATAGAAAATGTCTGAAGTAAGAAAGCTGGATCACACATCTTTGGGATGTGTGATCACTGTTAATGAAATGATTGCCTTGTATATTTCCAGCCAAACAGCTGAAGTGTTGCTTCTTTGCAGATTGCTAATTGGTAGGTGTTTCTTAGTGGCATCCCTCTAGCTATGTTTTTAACATATTACATTGGTTTTTTACATCTCAGGAATGCAGAGGAGGAGGAGGAAAGTCCTGGATACATCTGTGGCATATGTGCGAGGAGAAGAGAACTTGGCAGGTTGGAGGCCCAGGGGTGACAGCCTCATTGTAGAGCATCAGTGGGAACTGGAGAAACTGGAGCTGCTGCATGAGGTGAGTAAAGAGATAGGGGAATGTCCTGTGAGGCCAGGCTGAGAGAGTTTGGGCTGTTCAGCCCATAAAGGAGAAGGCTCTGGGGAGGCCTTCCAATACCCAAGGCTTATAAGAAAGACTGTGAGAAACTCTTCAGCAGGGCTTGTTGTGATAGGACACAGGGTAATGATTTTAATGATAGGGTAATGATTTTAAGATTCAGACTATATCAAGGAAAAAATTTTTTACAATGAGGGTGATGGCAAACTGGCACAGGTTGCCCAGAAGCGTGGTGGATGCTTCATCCCTGGAAACATTTAAGGCCGGTTGGCCGGGGCTCTGAGCAACCTGATCTGGTTGGAGATGTCCCTGCTCCATGCAGGGGGGTTGGACTGGATGGCCTTTACTGCTCCCTTCCAACCCAAACCATTCTGTGATTCTATGAAAAAGCACAATTGTACTTCTGAATTTGCCTTTAGTCCACCCACTGTGAGACCTTTTGTACTGAACGGGTTCCCAAACAGGAGTTTGTTATCCAAGTCAAGATTTAAATAAATTCTCCAATAGAGAAGATAGAAAGTTGTGGCTGGCTGCTGAGCAGAATCTTCAGCTCAGAATCTCAGTTTATTCAACAAAAGCAAATTCAAATTCTAGTGCTAAACTCCCCTCCCCAGGGAAAATGTTTGCTGGTATGAATCTTAAAAGAATGCATAAGAATTCAGTGCCTGTAAAAAAGACAACATCCTGCAGCAGATGATAGTGATTTCTTTTCTTACTAGGTGGAAAAAACTCGACATTTCCTTCTGCTTCGTGAAAAGCTTGGTGACAGCATCCCCAAGTCCCTGAGTGACTCATTGTCTCCCAGCCTGAGCAGTGGAACCCTCAGTACCTCCACCAGCATTTCCTCACAAATTTCAACTACAACATTTGAGAGCGCTGTGACGCCCAGCGAGAGCAGCGGCTATGACTCGGCAGATATAGAGAGCCTGGTGGATCGAGAGAAAGAGCTGGCCACCAAGGTATTACATGAGAAAAGCATCGTGGGTCTAAATTGAGGTGCCAAAGCTGATTAAAGATTAATGATGAGCTGCTCAGATAGCATGGTGAATATCCAGTACTGTGGGAGATCCGTTTTAACATGCTGGATAGTGAAATAATGTGTCCTCACCAGCCGGTGCTTGTGGCTAGGTTTGTGTTATGGCTGTACCTCATTCCTCTTCATTAGCAGTTCTGTAAATGAAACTTTCTAATTTTATCAAGGGAAGTTTATTATTCACCTCTTCTGGGATTTTTCACAGCAGTTTAGAATTTTATTCTTTCATGAGCTGCCAAGTATGTCTTGGCAAATTGCCTCTTGTATTCAAATTTATCTGAAAGTCTAAATGTAAAATTCTTCTCTGTGTGTCGTTTGTTTTTCCTCCCCACCTTAGTGTCTGCAGCTTCTTACTCACACTTTCAATCGGGAATTTAACCAAGTGTACAACAGCATCAGTGATTGTAAGGTAAATATTTAATGCAATACAATACCCTATATTTGTAGTACAGTAGCAATATGTTTCTAGTTTGTGATATATGTTGATACTATGAAGAGATAAAACACTTCAGACTAATTCTTTTTATTTTCATTCTGTTGGAACCATTTGGCTACTCAGCATCAGGTTCCAAAGACTATCGCAGAAAGTAGAAATGGTGTGAACTTGGCATGGCATCTAGTTCACTAGCAGACTGGAAGTCCTCTTATTATCCTTCCTAACTATGTGCTATAAAACTCATGGGATTGGGAGGAGAACTGAAAAAAAAAAAGTAAAACTCATGGGTTGAAATAAAGACAATTAAATAGGACAGCAAAGGAAGAAATAGTAATAAAAAAGGAATATACAAAACGAGTGGTGAACAGCACAATTGCTAACCACTCGCTGACCAATGCCCAGCCTGTCCTTGAGCAGCCATCGCAGCCTCCCGGCCAACTCCTCCCAGTTTATATACTGAACGTGATGTCATATGGTATGGAACACCGCTTTGGCCAGTTTGTGTCAGTGGTCCTGGCTGTTCTCCCTCCCAACTTCTTCTTCTCCCTTCAACCTCCTTGCTGGCAGAGCCCGGGAAGCTGAACCAACAACTAAAACATCAGTGTGTTATCAACATTATTCTCATACTGAACCCAAAACACAGCACTATACCAGCTACTAGGAAGAAAATTAACTCTATCCCAGCTAAAACCAGGACACCTACATACACTTTCCCTATGTAAACGGCTCAATTGGCTGCTCTTTCTGATTGTAGGCGTGGGGGACACCACTCTGCGAACAGGATAGTCTGGTATTCTGTTGCAGAAGTCAGAGTGTGAACAGTCAGAAGTGTAGGACATTAAGAACGAGCTGTGTCTACGGAAGTGCTGTTGTACTTTCACTTCCCGATGGGTTTATGATGCTCGTGTGCAAAAAATATGACTACTGAGTAGGGAAATGGCTGGTAGAAATACCTTTCTATTATCTGAGCCTTCCGTGTGCTGAATGCCATGTTCTAGCCAGGACTGAGCACTGGCTACAAAAACCCCACCTCCTCTCTAATATTTGGCCTGTGCTTGTCCTTGTAGTTGTCGGATATTTCTCCAATTGGGCGGGACCCGTCAGTGTCGAGTTTCAGCAGTGCTACCCTCACACCTTCATCCACCTGCCCTTCTCTGGTGGATTCAAGATGCAATTCAATTGATCAGAAGTAAGTACAGGGTATTAACAGAACAACTTACTTCTTAGTGTTTCACAAACCTGTCTTTGCAATGTTTTCTGATTTCCCCCGCCCCACCTCTTTCTTTCTTTTCCCTGCTTTGAGATATTTCTCTGCAGCCCCCTTGCCTTATCTTCTCCCATCACTCTGCACAATTATTTTTCCTTGTTTTGTTGTTTTGAACTGTTTTTTTTTTTCCTTTGTGCAGGAAGAATAGTCAGATGCTTGTCATTCCATCCAAGCAGATTCTTGCATCTTCATTATTTAGAGTCCAAAAGTGTTATTTTTTCAGAGGCCTGTTGAAAACACCTACTAACAACAACCCAGAATAAACCAGTTTTGCCAGTAATCTCTGAATATCTTTCTCAGCTGTATGTATAGAAGATGCTTTTGATGAAATTTGGAATAACTACTTAGTGAAAGGCACGTAGTTTGTACCTTCTCAGTTTAACATCCCTGAGACAAGTGCTGATGAAGTAGCACATCAAGCCATAGTAAGACGTCTCTGCTGCGGCTGTGTTTGGCAAGATAAACAAGGGAGAAACAGTGGGGAAACAACTTATTAGCGGTTATTACAAGTTTTCTTCCACAGATTTTAAGGGAAATGCTATTTGATATTGTACAAAAAGATCTCACTGTCATACAAAAAAATCTGGAATGGAGGATAAAACTTGTAAGACAGGCTAAGCTGTAGGGGCACCTTAAATTACATTGTCACATTCAGTTGGTTTGTTGTGATTTACTTTTCTTTCTTCGCTTTATTTATAGGACTCCAGAAGCAAATTCTCGTGCCTCCAGTCCCTGTCATGAGGTGGAACAGTTCCAGATAATTCCTGCAGTAGAAACTTCCTATATTGCCAGAGCTGGAAAGAATGAATTCCTAAACCTTGTTCCTGATATTGAGGAAATCAGGCCAGGGTAGGTTTTCTATTTTAGTGTGATCATGGCTTCCTGAGAGCTGTCACAAGGGCTCTCTGAGATTTGTGGTTTCTTTGTCCCATTTGAGGTGATAGCAGAACTGCAGAGTTCGTTATGATCGAAAAAGGATTGATGAGAGTTGTGCTGATATTTGATCTCTGCAGCATCATTCCCTGCATCTACTTAATGAACAGGATTTCCAGTGACTTAAATATGATGTCTGTTATCATCAAAACCATGAAATAGTGATCTTTATGGGTCCTTCTTTCTGTCAGACTTTTTCCTAGTTCTTGAAGCCAAAATTCAGCTTGCTATACAAGAGCTTTTTCATGATACTGTTGTAGACAAAACGTAGTAAGGACTAAGTGTTTTGCAATTAATGGGGATACTCAGTAGGTGCCTTATTTAGGGAAAAATGTATTCCTGTTTATCTGTGGGTTGTTTTGGTTTGGTTTTTTTCGCAGCTCTGTGGTCTCAAAGAAAGGATACCTCCACTTCAAGGAGCCACTCTCCAGCTCCTGGGCCAAGCACTTTGTGGTGGTTCGCCGTCCCTACGTTTTTATTTACAACAGCGACAAAGATCCTGTAGAAAGAGGAATCATAAACTTATCCACAGCTCAGGTGGAATACAGTGAGGATCAACAGGCAATGGTGAAGGTCAGTCTGAGAGCTGTTGTCTATCTACCCATAGAGCAGGAACATTACAGGTCGTAGGGCATCTATACCGTCCTGTGTGTCATCTCTGATCCGAGAATAATGCATCTACGTTTTGGAGAAATGTCTGACATCTGATGATTCTGCCCACGAAGTTCCCAGTTTGCTCAGGGTTTCGTATGTTTTGAACACAGTTTCTACATGGGACTGAAAGTGACTGCTGTTACACATTGTGTTTGCTTTTATGAGCATGTGTTGGTACCATGACCCTGTGTGTTTGGTTTTTGGAGTTCATTTGTTTGATGTTTTGGGGTCCTGTGTTTTTGTTTGTTTAAAAACAACACAAACATCCTTCAAGGGATCAATTTAACTTTACTGGTCCATCTCAGCTGCTCTTAAAGTCCACCCTCATCAGTTAAAACTGTATTTTGTAGATGGTTGATTTGACTGACTAATAGTATACTGGAAATAACCAGTGAAATGTAAATGGAAGAGCGTAGCTCTTGTGGGTCTTAGGAATGCAACATAGTAAACTCTTCCTCACAGAGGAAGTGCGCATCAACTTCTGTGCTTATAGATGTCCGTATTTTAAATTGTCCTTAATATTCCAGACACCCAACACATTTGGTGTGTGCACGAAGCATCGCGGGGTCCTGCTGCAGGCCATCAATGACAAAGACATGAACGACTGGTTATACGCCTTCAATCCACTCCTTGCTGGCACAATACGGTAAGAGGCAGTTCCTGGGCAGGCAGGGCTGCGAAGCATAGAGTGAGTGAAATAGTCAGAAGCAAGTAGGTACATAGTTTGTCACAGAATTTAGTCTTGTTCTGAAGAATTTGACAAGATGGGTGAACTGAAGGAGGGAGGTGGGTGCGCAACAACAACAAGAAAAAAAAATCAAACAAGCCCTGTATTTCAGGAAATGCAGAGCTGTTGCATTTGCTTGTGATGTTCTTAACAGATGCATCCAGTTTCAGCCTGTGTGGTATGCTTCATGCAATGATACATTTGGAGCCACAAAATGGTTTCCTTTTATTGCTGTTTCACAGATTTGTAAAGCTTCTTACTGCCTTGGTGCAGGCGGGTCTGGACTGCCTTTTCATTCTCTTGATTGTGAGCTAAAGCAGAAATTATAATTTCCTTCCCTTTTTTGAGCTTCTCTAAGAGTTTCCCTTTAACACAGGCCGCAGATATTCCCCTTGCTGGAGAGATCTTACTGTGCTACAGTAGCTCTTCCTTTCAGTAAAATTAAATAATTGAATACTAAGCTGTTACTGTACAGCATGAAATAATTTCTTCACAGTGCAGTCCTTATAAGATCCCATCTTTCTTTAGAGGAGCGCAGGAGTGATCAGTCATTCTCATTACAGCCCTCAGTATGTTTTAGTTTCTAAACATATGAAGTGAACTAGGACTATATGAAATGATTTAAATAAAAGGTGGACAAACTGTGGGGAGGGGGAGAAAAATAAACTTCCAGATTTCAACAGATATCTTTTTGCTTTTTTCTTTGCGCAGGTCAAAACTGGCTCGAAGACGCACGGGCCAGCTGAAGTACTGAGTCCACGTAATGTTCTCATCTGTTCTCCCTAATTCACCTTCTGATAGCTAAAGTGTTACCTCTCATTTTCTCTTTGTGATTCTTGACAGTTTCTCTTGTATGTAATCCTGTGGCTTAACATCCCCTACCTTCCCAACTCCTTCAGCACATTTTCTAGGTATCCTAACCCTACCTTCTTTCTTTTCACTTGTACTAGTAGCATGTGGCCAAACAAAAAGAGAAAGGAAAAAAAAGAAAAAAAAAAAAAAAAAAAAAAAAAAAAAAGAAAAGAAAAAAAAAAAGTGATTATGCACGACTCCAGAAAGAAAAAAAAAAAGTTATTTATTTTTTCTTATAACAATTGTTTTCCCATTCCAACTGACCTTTTGGTGTCTGTCCCACTGTCCATCGTTGTCTGTCTAGACTGCTGCAGGTTTTTCATTCAGTTTGTGACTTGGCAGTAGTCATCGGTTCCCTCAGGGCAAAGTTCTAATGCCAGGGAAAGATAAGTTATTCTGTGTAGACATTACCCAGCCAGGAACTGCAATAGCTCCTCAGGCTTTCTGGATCCAGCCTCTAATTTAAACTCTGTTGAAAGCTGATGTTGGACAAATCTATCTGGGCAGACTGGATTTTGGACTTGGTGCAAGTTTTTCAGTTTCCAGGGTCCCAGCAGGCTAAGGCATGAGCTGGAAAAAGACAGGGAACAAACCAAGAGGGACTGGCGAGAATCATCTGCCTTTAAACTCTTGGTGTGGGGTTGCAGGTGAACAGCGCTTGGCTTTAACTCTTTCCCAAAATATTAACATTCACTCCTCTGCCTCTGAACTGAGCTGAGGAGACAGAACTTGTGCTGATGTGAGGAATAACAAACCACATCGCTGAAATATTAGATATAATCTCTAAAGTTTTAGATGCTCGGCCTCATATTTGATAGATGGAGAGCATCAAGCAGAGATGGAACAGTGTGGTTGTTTCCTAGAGCATTCTCAGGAGGTCACCGCAGGAGGGCAGCATCTCCTCTTTCTGCTTTTAGTCCTGACTTCTGAGTTCCTCTACCAACAGTTCTCACCTCTCTTGGACGAGATTCACGGTTGGCTTTGGTATGTTAGGCTGGACTGCTCTGCGGCATTGTTCTAGAAGGCCTGCTTTATGCATGCATCCCTTAGCTGTGATACTCAGATACATCCCATCTGTTCATGGGGAAAGCATCTTCTGTCTATAAAATACTTTCTAGACCTAGCACTTGCATTATTCTCCAGGAAACAGCCAGACACTTTCACTTCCTTTTGGAATAACTGTTGGAATGTCTCCTAATTTCCCTGCTACAGTTTTCATCAACTAAAACCCCCTAGTTAGTTTTAACTTCAGAATTAATCCTTCCTGGAGGATGGATCAAGTGGACTCTGGTCCTGGTCAGTGGGGCGTAAAAATTGGCTTCTTGGAGATGAGCTGGGTGGTGTTAGTTCTTTACCCACAACATAAATTCTCCTTGTGGCCAAAGTTCTGGTCCTTGCCCCAAGAAAGGAAAGCAGAATGACTTTCTGAGAAGTGAACTCATCTTTCTTAGTCAGGTTGAGGGGGCTGGGGGGGCCCTTGTTTTTCTCTTACGATGTTTCAGACTGCTGTGCTGTAATTTCTTGACTTACCTTGGGCACTGATGGGGCTAACTGTGATCCTGGGGAACGTACAGGAATTTCATCCTGAGGTTCCAGCCTCTCAAGGGAGAGGTGAAAGGGTTTCGCACCACTATTACAGTAGGCACATCTAGGCTCACTCCAGCTCAAGGAGGTCGTTTTAATTCAGCTCGCTCATCAGCAGGGCATGCCATGCATTGGAAATTCTGTGGCCAAAAGTGTACGTTGAGACTGGCACCAGTTGAGCCATTTTTTAGCTTTATGGGGTTTTCATTCTTCAGTAAAGTGCAATGCATAAAGAGACCTAAAATCATGGTTGGCAGAGGAGCAGGGAGATGGAGACTGACACTTGCTAGGACACATCTTTATATATTTCAAGATAGTACTCAAGCGAAATCGTGTGCTCACGCTACCCGCAGATTTATTTCAGAACTGGAAGCCAGAGTGAGGGAGCATCCTGGGGACCCAGGAGCATAATAGGGATGTTTATGTTTTGTTTTGTTTTCCTTCTGGTTTGTCTTGTTTAATTGTGTGTGACTCTTTGTACAGTGAAGATATTCCTTTGTTATGCAATGGATGATAATGCACTTCCAGTGTGTGGATAAGTAAGACTGCTGGCGCTGCCAGAGGGCTCCCCAAGCTGGAGCTAAGCCGATCTCAAGAATTAAGTTAATTTTAAGCATTAAGTTGTTGCTGCCATCACCACTGTCTATAATGAAAGTGGAAACAGTTTGAGGAGGGGTAGTGATTTAGGCGATGGTATTTTGTAACACACTGAGAGCATTTTAATTTTTATCTCTCTTTTTTTTAACTAGGAGAAAACCAGTTTGCTAAGTCTTTGCTTTGATTAAGCCAGGAAATGAACTAAGGGAATATAGGCATTGCTTAGAAACATGATTAAGGGATCTTCCTTCAAAAGCAGGAAGAGACAGATGCTTATTTTATACAGAGCTGGAAATGTTACAGCTGCGTTGCATAAATGTTACTCTTCTATCTAAAGACTCAAAGCAGCTTCTGATGACTTGATGTGTACATGGATAACAGATCATCAGAAGAGCGAAATTCTATTTTTAAGCATCAGTATGTCTTAAAGCTGCATAATCTGTGACAAAGTAGATTCTTGTTTTCTGGAGTTCAAATGGGAATTACTATTTTCAGGTCTGACATAAGGCATACAGTTACAGTTTTTCACCAATTAGTGAAGCCTACTTTGAAACATCGTAGTTGAAGCATTTGAAATAGTTTCCCTATTTAAAACTAGACTGAAATAAATTCAAGTTTTCTTTAAAAGGATTACAAATTAAAAATAAAAGTGGATTTCCATTTGCTTTAAAGCTTTTTTTGATCTAGTCCAACGTGTTAGAAACTTATTCTTAGAGGAAGAAGGAAAAATGTGGTAAGCTGCCTTCTCTTGACATTAAAACCCCACCCTTGGTTCCTTGCTGCGTGTGCGTGAAGTCCTGGAGTCAGACAGCTCCTGGGACTCAGCCGCTGGAGACGGGGCGTCACGCCGTGGGCCTGCCAGCCCATGGAGCGTAAGCAGTGGTAGTAAACTTGGTAGGCGTTCCTTGAGAGAGCAAGTGCGAAACTGTGCCGGAGTCTGGGTTCTTGTGTTCCTCACTAAGAGGAAGGAGAAAATTATCTTTTATGTCCATTGAAAACCATGTTGTTGGTGTTGGACCTTCCTGGAGACTTTGAAAAACTAAACCTCCTACACTATATTTTAGAAATGCACTTTAAGGACCTTTTTAAAGAAGATTCCTATACTCTGGGATGCAGAAGGGAAGGGAATATTCCAAACCACTGAGAAAGGGTTTTTTTGTCAGTGTCTAATCGATCTTATTACTGATGAGCAAGGTATTTCAAAGCAAAGACTTTACATTTTGCTGCTTGTTATCTAATTTACAGGGATTTAATTTTATGTAATGTATTGTATATTTATACATCTGTAATTAACTGCACATTAGCTAAGAAAGAGGATTAGCTTTGATGTAACACCCATTGGTACTATACAATCAACTAATACTGCCTATGCATATGCATCTTTCCGGTACTCTTGCACAGCCTTAGTTTGTGTTAGTTTATTCTGTGGTGGGTTTTTTTTGAAGATGCAGCCGTTAACCTGCTGCTGAAAGGAAGGATACGAATGCTGCTCTGGAACGGTTTGCTGAATGTACTTTAAAATGGGTCTCTAATGCGTGCGTTGCATCTCTCCATTGTGGTTAATAACCTCAATATGTGGTCTGAACTGTACTGTACGTAGCAGGAATGTATTAATTTTGTGCTTCCTTGTTTAAAAACATCCGCTGTTCAAGAACAGGATTGACTTTTTTGTTCAGAAGGCCATTTATGCGTTCTAAGTATTTAAATCAAAACTTGTCCAACACTAACCGGATGGCTGTGTCCAATGTCATTTGGAACAGTTTTTAAATTCACAAGATAAGCTGTGTATTCAGAAATCTGAGGGTATGGAGGTCGTAAGTCTTCAGTTCTTCATGTTGCCAAGGTAACGGCCTGATCCTGGGCAGTACTGAACGACCTCTTGCTTGCCCTGAAACCAGGGACTGGAAGCAGAGGGAGAATGATCAGGACTTCCCCGGATCTGTTCGTAATATTCCGCTCTGCTTGTTCATACTTCACGTGCAGTTGATTAAGGTTCTTGAATTTGGACATCAGACATGCTGTTGCACTGAAATGTACACTTTTTTGAAGTGCGGTCCCCGTTTCCCTGTTCAGTCTCTGTACACAAGGTATACAAGGTATATGCTGTATAAGTGGCCTTTTGAACAAATCTCTCTGCAAACTGATTTCATCCCAGCGAAGGAGTGTATCAGCAACACTGTACATTAATTTCAGGTTTTCATTTTCTTATTTTATTTTGTAAATATATCTGATATTTGAGCTTGAGTATACAAAATGTAAATATAGTTCATGTATTTGTACTAATTCTGATCCATTTGCTGTATAGCCTTAGGTGTGCAATGCAGATATCTAACTGTGTATGGTAACCTTGCACCACTGAATTGTTAGTGAACGAGGTGAAACAATAAAGGTACAACCAGTGCATTAGCAGATACCATGTGTGCTGCTTTTATTATGATTTAATTACTAGTATCTTGTATTGAAAACCTGTCCTGAACAAGCTCATGCTTCTGTGAAAAGAAATTTCTTGGCTGTTCTTGAGAAATATGAGAGGCCCTTCTTATTATTATTCTTATTATATTGTGCAGCATTTCTAAGTAGTTTTGGGATGCTTTAAAAAGATTATTTTCCTTGAAAGATAAAGTAAGGTGGTCATAGTGAAATTTAAATTAAAAAAAAAAAAGCACATGAAATCAAAGCACCAAAACATTACGGCAAAGTACAAGGCACCAGCTCTGCAGACAGAGAAGTGTCGTGGAATCCCTGTGCATTGTTCTCGTCTTGGTCTGGAAATGGAAAGTTCTTTGTAGTTTTTAAAAGTCATGGTGAGTAAACTGGACAGGGCATTCCCAAAACATTTCAGTCCCACAAAAATGGGGTGCCACTTGCTGTCAGACACCTCTTGTAACTGTAAAACAGCTGCATGATGGCAAAATACTTGTATCAGGTTGCTGGCTAGATCTGTTCTTTATCTGAAAAACTGTCATGGATGTCTTGCTGGCTTCTTGCTGCTGTTGCTGATTTTTTTTTTTTCTTTTTGTCTCCACGTAGGCACTTGAGTAACCTGTTCACTTTTTTTTTGGTTGCTGTTCTGACAGCTTATTTAATACGTCAGAGAAGCCGCTAGCTGTTTTTACTGCAGTCAGATTCATTCACTCTCAATGCCCAAAAACAAGGTGAACCAAAAACTTGACGCCAGTCTTCGTGTTTAGAATGTGCTTTAATGGCAAGTAAACAGTAGGTTGGTCCTGATGATGCACCTGTCATGGAGCAAAGGTATGAAACCAAGTTCCTTTTCAGTTTTTCCTCTTAGTTTTCATCTCAGTGCTGACATTGGGCAGGTTTCCTGAGTTTTCTTTACCCAAACTCTAGGATACCTCAAAGATGAACCGCGCTACCCGAGGCGGTGCCTGCAGCCTCGGAAGGTGTTTCAACAGCTGCTTTTGAGGCAATTCTGTGTAATTAAAGGGGAGAAGACGCAAACCACGCTGTTCCCGGGCTGTCCCGGGGTAGGTACGGCTGTCGAAATGGAGGAGGCAGCGGGCCCGGCCTCCCGCTGCGGGATGAGTCCCAGGCGAGACGTCCCCTTCGCGCCTTCTCTGCCCGTGCGCTGCCCCTTTAAGGGGACGAGACCCCCCACCATCGGCCCATGGGCGGGAGGCGGGGCTGGCCGGGAACAGCCAATGGGCGCTCTCCCCCCCCCGCCCCGCCCTGCCCGCGCAGCTGAGGGACGGCGGGACGGGCGGGCGCGCGCCGGAGGCCGAGCCCCGCGAGACGCCGCCGTCACCGCCAGCGCCTGCAGCTTCGCCTCGGCCCCGCCGCGATGGCTGAGTGAGTGCGGGGGGGGCGGCCCCGCCGGGACCGTGAGCGGGCGAGGCCTCGGCACGGCTGCCCCCGGGG
>WHYT01014996.1:99169-121349 GCA_009806455.1 Tetrax tetrax
TTTTTTTTTTTTTTTTGCAAGTTTCTGCCCTGCTGCCCTGCTGTTCTGTGCTCTTGTTACTGTAAAGGACTGTGCATCAATGTTCAGATTAGACTTTATCCCTGGTTGCTCATTCTCTCTGTAAATGTGGAAGGAAAAGGTGTGTCTGTGCTTTCCTGAGCCTTAGAATCTCTTGAGTCCCTGTCCGTTTGTGTTAGCATTTCATACCAGTACCAGCCTGTTCAAATTTGACAGCACAAAGCTGGAAACAGCATAACAGTAATCTGCTGTCGGATCATCGTTTTGCCATAACCAGCTCAGTAAAGACAGCTTCTGTGTCCCCCCTCCTCTTTCGGGGCACCTGCAGCCCATGTGCCACCCATCCTCCTTTCCCAGTGGTCGCTTTTGGTTGCTCCAAACTTGGCATTCTGTGATGCTGTCCTGTTGGCTAAGCAGTTCACTACTCCTGGGGAGCCTGGCAGTGACGAAAGCTCCTAATTACTGCAGTAATGCAGATAACTGTATCCTGACCTGTGTTCGTGGAGTTTCTTCCCTCCTTCCCTCTCCTCCTCCAGATCACCCTGGATTTTTCTTGTGGCTACAGAATAGAATGGCATTTTGTTTCAGCTCTGCCACTGATCCTCTCTGAGTGTGAGTTTGTATCATAAGCTGCCTCTATTTCCCCATTTCTAAAATGGAGAAGATAATATTTGGGCTCCTTTAGGTACATTAAGCTTGTCTGCACAGTGCTGGAAGCATGACATGGACTGTCTCCATTCTTGTGAACAGTGTCTAGTTCTGGAATAAACATACATTTTATTTCACGTTGCTGTGTGATGGGTTGTCAGCCTGCTGGCATGCCCTCAGCCCAGGCTGCCTTTTGGCAGGTTATGGAAGGATGCATCGTACCAATGGATTTTTTTTTTTTTTTTTCCTCCTTTATTTTTTTTTTCTGGTGTTATTTGTGTCCTCTGCCTAGCTGCTGAGGCGTATTATTTCTCCCCACAGGCCCCACATCAAGACGATATTTCAAAGCATTGCTGCTAAAGTGGGATCTGGGGAACCTTGTTGTGACTGGGTAAATATGTATTTGATACTGACCTTAACTTGTGGTTTGATCCGTGCTTAGGTAGTTTGGTTAGTGAAGCTCATGTGTGTTTGTCCGTAATAAAACCAGCAAGGTTGGTGGATTGATTCTCTGGCTGACTGCGCTAAGTTCAAATCTGCCGTCTCTGATAACTTGTTCTGTACAATGCAAAGACAGAGTTTTTTGGCAGGGTCCTTGTGCTGGGGGAGCTAAAGGGATCTGTGACCCACAGTGTTTTCAGGTAGCCCTGGGCTGCCTGCCTGCCTGCCTTCCTTTAGGCGGAAGGAAGCCGTAAGCAGGTATTAAACGCTGGAAGTGGTGACTGCACTGTTGCTGATGGTATTTCTTGATGTTTCCTGACAGGTGGGAGATGAGGGCGCTGGACACTTTGTGAAGATGGTGCACAATGGAATTGAATATGGAGACATGCAGCTCATCTGTGAGGCCTACCACCTGATGAAAGACGTGGTGGGCATGCAGCACGACGAGATGTCAGAGGTGATCTGTAGTTTTTAGTGTCTTGCCTTCTTGAGCCGTGGTGCCTGTCTGTTGTTGGTGGAAGCAGCTGGGCTTGAGTGGAGCTGCTGTATGTACATGAAGTTAATTTTTCTGACATGCCTTCTGCCAAGGGCAGTGTGCAATATTCCTGAACTTCAAATGAGATAAGGAGCAGCATGCACATACACCTGAATGTTTATAGAAGTTGTCTAAACTCTCTCTTTCTACAGTTAATTTCTCCCCCCAGGAAGCACCTTCTTGTGTAGAGATATGAATTACCTTGCCTGAAGAAAGCTAGTAAAACACTGAACACTATAATCGAGCAGGCAAATCTTGCTGAGACCTTATTGAAGCAAGTTAATAAGTACGATGTGTCTTGAAAGAGCATTTGTGTTTCTGGCCTTCAGCACCTGTGATGATAGGCAACAGGATGGGCTGTACCTCTGCCTTCCCAGTTGGAGACAGGTGCTCTGCAGCTCTGAGTCTGGGGCGTGCTCCTTCCAGCGCAGAGCTCCTGCACAATGGCCTTTCAGCAGTGCTGAAGTCATTGGTAGATGTGTCAGGGCACCAGTAACGAGTGACTGAGATAGTATGAACTCCTCCTGTATGTATACAGATATGTATGTATATGTATATCGAAAATCAGTTGAGATATATATAGTAGATGCATAGTAAATCATTGTGTGTGTGTATGTATACACTTTTTTTCCTCTTCCAGGTATTTCAGGAGTGGAATAAGACAGAACTGGACTCTTTCCTGATTGAAATTACAGCCAATATTCTCAAATTCAAAGACAGTGATGGCAAACACCTCCTCCCAAAGATCAGGGACAGCGCAGGACAAAAAGGCACAGGAAAGTGGACAGCCATTTCTGCCCTGGAATATGGAGTCCCTGTCACACTCATAGGTAACTGGTTCTTCAGTCTGGCCTCACCTTTCCCACCTGCACGTACCCCATCACAGTAAGGAGCATGGTAACACGGTAATCTCAGAAATGAGCCCACACCAGGGCTTGGCTCGCAGAAGTGGCTCTTCTAGGTGCAGCTGTTGCAGTCTTTCTGCCCTTTAGAGCTTTCTTTAGGATAGTTTTTACCTTGTTTCTCAGATGTCAGTAGTATTGTCATCGTGCCTTTGTCCATGGTATCTTCGCAGTGCTGGTGATGACCAGGTGACAGGTGAACGTAAGTGCTGCGCTAAGTGTCATGCTAGAATCATGCGATGTTCCTCTCAGTAGTTCTCCACCTTATCTGCTATTCCAAATGCCATCATAGTCTTAAAAATGGTAAAAGAAAAAAAAAGGGGGGGTGGGGAAGAGGGGTGCAGGACAACCTCAAAACCTTGTTGCTTGTCCACTGCTTGATAAGTACTTAGACTTCTCTGAAAGCATAAGAATTATTTTTTGAATGTCTACCTAAGGCTTCTATTTCTGTGTTTCAGCACAACTTGGCTAACTCAGCATTAGTATAGCTAAACAAGCACATGAGGGCCTGTGTTGTGGCTTGAGGAGCACAAACAGTTTTTGTTTTTGTTTTTGTTTTTTAACAATAGCAGCAGACTGCTACCCTGTGATGGTGGCTGCTGGTTTTCCACCACAACAGTTGATTGTGGTGTTTATACACTCTGTACTGCTGCCGGTTTTGTTTTGTGGCTAATAAGGCTGCTGATCCAAAGCCAAATTAGGATGATGGAAATGTATTTCTAATTGCTTTGAATTATATCCCTAAAGCATGAGAATTTACCTGCTCACATGCATACCCAACAGTCTCATTACCTGCTTTTTTATCTAACCTGGCCTGTGAATGGAACTGTGATATATCTGCAACACACTGAGTGCTCCCTTACCACAGGGTCAATGTGGACTTTTCCACCGAGTAAATAACTTGGCTCAACAGTTTCTTCACTCCCGGATTGGCTTTAATTTTCATGCTTTCTCTACCTCTTTTTCCTTTGTTTTGGCTAGTCAAGTCCTGTCATATTAGAAGATAAGAAAACCTGTATTCAGTAGGCTAAAAGAGAGTAACTGCGGTGATTCCAACAACACATTTTTACAAGACGAGTTTTGTAAATGGTTTTAATATTCTACTACAGCTTTTAATATTCTACTACAGCTATAGTCTTTCAGTTCCAGGCTTGAAACAGTGTTTCTGGATTGTGCTGTTAATATTCTCCCATTTGGAGTTCTTGCAAAGATCAGGGTGGAGCAGACACTCCCTAATTAGTCCTCTGCAGAGCCAGGGGAGCATTGTTGGGTAATGATGAGTTGATAGGAAGTATGTGCAATAGCCCTTGTGCAAACAGCCATTCGTAGGGCAGTTGCTGTGTGTGTGGTTTTACTGCATAAGCATGACTTGCAGACTTCTGCTTGTAAAAGCAGAATCATGCTGCTCCCACTTTTTCCTGATTTCCCCGCCCCCCCCGACTTTTCTCCCCAGGGTAGAAGGAAGTTTTTGCAGAAATGGAGAGGAGCCAGTTCTGATTTTGATATGGTTGGTTAATCCTACTGCAGGGAGGATCCGTAATCTTGTGCAAACATTACTCATTCATCTCTTTTTTTGGTTGTTTTTTTGGTTTAGTTTTGGATTTTCTTAATTTTTATTTTTTTTTTCAAATTCATGACTCACTTAGAGAGTGGAAGAAAAGTTCAGTATGAAGGCTGTAATAAACTTGATTGCTTGCCTTCTATCAGACCCTGGAAAGGAAACTTTTTTGTTTATTTAACAATACCGTCTTCAGTTGCAAATAAGTACAACTCAAACCAGCATGATTAGGAATTGACTGAGCCAGATAAAGAGATTGGTATTCAGGCTTTCTTTCTCTTTAGGAGCGGAAGATACTGCTTGGCTAACTCCTTAGCCCTGGCGAATGACATGCAGTAACCTGCTTAGTGATGTTATAAAACTTTCTTGTGGGCTTCTGGATACGAGTGTTATGGGCCTACCAGATTTGTAAAACTTATTTCCTCGTATAAGTTAACCTGTTGATTTATTCTTGATTTTAATTGCTCTTATTTTGCATGTGTGTATTTCAAAGCACACCTAGTTAACATTAGCTGGCATTTATGCAACAGCTTTTAATCTTCAAAGCATGATACAATAATTAGTGAAGTCTTCAGCCTTGCCTGTCCTAGACTGCAGTGCCACACTGTCTGTCTTTTATAGAAAGGAAGAGATTTTAAAGTAAATTCTTCAAACTAAGAGCTGGTGAAGGTTCCCAAGGATAAATTTTCATGTGGATAACCTGTGGCTTTTTTTTTTTCTTTATGATTTGAAAGCTGTGTCAGTCAATATTTACCCAAAGGCTGTGCTGGCTGGCAGTTTGGTCCCCCAGTAACGCTGTTGAATTAATTCATTTGTACACCTCTCGTCCCATGCGACTGTTTCATTACGTGTGTGGCTCAGTGGCGCCCTCGTTGTGTGCTTGATGACGAGTATCTCAGACCTTAGCAGTGATGCTGAACTTTCTAATTATCTCCCCTTTCCTACCATACTTAAAGGTGAAGCTGTGTTTGCACGGTGCTTGTCTTCCCTCAAGGATGAGAGGGTACAGGCCAGTAAGCTGCTGGAGGGACCTAAGTTGACTCAATTTGGTGGGAACAAGAAGGCCTTTCTGGAGGACATACGCAAGGTGAGTCATTGTGCTTGCCAGAGTGCTGTACTAAAGTTGCATATTGAAGCAGGTTTTGGATCCTGTGAACCCTGGTGAGGAGCTCTTGTGTTTAGTTCATGACAATTGGTTCCTGCTTTTGGTCATCCCACTGTGCATTGTCTAGTGGTGCCCACAAAACATAGTGTGACCAGTTCCTTTCCTGACCAAAGAACAGTCCTGAAAGGATTAAAGTCTAAGCCACAGTGGGCAGTGACAACTAGCTGTGGTGCAGAGGTCGTAATTCATGCACAGGAGCTTACTTTTTCACCCTTCACCTCTCCCATCTTTGTGATGAGGATAATAGCTCTTGATCTCTCTATTGAGACCAAACTTTCTGTCAATTAGAAAGGATACTTTGGTTCTAAGATAGCTGGAATGTGGCTACTGTACTCCACCCTGATGAGATGTGGACTAAACAGCATGTAGACTGTGAAGTTTCTTGTTCAGCTTTGTGGGACTTCACTTGGAATGTGAATTTGGTTTTTTAGGCCCTGTATGCTTCCAAGATTGTCTCATATGCTCAAGGCTTCATGCTGCTGAGACAAGCAGCCAAAGAATTTGGCTGGACATTGAATTACGGTGGCATTGCACTGATGTGGAGGGGAGGCTGCATCATCAGAAGGTAATTAAGACAAGGGGGTAACTTAGTTGCTGAGGGGAGAAGAACAGGCGATTTGGTTTATGTGGTGCTAGTCTGACAAACCGAGAGATTTTCTTGAATAATCCATGGAGTTAATCTCCTGATGAGATACTGAGAGGCTGTTTCTGTAGACAGCACTAAAGATTTTCTTCGATCTTCTCAGTGTTTGTCTGAGTCTGACTAAGTCAAATTTTGGCACTAAATTTTGGGTTCTGGGCCTTTGTCGGAAGCTGTGAAATTTTATTCCTGGTTTATGTGTGTTCTGCCTAGTGTGTTCCTGGGAAAAATCAAAGATGCTTTTGATCGAAACCCTGAGCTCCAGAATTTGCTGTTGGATGATTTCTTTAAGACAGCTGTTGAAAACTGTCAGGTGAGTTTCCGAGGAAGGAAGAGCATAAAATCAATAGTTTACAGTCTGGACTTCTTCAGCTTCTTTCCCAGGAGTTACCTTCACAAGTTTATTTAGACTGGAAAATGAAAAGGTAGAAAATGCTCCTGAAACCTATTTTTACAGCATCCTTAATCCCAAAGATGTCTAAACAATCCTTAAGCTCTTTGAGACTGTATATGTGTATGTATACGCACAGTACGTGTGGGTGTAGGAATTAATCATGTATGGCTTCAAGGCACCCTTCTTTAGTAGAACATATCAGTCTTACAGGATCAGGACAGGAGAAAAAACTGCATAGTTGGAGCTGGTTGAAATTGAACAAGAAGGTTACTGAGATGAGTTGGTTATACTGAGGTCCAAATCAGAATTTTGCCAGACACCAGGGTTAGCGACCTGTCCTTGACAAAATGGCTACAAATGCCACTGGCCTCTGTTTCATCACAAAGTTGGAGAACGTTCGTTCTAAATGAAGGGGAAAAAAAAGGGGGTTGCATCTCTGAAGCACTGCTTTATAAATCAGCATTCAGGGACATCAAGTGATGAACCGAGGTGTTATGCAATGTTGCAAGGTGTATTTGTACTGTCAATCTAAAGATAACACAGGAGGAAATGAACACATAGTCCTTGTTCTGTCATGGTTCTTCTCTTTAATATTAGCCAAGCTACTATTACAAACTGAAGGTTTCCATTTACAGAAGAGCCTTAGGCAGAAATCTAGCAATTCAGAAGAACGATGATGTCAGGGAAAAATGTCTAGCCTGGGTGAACATTCTCACTGCCCTGTATCTTGTGCCTACTGCACACTTGGATTTCAGTCGTACGGAGTATAAAACTCTGTTCTTTTACTGTTGTTTGCAGTAGCACCAAGATAACAGTGTTCCAGACGCGCCGTTCATAAGACCTAAGTCTGTCCAAACAATGTCCTCATTTGGATGGAGCTGACAGGCAGAACTAAAACCAGATTATCTGACCACAAAGAAGTCATCTATTATCATTAATAATTCTTGTAACTGAAGCTGAATATTCCATGCAGGTTACAAAATCAGATGTACAGTTGAACTGAGGATTATCCACGTCTGAAGTATTGTGCCGACCTCTTATGCCCTTGGGCAGGCTTTGTGCTGTGCTTGATTAGAGGTCCTGGAAGTGCCCCGGCGCTTGCTCAGTGTGTTCCTCACTGTGTTCGTGCTTTTGGGGTGCACTGATTGTGATTATGTGAAAGAACAGCATCCTTGCTCGAGGCTGTGGTTTGATTCCTATGAAGTATATGTCTGCGCTCTTGTTGTCCTGTTTATCTTGCTTGTCATTATTTTGGATCACCTTGTTTATATAAAATCAGGAATCTACTGCTGCATTTGCTCAAATTTGGTCATTAGATTTCATATAACGTGAAATAGCGCGTGCTGTTTTACTAGAATAGTTCTTAGCCTGCACATACCTCTGAGCAAGCCCTGATTAGTTTCTTTCTCTTTTCTTTGCCCTGTCCTCCCCCTCTGTTTTCATCTCTCCCAGGACTCCTGGCGACGCGTAATCAGTACTGGAGTACAGATTGGTATCCCTATGCCCTGCTTCACTACAGCACTTTCTTTTTATGACGGATACAGGCATGAAATATTACCAGCTAACCTGATTCAGGTAGGTGCCTGAAATGGTGTAGCAGATCTTCTTGCTACTGAAATATTACCGTGTTGTTATTTAAATACTGGTCTGAAGGCCACAAAGGCAATATGTCCTAATCGCTCCAACATTGTAAAGCTGAAGTCGTAGATTGCCTAATACAATTCTGTTAAACGTGAAATTCACAGCAATAATGTGCTGAGATGTCTGGGTAAAGAACACCAGAGACACTGGTGTGACAGTACCCGGTATGTGTTAGTATTCCATCTGTGAACCAAGGGTAATGATACCTTGAATCAAAATGCTTTATAAAGAATTAAGTATCTCTGAACCTTGGGATGTGTGTAAGTGCTTGTGTTTTACATTAGTACCTAACAGAAACAATATGCTTGTCTTTCTACAGAACTCTTAATTACTAGATGTTAGCAAATGTTTCATTGCAGTGGTTTTGCTAATAATGAGAAAATAAGTGTAAATGCTACGATATTGGAGTCAGATCTCATTTCTAGTACTCACATGACTGTGATATTCACGTGTCTATTTTGTTGTGTGTGTGTGTTCTTATTCTAGGCTCAGCGTGATTACTTTGGTGCACATACCTATGAATTATTGTCGAAGCCAGGTGTATTTATCCATACTAACTGGACAGGCCACGGAGGAAGTGTGTCCTCTTCTGCCTACAATGTCTAATGGAAATATTTCCTCTTGAAGCCGAGATACTGTAGATCTCAGATATTCCTCCTAGAATAACACTTTTTACTGTATTGTGCTAGAACTTGTGTTTGGACACTTTTGTAATGACTTGTGGGTATATTTCATATATATATAAAAAAAAATATATATATATATATCATATAAAAAAGCTAAATAAATCTGCTTGTAAATGCATTGCGGTGTTTTCTTTCCACTGCTGCTGGCCAAAACTGGCTAAAGTAGACATTATGCCATTTAGATTAATTTTCTATATTATATTTTAATTATAATTTTAATCTATGAAGTTAATACATTTTATAATGATAATTTTTTTATTGTATTATAGAGCATAAACTCATAGGGATCAAGATAGAAGTGACTGCATTTCAATAATTGCTAAAGTGGAGAATGGCAGACAGTCAGCACAGTAACGCTACACAAGATTCCGGGGAGGTAAAGGCCTTTTTTTGGTTGACATTGTTTACTCGTAACAAGCAGTAGATTGGTTCTTAAAAATGAATTCCTGGGCGTTAATCTGCATGCAGCCTTTCACGCTGTCAGCTCTGTTCATTTTTCTTTTTTTTTTTTTTTTTAAGAGAGGCTGAAGGATGGGATGGATTATGGAGAAACTTGAATGCAGGTCAGGGATGTCAAGATGGATATTCCTGTCACCAATCCATTCTCCCTTCAGCTGCTGTTCCCAGTTTTAAGCTCTGGCATAAACTGTTGACTTTGCTCTGCATTTGCACTCTTTTCCCCATATCTCCCTGCTTCTTTGCCTCCTCTTCCCATGGAGCAATTAAAAATACCTGCAATAGTATGCAAATTTGGCCCTATTTGATATCCTCTTCCTGCAATCCCACTGCCAATCATCTTCAGGACTTGGAACTTCACCTGGGTGCCTGCACCTTTTTTGTTCCTCAGAACTCTGAAGTGTTAAATTTAGTGCTGTGCACTGATTTTTATATTAATGTTTTGCTTAATTTATTTCTACTGAGACAGTTAGCTACTTAGTTTTCAATTTAATATCTGTATAGTTACCAAAATACTATTTTCCATTTAAAGCAACTTTTCTGCATATTATGTTGTAAGATTTAGGAATTCAATAAAATAAGTGTATGACAAATTGCAGGTACTAGGGATAACTCGAGGGTCATGAACATTTTAGTAGTCAGTTTGCCCCAGCAGTTGCGGTTTAGGTTCTGCAGCAGAACTGTATTAGAAGCTACCATGGTGGACAGTAGGAACAGTTTTGCCAGTTTATTGTGTTTATAGGCGTTCTGTTTTGGGGGAAAATGGGATACTCCCACCAATCTATTCTAGTGCTTGGTATGATATTAGTGCTGAGAAAATATCTGCTCTATCTGGAATCCCATTGTGCTAAAACCTGATAGCTACTCAGTCAGGGTTAGCATGTGCCTCGCTGGGTTTGTCACAAGCAGCGCTTGTTCGTTAATCGCATTTGGAGTGAACCCATTAGGGATAAGGGCAGGGGCAGCGCCCTCAGCTGATGCTGCGTTACATCCCTCTTAGCAGCTTAGGTTTGATCTCTGCCAGCCACATCCATTAACTCCCAACATTTCATGGTCCAGGTGGCTGCAGAACCCAAATGTAAGGTGTTTGAGCGGGATGGGTGCTGTTATCGCTCCTTACAACCAGATCATGCCCAAGGTTGCAGCCTCACAGGGCAACGCACAAAGCCTTCCGCAGACCCCCGTCCCGGCGGTGGCTCCATCCCGTCCCTACTGCAGGACAGTTGTTGTGCTAAGGAAAGACGAGGCAAAAAATAAAGACAGTGAATGGGATAAAGGTAGACAAGAAAGGGCACTTTAAAAAAATGATTAAGAGAATAAAGGAAAATAATTGAAAATTAAGGACAATGAACTAAAACAGAAAAAAAAAAGTAAACAGCAGCGGTGTAAAGGACAGACAAGAAAAAAATGAAATTCAGACAGTGAACTGGATAAAAGGAGATATAGAACATTTGAACAGTGACAGGAATAAGGAAAAAAATTTAAAAAAAAGGGACAGCAAAGTAAAACAGACATATAAAGTAAAATTAAAAACCAACAGGGTGCACGAGAGACAAGAAATAATTAAAAAACAGGGACGGGATCTTGATGAAACTAAACGCAGAAACTCGAAGAGCCCCGTTTGGCGGCAGGCACCGCCTTCCCTCCGCCCGTCGCGGAGCGGTGACGCTGCCGGTGCCGGTGCCGGCGCTGCCCGGGGCGGGGGCGCCCAACATGGCGGCGGCGCAGCCCCGCCCCTCCGCGCTGGGCGGGAAACCCGGACGGGCCGCTGAGGGCCGCGCCATGGAGACGGCGGACGGCGAGGAGCGGCTCCTGCTCACCCAGGTACGGCGGGGCCGGTGCCCCCGCCCCGGCCCCACCGCTCTGGCACCGCGCCCACCGTGCCGGGGCTGGCCCTCGGCGCCGCCGGGACATGGCCCGGCCGGGACAAGATGGAGCCGGGACGGGTGCGGGGCACTGAATGATAAACGTGTGTTGCGGGGTGCGTTGGGGCCCGTAGTCCTTGTAAAGAGTTGTGATGATTTCCCCTCGCCGCTTTGGATCTTTCAGAGGCTGAAGGCTGCGGTTCACTACACGGTTGGCTGCCTATGCCAGGAAGTTGCAGAAGACAAACAAGTGCAATTCAGCAAACAAACCATTGCGGCGATTTCAGAGATCACCTTCAGGCAGTGTGGTACAGAAGTTTGCATGTTACCTATTTGTTCAGGAGTAATTTCTGGAGAAACAACGCTTTTTAAAATTTAGCACTGGAATTAGGTATCACTGGTGCATTGTTTCTTGCCTTGCGTTTTTAAAAGTACAAGAAATAGTTACTCTTATTCAGACTTGGAAAAAGTATTTAAATGTATGTGGAAATATTGTGTGGGCCACCTGCCTGTGCAACAGTGCCATGTAATGACAAGTTATGCTCATTTCTCATAACTAACTTGGATAATGTGCAGTTACACCTTTGTAACAGTTAGAACTGTGTCATGCAGCTCTTTCTACTCAAGAGTTAGCATTTTAAAATATGTGGCATCTTTCTGTTTTCTCCAGATAACTTTGCAAAAGACCTCGAAATGTTTGCAAGGTAGGTACTGGAACACTTGTTTGTTACAAAGGTTTTGAGTTTTTGTTTTTGATTTTTTTTTTTTTATTGAGCTCCAATAATGAGATAATCTTTAAAACATGTCTTGTAATTAAAGTTTTAAATGATTCTGTTGGCTGATTAAATAGTGGCTATGAAGTTAGGAAACAAATATTCCCTTGCAGACTCTTCCTGGTCTTGGAAGCTTGTTTATGTGGTACAAGTGATTGTTTAGATTAATGACTGTATGTATTTGGCAAATGTGTTGATATACAGTGGTACTGGGTGGTTTGGGAGTGACAGATGGTTATTAGCATGCCTGTGTTTCATCTGGTTGCTCCAAGGAGGTAAGGGAACAATTTAAGGAGTCAAAACTTAACACGGTGACTGACTGGCAAGTAAGAGGGAACAGAACAGAACAGTGGTGCTTCACCTTCTGGTTGCTAAATTCTACCGTTTTTACACAGGAAGTGTGGGAATTTAGATGTACACATACAAACTTGTAATACAGGTTTTTGTGCATTACAGTTGGAAAAGACAGCGTGCTTGGTTTACTGGGTCCCTATTAAGCCCTTTTAGTGTTCTGAATTAGATGCTGTATGGCCTTTTACAACCCATGTTGGCAAACACATTAAGGGGTATTTTTTTAATTTTATGCAGGCATGCGAAACGAAGCACAGTCACTATAGAAGATGTGAAGCTTTTGGCTAGGAGGAGTAATTCTTTGGTGAGATTCACTGTATTTTCTGTCTCGCAACATCATTAAACCTATTGGTTAATTCTTAAGAGCATTTAAATCAAGGCTATAGATGATGAAGAAACTGTTGCTTAAGCAGTTTCACTGGCTTATAGATGATGGATGAGCACAATCCAGTGATTTTAAAATTTTCATCTTCTTTTACTTCATGACACTGTGCCTCCCTGTGGGAACACAGATCTGATTGCAATTCAAGCAGCAATGTTCTGGTTGCAACAGAGCTGCTGAGGTTTCAAGTACGAAAGTGCAATAAACAGACACATTACAGCATTGTCAATCTTAGAAATAAATAACTTTGGTTTTTTTCCTGATGTTGTGTTTCTTTGTTTTAGCTTAAGATCAGAATAGCTTGAGTCCACCTTGCAGAGCTAAGTGTCTTAACATTAACGCAGGGATGACTCACGTTATTGTGTTCTCTCCTGTGCTGATCTGTATGATCTTCAGTGGACTTAAATTCAATAATGTGTTAAGACATACCTGTAAATGCTTCCTGAAGAATACTACTTCCAATACTAATTTTAATTTTATATGAGGGGATTTTTTCCTTCCATCTGTGTCTTCAAATATGCAAAATGAACTTGCCTGAGAAGGCATAGTAAATGCTGGAGCTGAATTTTGTGTTCCTAACTATCATGTGTGTTTATGTCAAGTGAGTGCAGAGGAGTCTTGCAATGTTTCTGTACTCAGATTGTATTTTTGCAAACTACAGCTCTGAGTAATTGCTGATGTTGCTGTCTTGGTTCTAGAGATGGATGCCACATACATTTGTAAATCCTAGTCTTGCCAGGGCATTTCAGTATCTGAGAATATCCAGCTCAGATTGCAGGGTTTGTGCAGGAGTTAAAGCTAGTTGATGTTTGTCGACCTTTTTGGAGTGTCTGGTTTTGGTTTTTTTTTGTAGTAAGAATTTGCCCTGTTGATTTATATTAAGCATTTCTCTCTAATTTCACATTAATAAATTAAGCTCCTCAGTAGATGACTGAATAGTTTATTGTTCCCAGCTAAAGTATATCACCCAGAAGAGTGAAGAGCTCACATCAAGTAACATGGAGCAAAAGGAGAAGAAGAAAAAGAAGTCCAGTGCAGCTAAGGGAGGGAGAACATCTGGGGAACATGAAGCTGAAAGTGAAGATACCAACATGGCATGATTTCCCTTTCAAGTAATGTCTCTGGTCATTTTCTCTTATTATCCTAGAGGAACCCCAGTTAGCTTATTAGAGATTCCTCTTGCAAGTCAGCAAGACTATTGACTCTTTAGGTTTCTAGGTGAACATGATTAGTTGGATTTTTTTTTTTGTTCCAAAAGTGAAAGGTCTGTCAGATTTCAGTAGAGTTTACAGCCAAAATGCCTTAATGGCTCACAAAAAGGTGTCTTACTGTTATTAAAAAGAAAATCCTTTAAATAAAAAGTTTAATGCAAAACATTCTCACTGACCGTAACAACCCTCAGTATGTGCAACTCCCTCCATGCTGCTACTTAAGTTTCTCCAGTAATTGTTTAACTTCCTCCTTGCTTCCATTTTTGCTACTATTGCTTAGGTATTTTGAATATTTTCTGTTTGTTTAAATAGCCATCTCTCTCACCTTTGTCTTGACAATTAAAATATGTTTTGTGTCACATTTCACCTGTGATGCCGCTGGTGTACAATCTTCGCTTTCAGTAAGTTGCGTTCCATTTCTAATTTCATTATAGTAACACGGCTCAGGAGTGGTGGTCAGCAGTGGGCCACCATTGCCCTCTGCTGGGCTGACAGACACTTACCAAGTGCTGGTGATTGGAAAGAAGCAGGACATAAGGTATTAGACAGATACAACCAAGGGAAATAAAAAGGCTGATTAAGCTACTGTGTGGCAAACTGTATCAAGCAAGAATATCCTTGCCAAGGATAGTCTAAAATATACAGCAAGAGAGGAAAGACCTAAACACTGTTTCTGTTGCTCAGTCCTTGATTCATGACACAAGCTCTTCCCTGAAGCCACTTATTCCTTCCTGAAGGATGCAGCTTAGGCCAATTCCCCCAAACCAAGTTTAAAATCACCGGGTTCTCATTTTAATAAGACTCATACCTTAAATACTACCCCAAGAGAAAGAAGGATGACAGAATACTTTTTATCACCTTTGAGAACTTCTAGGTGTAGCCTTGCTCCTTGTTGAAAACCCATTATCTTGAAAGAAGAGTGCACTTTAGGGCTGGAGTCGCTCGGAAGAAGGGTAGTGCTCTGGACTCCTCACACGTGCTCCCTTTTATTCTTGCTCTGTCCATGAGCTATTAAACAGTAGTTTAGTCCCATGCTTTCTGTAGGCTGTAACTAGCTCAATGTTAATCAAATAAAATCAAGTGCTGCAGTGTAGAAGAAAATAGGAATGAAGCCCCATCTCTGGCTCTATACAGGAAATTTTACACAATGACACTTTTAAATACCCTTCCCATATCTCAAACTGTTCCACTTTCAGGGATGAGGTATTTTTTAAAAGAATAATTCTACTGACTGGTGTAGGCTAAGTAGATAACAAAGTAGAATTCTGTAATCAACAGGAAATCTGACTTTTTGGCATACCAGTGCTTACATTATTCACTTTTCATATTGCTTTTAATGTACCCTGGTCATTAGCCTGATGCAGAAGGTTTTTCTTGGTGCTTTAAGGGAGAAATAATTAATGTGGTGTTGAAGACCATTAATTGATGATACTCACTCATGGCAAATCTATTGCTGAAGAAGGATTTGTTACAAGGTAGGTTTGTCTACTTGAATGTATTAAAGGCTTTAACTCAAGGCTTTGATGTTCTAAAATTTTTACCCTGAAAAAAGCGTAAAGATAGCCACTCTAGGTTTTCACACATCTTCTGGCTATGTTTTAAACTTTCCATACTGTATCCCTTCCTCTTGAACACCTATACAAAATCCATCCTTATGAATCGTGGACAGGTCAGTCACTCTGTTCCAAAGTTCAAGCTTCTTAAATATTACAGGAATAAGACCAAGGAAATGTTGATTCTAGCACAGTTAAAGTGTCTGTGCAGCTTAAATAAGCTTACGTGAATCAAACATACTTCATGTCTACAAAATGTAGATCCAGTTCAATGTTAAGTTAGACTACAGAGCATGTTTTAGGTGGACAGTTTCTCCTGACTTGCATAGGTGAGATAATGACTGAGTATCTTTTGCTCTTATCCACTGTTCTCTCTCTAAAGGAGCAACTTCCGTAGATGTCTGGTTATCAAGACGTGCACAGTTCTACTTGATTTGCTTCTGTTGTTTATCCTATTCCTTTCTTGGGTAGAAAATTTATATTTATTTCACAGGACTCCTAGGCCTTGAGAAGCATCAATTTTTTTAAAAACATAGTAGCTATCTTTCAAAAGGAAGGCCTAGTGGATGTTTATCACACAGCTTACCTATATTTTTTTTTGAGATCACGAAGCCCATTGTATCAGGAAGAGAAACAATGTGTCTCAAAGTTTGTTAGCTCTGCTATTCTCTTGTCCTCAGCTAAAATCTCCTGTTACTTCCTTCCCACACAGACATGCATATACACTACTGGTGTACAGAAGGTGCTGGTCAACTGCTAAAGATTGTTTATTGGAAGGCTTTGTGATTATTTGCTGTGGAAATGTTAGATCTGGCAGCAGCTCTGTTATTACCAACAGGAAATTCTAGCTACGAACTGACTTGCAGAACACAACCTATACTAAAGTGTACACTAAAAAAATATCATTTTATACAGATAATTGTACTCTTAGGTTTTAAAATGTCATTAAATTGAGATGTTTTAGCAGTTTTCATCCTTCTTTGATTGCACTATTGAAAGAGATCCAAGAAGCAACACATAAACTTGACCACTGAAAAAGGGATTTTTTAATAGAAATCACAGGATGATATGCAGCATTGAAGTCTCTTAGCCAGTAGTTAATTTCTTCTCATTTTTCATTGAGACTTTTGAAGGATATTGACTGTAACAGAGCTTTAAAGAGAGTTAAGTATTATATACCTGCTTTTTTTTGCAAACAGTAGTCAGTATTACTATTAAACTGCCAGCTCAGCTTTAGGATAGAGTATAACTGCAGCTCCCATCAGATTAAGAAAATCTAATTTTTTTTTTTTGGTTAAATTAAAACAAAACAATTAAGACAAAAGTAACAGTTTAAATCATACTATGCTAGGTCTAGTTGGTAATTTGATTTCTGTAACATAAAGAACCGCAGCATTTAATAATTTACAGCCAACTAAATGGCTCTAGCCTTGATAACAGAAAAGACGAAAAAGCAGCAATGAAAACCCTCCATTTTTTTTTTCCTTAAGGCTAGATTGGAAGGACCATCACTACCTTCCTACTGGAATGATCAGCATAGTGTCTGTGACTCCATCTCAGTGTTTGCCTGGAAGTAGGTGAGTTAAATATTCCTAATACACACAGGATTGAAGTAATTATGCTATCTGCTATTTTAAGTAAATGTGAAAAAGCTACAGGTAAAACCCTTCTTTCCTCTTGTACAGCTTGAGGAGTGGAATTTTGATTGCCATGGGGAGCTTGAAAAAAGCAAAAGCATTGCAGCTTTGAGCAAGACTGAAAAACTGGTTTATAATTGAGAGGTAATCACAAGCTGAGACATAAGCGCACAGAAAAAGCTTGCTGACAGCTAATTTACTCAATGCACGCTATTTCAATTGGTAGCCAGTGTAATTAGCTTGGAGTGCAATAGAGCACGCCTCAAAAATTCTGTTAGCGCACAGCCATATATGCTGTTTCAGAAACACTTGAACACAAACAGCTTGTAGTGAATTAAAGCAGCAGGAAACCTTTTTACCTGTCAATGGCCTATAATGTTACAAGCCAGAAGTGTATATTGTATGAAGCAATTACTTGCCCTAGCAAAACAGACTGACTAAAAAGTTGACTGCAAGCTTCCCCACTAAGTCCAGCCAATTCCCATATGGGTAGCTTTATCTAAGTACTTTTGCTTAGGGTTAAACCTAAACCGTGTTATTAGTTACACTGGCAGTCTAACTTTGAGTGTGCTCTAATTCAACTGGAATGTCTATATGCAACGGGTTCATCTGAACGCCTGCTGTAGGAATATTCATCATTTGGCATTCTGTACCATTTAAGGTTGTGTTCAATCAGAGGGGTTTGCGTGATACTAGAAAACATTGGTACTTACGAAAACTTTCTCAGAAGTTTCAGCTCACTTTTCAGATTTTTTGCATATACATCTTCCGTTCTCACATGAAGGGGTTGTGCCAGCTGAGAGTTCTGGTGCACTGTCACCAGTATGAACACAAATTCTACCTAAATACTGTCGGCAGGTTAAATAGAGAGTACTTCCATATTTAATTTTTTCTTCCTCTGTCCTTAAGGTAATACTGTACTTATCAGCACGTTCTTTAATCATAACAGCTGGTGGGAATATCAAAACTGGTCCAACAGTACGGTAAAAAAGCTTTTAATGATATTAGAAAAAAGACTAACAAATTAAAAAATAAGCTAATTAATAGAAAAGCATCATGATACTACACTGATGATTAGGACAGTGACATAGGTCAAATTCAAGCCTTCTCCCCACAGCTGTACAAAGCAAGCATTTCCACCTTTGCTGTGTTTTACAAGTTAGTGCTTACACTGCACCAAGGGGCAGGAGTTCCTTACAGAAAAAGCACAGAAGTTAAAGGACTTTTAATTTACTTCAACTGATTAAATTAGCATGATAATTCAAGTTCCTAGATCACAGGCTAGAGCTTAAAGCCAGACAGCAGCTGGAAAAACTGCACAGTGACAGCTTAACTAGGCCAAATCACAATAAACCCTACCAAAGAATGAGCGCTCTGTGTTCAGTGAGCATCCTCTGACTGCCTTCTTTCTGTTCATTGACTGTGCCTCAAAGTGTCTTCCACGAGGTCTTCCATCCTTTTCACTGAAAGTGGTGGGAGGACAAAGTAAGCAAACTGCTTGGGGCTTCAGAAGCTAGATCCACCATCATCAGATAGAAGTTTCTGGCTTCCAGCAAGGTATTCAAAAGCTGAACCCTTAGATGCTGCGTTTAGCAATACCATTGTTCTAGTATTCTGCAAAAAGTCAAAATCCCTTTGGTTACACACGATTTGAACCATCACAGGAGTTTAAGCCTCAGGACAATGTCCAGATCTTAGCTGTCTATAGCCAGACCACAGTATGACCAGCAGACTATGGCTCTCAGGGTATATCTTTGTATTGATTCTAATGCGAAAAAAAAAAAAAAAAAAAAAAAGCACGCAGCACTGCAGTCTCATTTTTTGCGTTTTGAACTAGGCCAGTCTCCCCAGGGTAGTGTTTTCTTGCCCTTTGACGTGCTCCTTAGGGAATGCAAAGTCTGCACTTGTTGTAGTCGCTTGGAGAGCTCCTGATCACAGGCTTGCTGCAGAGCTTCAGCTTTCTGCTTGTCCCATCTTAGAGCCGAGGCCAGGGCTTGTGTGTCTTCTTTCAAGACCAGCTGTAGCAAGACAAATTTTTAACAATCTTTTCTACTGATGCTCCTCCACTACTAATCCCTCTGCCCACACTGAGAACAGCAGTAATGAGACACCAGTTTAATACTGGGAAATTGGTATTGAAGATGTTCCATCATCTATCCCGTGGGCCAGTGGATTTCCAATATTCTAACAGCACTTAGAGCTTAAAGTTATATTCAGATGTTCAAAAGAACCAAAAGCAGTTACTTAGTTTCTACAGCAGGGAAAAGAAAGAGTAGAAATTCCTAGTATTAGAAAGAACACACTTTCTAACGGTTAAAGTTTACCTAGACTTTCCTTTCCAAGCTATGGGTTTATTTACACTGTTTTCCAAAATAAGGAGGTTTTCACTTTGATTTAGGATGTAGAAGATAAATATAGATGTATCTGCATATGAAAAAACTTGCTGGTAAGACAGCAGAAGCAGTGGCTGACTATGATTTGACAGAGACCAAAACCAAAATTATTTTGTGGGTTTTCAGAGGATAGACTAGAGTACTTGGAATAGTGTAAACTGGCTATTACAGAGAAGCTCCAAGCAGGGGGTAGTGTTACTGAGGAAGAGAAATAGATTAAATCTCACCACTTTGAGACTGAAATATATTGACGTTAGAGTGTCCAGAAGCAAGGACTGCTTCCCCTATAACCTCTCTCTCCAGAGGGAGAGATTTGCCAGAATATGGTTACATCATTCTCACCCACCTCTAGATCTTGACTGTCCAAGCAGAGCTCTGGAGCAGGTTTCTCTTTCAGAGCAGCAAGGATCTGGTCACTGAGCGTTGTTTTGGCTGAAGTGCCTGTGCTGCTGGTACCTGTGTCAACCACATCCATCTCCTTTCTTGGTACAGTCTCAGATTCTGAAAAGTAGCAGAATCATTATAGCCTGTGACAAACACAGGACAGAAAAAGTGGCCTGGACTGCTATGATGGTTTTGAGATTAATAAAATAGGCACTCTACCTAGGCTCATCCTCTACCTTAAGAAATCCGTAATGTTAAAGATGACTATGTGATTTAAGCTTTTCCCTCAGAATTCTACTTTCAGGCCTTGTGAGAAATGCGACAGCAGTGAGAGGACTCCTGGTCTCACCCAGTCAGAGAATTCTTACACTATAGCAGCTTTACATCCACCACATGGATAGCTGCTAAGCAAGGCACTCACTCCAGTCCTTCACTCTGCCTTATTTATTCCACTCAGCTATTTCAGGCATCTCTGAAAAGCTCCTTCTCTAGTATCCTAATGCTCCCTACCTGCTACTTTGCTTAAGATACTGTCTTCATTTTTCAAGGCCTCTAGGTAGAGTTCCAGGAGCTGTCTTGACTGGCGTTCTTCTTCTCGTCTGTCCAGCACCTGCTGCAGGGTGTCCTGCAATACTTGGATTTTGGTTTGACTTTGGGCAAGTTCTTCTGCCAGGTCTGAACGTGGTACGTCAATAAGCACCTTAAAACAATGAGAGTGCTTTTGTTACTCGGACTGATGGAGTAACGCATTCCATGACACTGATTACAGTACAAACAGCAAGCCTGCTGAAGGACAGAGCCTCCACCTTCATGAAACCCTGCACGTTTCACAAGGTTTCGTGTCACAGCAAGTCAGCCTAGTTACGAGAGGCTGTAGTGGCACTTCGCCACCCAGCACTCTTTACCAGAAGCTAAAAGGCATCCAAGAAGGTGCGGAATTGTGTGCATTTTTAACAGAAATCCTGACAACTCTTGGCGATCAAGGTACCACTTCTTAAGAGTGCGCTAGAATACACAAAGGAAAGCCAATAGCCAGCACTTGGGAAGCTGGACATCGCAGGAGAACAAGGGGCACTGTCACCATGCCTCACCACACACAGGGTGTTAGGCAGGCAGATACTCGAACTGATAGCTCTGGAAACTGGCAGCGGTTCCTCAAACCCCTCTGGAGCAGATTTGGCACGCTGCCCAGCCTTCCCTTTTGACAAATTACACAGTGTCTGGTTTTAAGGAAGGAGCCCACCTCAGTTGCCATTTGGCCAAATCTTGACTTTTTGCCCTCCCACTGCCAGAACTGGAAAGACACGCTGTGAGAGACAATCGATGATTAAGAGCATCCTCCCCAGACACTTCCCTTCAAGGGGAAACCTGACTCTAGCACCACAGCCAAACAGCAGCAGATTAATTAAGCCTGAGATCTTGTTTACTTATTTTGTTCTCTCCCATCTACTGAGATAAATGGATGTACGCAGAGCCAAGGACAGCAATTAGAAGTCTTCCCACTGTACCTGGAGGTCTTCTTCAGACATCAGGATGATATTAGACAGGTCATCCTTCAGTTGCCTGGCCAGCTGCTTCCACTTCTCTGCAGCACTGTCCACTTCATCCGCAGACTCCGAGAGCCAGGCTGTTCCACTGCCTGACACAAGAGTCATCGGTTTCACGGGCCGTTCCTGACCCTCCCGAGACAGCTTAATTTCACTAAGTGTATTCCAGACGCCCCTCCCCTTCCCCGCTCCCTCGCCCACAGAGTACCTAAGCTTTTGCCAGACCATTTCTCATTCCTGGCCAGCGCTACAAACTTGGTGTCAGATGGCAGACACAAGAAGTAATCTTCATCATCCACAATGGTGCCATCTTCTGCCAGTACTAGGGTGATGGGCTCCCTGGCTTTGTCGATAGCCAGAATGCCACTAGCTGCGGAACAGAAAAAAGCACTTTATGAAATAACAGAAGTGACATATGCACCCCGCTTTTATTACACCCATCACAAGAAACAAGCAGCTCTTAGTAATTCAGGCTAGAGGCCAGGACCTGTCTCCACCCAGCTCTGCACATCAGCTCTTTTTTTTTTTTGCCCATACTCACGCGTTTCCCCTCTAGAAATTAACATTCTTCACGCAAACCCCGACACGCACCTCGAAGAAGGCGCATTTAAGTGAAATTACTCCCAGACGGCTGCTCCCCCCTCCCTTCTCTCCCCTTGAGGACCCCCGGAGTCCTGCCCTCTCCCCCCCGGCACGGACGGGCACAGCGGGGAGAAGGGGACAACCCGACCCCGCGCTGCCCGGCCGGCCGCCCCTCACCCTTATCGCGCAGCTCCCGCAGGCAGGAGGCGGCCACGCCGTGCTGCTCCCGCCCGTCCCCCCGCCGCACCAGGCACCGCTTCAGCGGCGCCGCCATGGCCGCCGCCCGGCCCCTCACGGCGGGAAGGCGCGGTGCTCGCCGGGACGGGCCGCGGGGCGCGCTGGGGCGCCGAGTCCCGCGGATCCCAGCCCCGCAGGGGTGGAAATGAGAATTTTTTTTTTTTTTTTTTTTTTTTTTTTT
>WHYT01014996.1:121369-150661 GCA_009806455.1 Tetrax tetrax
CGCGGCTTCGCCGCCAACCGCCGCCCGCGCGCCGCCGCCCGCGCGCCGCACCTGTCGTAACGGTCACTGCTGAGGGGGCGGCTCGGCCCCCGCCGCGGGCCTGTGGCCGCCGAAACCCGGGCGCCCTGGCGAGGGCAGCGGCACCGCAGGGAAGGGCTGGCCCCGCGCGGAGACCGGTGACTGCGGCTCCCCGAGGGGCGCGTTGCTCTCCCGCCTGCCCCTGTGCGGCCTGGCGCGGGAGGAAGGGCGAGGGGCTGCCGCCCGGGTGAAACCGCGGTGCCTGTCGCGGCCGAGGTGACGGTGTCTGCTGGGGAAGGCCTCCTGAGGGGCTCCGCGCCTCTCGGCGTGGCTTCGCCCCGTGGAGCCTCGGAGGAGTTGGTTCGGTAGTTTGGCATCCTGCCCTGGGCCGCAGCGTGGGCTGACGCGGGGCATGCTTTGCCCAACAGCCAGGTGCGGTCCTGACTGGAAGAGCTGCTCAGGCCAGGCCCCTCGACAGTAAGCATGTTTTCATTTTAGGGTCTGTGTGGGAAACTCAATAAAGCACTTGAATGGGGAGGGGAGGCGGAAATTACAGCCAGAGAGAAAGAAGGCAGTTTATGTGCCAGGTGGGTTTTGAAATGAGGTGGAGTACCAGTTTGACAAAATGTTGTTTCTGCCTTGCAACTGCAAGGGAGAAAGGTCCTTGAACCAACAGCGTAAGAGGGCAAAACAATGACAGATTTAGTGTAAGCATTGTCAAAAACTGAATGGGAAGGGCGAAAGAGACATGAGAGTTTACTAGCTTGAGTGCATGCTCAAGAAACATACTAAAAGCTTGAGATATTTTTAAACTGGGACATGAAATGAATGGAGGACCTAGGAGTATGAGGTAGTTGTATATAGCGTAGGTTTCCGGTCACTTGCACTGGCTTGCTCATGATCCAGGGTAACTTGTATTTCATTGCAAACTCTACAGACCTCCTGACAGCTCTCCCATCTCACCGGTACCTCAGACAGATTCCTGAGTATGGGATACTGGTGGCGTTTTGCAAAATCCTTTACGTGGCCATGGACAGCCCTCCTGCAGCACGCAGGAGATGAAAGGTCTCTTTCAGGAACAGGGAAGAAAACAGAGCAAAGTCTGCCACCAACATGCTTTTGTGTGCAATCATTCAAATCTGTCTGGATTTGACTACATTGCTGTGAACCTCTCTGTTGATCCATTTATTTTGAACTGAGGAGGCTGAGTTTGTAGGGAGCATTGTTGAAATAAACAGAAATAGAAATACATTTAATAAAATTCACACTCCGACTAACCAGCACACATCTCCTAGACGGTGTCTGAGAAACATTCAGGTTCTCTTGAATTTGGATATAGTATTCTTCCATTGCACTCTTCTACAGAAACATTTATTTAGTGTTGCTTTATATCAAAAGAAGGCTTGAAGTTTGGGAAAATTTTGCTTATTAATGGGCCTCATAAATGTAGCCACAACACCCGCTGGGTGTTAAAATTACGGCCGTTAAGAAAGTCGCTCTGTCACTGTCTCCATAGTGAAAAATGGGAATGGTAACTCTTACCTCGCGTGTAACGTGGAGAGTTTTTCAGGCATTGCTTGTAAATAACATGGAGTTAATGTTTGTGCTGCTTTCTAAATCAGGAGGAATTTGGGATAAGATAGAATACCCAGTCTGCAAAGTTAACTTTTCACCACAGAGAGACTATTTTGTGTCAGCTCCTCTGAGGAGGGAGGCGGGCTGAAGCTGCTGTGGGTGAAAATGGCCCATTAAGTGCTCTCCTGCCGGATTCTGTCACACTGTATGCAAAAACGCTGGATTCTCAGGCAACAGCAAATTAGTTGCACCCCTTTTGGCTCCTGGCCTGTTGTGATGTCAGCAGGGGCAGAGTTTGTTTAAAGGGCAGCTCTGGTGGTCTGCCTTGCTTCAGGTACGTGAGGTAACGCTGAAGGTCAGCTAAAGCCTAGCCACACTAATATTTATCCCTTCCACGCACGCACCAGGAGCAGCCCTGCTTATATATTAACTTTCCTCCTTCCCCACGTTGTGTGCTTGTCAGGGGTTGTCCTCTCTGTCTAAGCTGTCAATGCCTGCTGATGACAGATACCCCCATCTTCACCATCTAGTGTGTGTCTGGCACTGGTTACACATTTCCCATGCTGAAAAGTGTTCAGTACTCTCAAATTCTGTTGGCTTGACTGGGATTTGAGAGAGTCTTGCAGCTTTGGCCGGAAAAAAGGGAGTGTAATTGAAGAATATGTAGCACAGTAGTTGAATTCCTAAGGGGACAATTTTGGAATAAAACAAAACAATGAGTATATTTTTATTAGTCTACCAGAACATAAATGCCACTCCTCTTATGCAACTGCTGCAGATTATGCATTGCTATCAATGCATAGAAAAAGTTGTCCCTGCTGCACACTAAACATTTAGAGAAGTAACAAAAATAAATTACTTTCTATCAGTGATGATGTTTATTTATTTCTAAGCATTCAACAGAAGGCTATGAGTAGTAGCACTGCCTCGCTTAACATGTTTATGTTTGGGTCCTATCATGTTTTCTACTACAAATCTAGTTAGTTTAGATGTTGAAAAGGGAGTGTCAGATATCTTTTGGCTTATTATCTGTTTTTCTTAGTTTAATTTTCTCATTCTCATGAATTAATATATTGCCTCAAGCATTGTGGGAAGGGGGGAGTGTTGCAGCTCAAATGAAATCATTTATGTAGATAGAATTATATTCCAAAGGCAATCAACATTTCCACCAGAGATTTAAAAATACTTGATTTTGTTTAGAAAGCATGTTCCTTGCGCCTTTAGCAATGTCTTTACTAAAAAATAGGCAGAAGAAAGGGTACCATCTCCCTGTTACTATTCTTTAAAAAAATGGGAAGAGCAAGATGATGGTGTAGCCTGTGAACAGAATAACTGATTTCAGATTTTTTTCTTGGCTATCAGTATTTCTTTGATGTTGAGTACTTTGGGATAATATTTGGTGAGTCTTCTTGGCTCAGCCAGCCAGCAGCCCAGCCCTCTGACATTCCATTTAACCATAAATCCCAGTAGCTTTGCCTCTTCTAAGCAGTTCTGACCCTGTGTTAACTGAATTTGATGAAAATCTTTTCTTTGACTTCAGCGTGCTATGAATGGGGCCCAAATATTTTAGAGTATTGGCCATAGTAAGATACCTGTGTTAGTCCTGGGATTTGACTGAAGAAATAAAATAAAACGTAGGCACCAAATAAGTTTATCCACAACCTAAACAGGTTCAGTTAACTTCTTAATAAGTTGTGCAAGCCATATTCTTGTGTTGATTCTCATATATTTTTCATAATTTTTGAGGAGTGGATGGATCTTGAGACTGTTCATTATTTTTCTTTCACTCGGCTATAAAATATTTGAAAGCAGGCGTACTATGCATATGAAAATGGGAAGCCAGTGACAAGGTTGAAGAGAGAAGTGCCTTTTTCTTGATACCACATAGCATTGTCTCCACTACAGACGGACTGGGCAGTGCAACTTCCAGTATGGTGTTGAAGTTGGTATTTGCGGTGGTTATGTCAAGTGAATTCTTAGTGGGTGAAATTTTTGCAGATATATAGTGGAGTAACAGAAATGATGACTGCACTTGAAGAGCCTAAGGGGCTCTCCAGAGAATCACTGCCTAGCTCTGAGATCTGGCTGGCCCCTGGTGATGGTGCTTGTGTCTGGAAGCAACTGAGTTGCAGTATATTTGAGTTTCTGGCACCCTCTTGTGGTAAATACTTATTTTTTAGCTGTATTTTTTGTGTACTTTGTAGATGGGGGGAAAAAGATACTGTGGAGGTGTGGTATATTGCATAAAAGTGATGAATGCAGATGAGGACAAAATGTCACTTAAGGACCCTGATGCTATCGTTTCAGATTTTTATCTTTCCCTATACTCAATGAATAGGATCTCTTTTCTCTAACTGAGTCTCAAAATTTATCTTCATTACTAATAAAACAGCTTTTTTTTTTTTTTTTTAGCATTGAGGTAACCAGTATGTCCCACCTCTCCTAAGATTAAAAAACTCAGTGAAGGCAATATGGTACGGACCGTCTTAACATTATATGAATCCCCTTTGAAAGTAGATGGTGGACCAAGATAAGTTTATTTTATGATAAAACTTTGGTATCTCTACCTTGGGAGCGTAGATACATGCTAGTTACACAGAGAATGAACTGTGGCGATGAAGAGAAGCCCATGCTAAAATGTTATACGTGTTCTTGATGACTGAGTGAATACGAGCAAAACTGCAGGTGAGCTCGTATCAGGGTGGAAGCTCCTGATTTAAGTCTAGTCCAGTCTGTGGCTTACTGTCCTGCTTTAATCAAATCGTTTCACTTTTCTCTTGTAGGGTGCAAGGTAGGGTGTTCAGCATCAGCCCTAAAACTACATCTCTTAAATATGTGTGGGAAACAAGGATAGTACCAGTATTGCTGACTTTTTTGTGAGGTTTAGTTAAATCATGGTTGTTTTGAAATCTTTAGAAGAAGAGCACGGAAAACAAAGGGCGTGTTACTGGATCATGGAAGTGGCAGAAGCTTGGTGTCAAATTAAGTTTAATCCTTCTAGAGAAAGCGATCCATGGAATCAGAGTGAGGTACTTTTGCATCCACTTGAACAGCAGTACTTTGGGCTTCTGCAGCATTTCTTCCCTTCAGTACTGCAGAATTCTTTGCGGATGTCAAGTACGCATCAGGTCCCTTTGAGACAGGCAAGTTATTATCCTCATTTCACATATGATGAAAATGTCCTGTCTTATACCATGCAGTGTGGCAAATGTTGCCACCGGGAGTTTAGCAGAGGGAGTCCCAGTTCCATGCTGCCTTTGTTCACTGCGCCATGTATTTCAGGATTTGAGTTAGGGTGAACATTTCTTTTACAGCATCTCTCGGTAGTTTCTCTGGCTCTTAACTGCTGTCTCCCTAAAGCAAGTTCTGCAGATTCTTTGAATTCTGTTGTTTTAAATGGGGACTGCTGGAACTAATATTTTTTTTTTTCTGTGATTCTGACATTTTTGTCTTCAGTCCATCACGGAATTGCTACTGGCAGCAGTAACAGGGTGTCTGCCTAAATCCTGCTCATAGGAAGAGTGGTCTTAACAGACGAGTATTTCTAACTGTCTCCATCAGGTGGCAATGTAACCTCACTCTTCTCTTTGCTTTACAGGCTGGCTCCTGCCCTGCGACCGAAAATGCAGCATCTCGGGAGCCACTGGTAAGTTCTTCAAAAAGCAGCATGTAATTTCTTATTGATAATATAATATACATGAGTTGTTCCCTCTTCTGCATCATTTTACATCCATTGTTTTGCTTTTCTAAGGACCTGGTGCTTTGTGAGGAAGGTGCCTTATGTTGCCCTACTGTTGACCTCTGAATTCTGACCTGAAGCTATAACCTCCTGTGTCTCTGGGGTTAGACATGGGTCACCTAGGCCACTGAGTTGTCCTTGAGCACAGACTGCCTATCCTAAGTGTGTGCAGTGTGTGCTTTTGATCAGTGCTTATCTAGTAAAAAGTCTGAAGAAAGACCTGTACAGCATTGTCTAACGAAAAAAAAACCCCTCTGCTGCTCAGAGACTTCCTTCAAGCTGTTTTTATATTCAGATGCACTCAGAGTGAGCTTAGAAGTGTCTGGCAGCTGGCAGTGCATGTGATCCAATGTTTTCACTCTAGAACTGTTTTGGAAAGAGCGCCGGGATTTTTGTGTGTGTGAGGATAACTAAGAGAACCCTGTTTTGTTTTCTTTTTTATGGTGACGCAGAGTGGGAAGTAAGCCACCACTTTCTAGAGTGGCAGTATATATATTTTTTACAACTTTCTTCTTCTCTTTTTCCTTCCTCTTCAACCATCTATAACTCAGTCAAAACCTTGCCAAAATTCTTAGCCTGTGTTACTGTCCTGAACATATAAATCTCTAATTGAGTTTCTTCTCTGGCTTTCATTTGGTGACCACAGTGAATACAAGCTGCGAGAAGACTCAAGTACTTTCCGTAATGGTACGGCACTGGCACATTAAAGTATTTTTACCTTGTAACTCTTATCTGGAGAACAGAGGAGGCAATTTTTAAAGGAGGGATGTGTGTAAAGACTGTGAACTGGGAAAGGTCGGTAAAGTGCATCTGATGAAAGGATTGTTCGTGAATTCTGTTAAGCTCTGTGGTGAAAATCTTGTAGTCTAGTAACACTGTGCCATCCCTTAATTGTGTAGACATCTGTACCTGAGATTACTTGAAATTGTTACTGACGCCATGTACTTTGTGATGGATTTGGTGGTTTGGGTTTTTTGGGGTTGTTCCACCATCCCGCACACTCACTCCTTAGGGAGGTCATAGCAGGCAGCAGGTCATCACAGCTTGTGCTGGTCGACAGTTTGTTCTCTTTCTCAAGGCGGATTCTAACATTATCTTTGATTTAATTAATTTCTTACTTGAGAATTTCTCAGAGGAAGCACATAGCAGTTGTGTATCTTTCTGTATATTCTTACCATATAAAAATATTTATACATTTAAGCACTCCAACATAAACTTTACTCTCTCAATGGTGAGTCTTGCGTGTGAGCTAATCAGAGCCATTTGAAAGGTGGAGGTTTTCTCCTTATCTTCCCATCAATTGTGTGTTTTTTTTATAGTAAACTCTCACAGTCTTTGTCACGTTTGCTCAGGAGTCATTATTGCTTCCAGCTGAGTATGTGTAGAAGCCCTATTAAATGAGCAGTTCAGTTCTGTGAGCCAGATGACCTAACTTCCATCACTACTGTGGCTTCTCTGTAGCTGGGATCATGCATGCTGCCTTCTAATGCATGCAGTAGATCTCAGTCCATAAAGCAGACTTGGAGGCACATGGAGCCATGTCATAAAAATGTTTACGGAAACACCAGAACAAACTGTGGCATGAATCCAAAAAATGTCTCTGTATGGGAAAGCCATGTGCTCAGAAGTATCATTGCTGGCTTCAAATCTGGTGTTAAGGAGTTGAAGAAGACTTACAGAATCCAGGGGAGGGAGAAAAGTCTCATGACCAAATTCTGCTCTGTACCTCATCACATTTTTTTTTACTTAATTGGTGACTGAAAGTGCTTCGTAGGGCTGGGACCTGTTTGGAACATACCAGTGGTGTTATGCACAAGTATGAGAAAGCATCTTGCGTTGTATCAGCAGATGTCATTATAGACTCAGACTGGTTTTATATTGTATTGGTGATTCTAATGGGCATTGTATCCTACAAGGTGCTAAATACCTTCTGCTCTGTGCTCAGTGGCTCTGTCTGCTCTGTACTCCGTATCCCTGCAGCCTGCTGCTTTCAACAGGAATCCAGGAGAAGCAGTGATTTCTAGTTGTTTGCATGACGACTTCAGCGTCCTGCTAGATTATGTAGCAGATGCAGTCTGACACATCATATTGTGTCCTGCGTTTTGGGTCTTCAGAGCATACCTTGCTAAGGTTTATGGCCTTACTGAGGCCTTCAAACTGGAGCCCTACGAACTCGTGTCACACTCCTAATTACTCTTACTGCAACCCCCTTTGATGTTTTGAGCTACCAAACTGAAGAAAAGGGACTCCATGTCCATGTCATTAATCCCTTGAGTTATCCAGTGTCCTTACAATAAACTGTCCCAACTGAAAAATACTCCCTAATAAGAGGTCATTGTGTTACAGTACTGACAGTGGAGAATGAGTTGGAGGGGGATGGGAACAGCTATAATTTTTGCAGCAGAGAGCGGACACTCATTTCCCTAGCTGTCGGTCTTGGCCCATTAAAATTTGCCGTGTAGCTCCATAGTGGGAAGTGTAACCTTGTGTTAGCAGAGTGTCAGCATCTCGCTCTGCTGCTGTTTACAGCCACGTTTGTCATCGTCAGTGCAGGATCAGCTTCTCCTTGAGTCCAGCTTAGCAGTGAACATGCTGCATCCCTTTCTGCTTGTATGTGCAGCCATCTCTGATAATCCTCTGAACACTTGTGGAACTGCAATAGGTTTGTCTGTGCAGCCACTCTAAGCAAAGTCCTGGGGTGGGCAAAAGATGTAACTACGTAGGACAAAACCCCTTTCCGTGAGGTATTAGAAAATTCTCACATCTTTATTTTTTCTTTGGCTAATTTATCTCTTTAGTGTAATTACGTCATCTTTTCTGCTTCTCTTTTTAGTTTATTTTGTCTCTCCTTAGCAGCATCTTGTAGTTTTTTAACCATACTGTGCTGCTTTTGAGATGTTTTCAAGAGCTCAAATATGTTTGCTGTTGGCCTTTGCTTTCTGCAGGATCTGCTGCAGTGTAAATTACAGCTGTGAAGGTTATATTGTGAGAGCCCCTTGCATGGGCTAGCATTGCAGGAAAAACATAAGGAAGCAGAGCTTGTAAGTGAGACCTTTCCACATGCTGCTTGTTTATTGTGTTGGTTTTTTTTTTTTCCTGCCACAAAACATACTCATTCCCTTGCTGATGCGTGGTATCTGGAAGAAGTACTAGTTGTAAATATAAGAGTACTGCTGTAAATATAGGAGTACTGGCTGTAAATGTAAAACATTCTCTTGGTTTCTCATGAAGTTACAAAATCCTTGGATCATGGTTTGAAGAGCAGGGTATCTTCTTTTGCAGGATTATTTAACTTTTTTCCTTTTATTTTTAGCGTATGCTTTTTCTTTCTGTTTCTTGCTGCAGATGATAACAGTTAGCACTGAAACATGGACATTTTATTCCTTTTTTTACAGGCTGTCAAAAGGTACAAGGTAATCAGAATTACTGTTGCCTCTAGTAATTTGTGTAGAGTTTGTTGGTATGTGCTGGAGCCCTCCTGCCTTTTCCCTACCCTCTGTTAAACTGATTTTCAAATTTTCAAGGGTCGTGATAATGGCCAGAGTACTTTTAACACCCCTTTTTGCACAAACATCATAGGATACACTGCAGATGATTATTGTGTTTAAGAAATATGTCTGTGTTATCTCCATTTTCTAGAAAAGCTAATTGAGATATACAGGTTAACTGTTTAGTCAGGTTCACTCAGCAAGTTGGTGGCATAGATGTGAGAACTAGTCTGTTGGCCTAGTAAATGAGGTTAATTTCTGTTTCAGGGGCTTCATTCTGGCCCCTTTTATGTCTTTGGAAAAGCCTCTAGCTTTGCATGTGTAATACATTTTTTAAAAAGTGGTTGTAGTATACTGCTGCTTCTTTAGTTCAGCTTTTTGTATCCATGCTTGATTTCCTGAACCACCAGTTGAGATCTCAGATTGAAGCCATGATGCTGTGGCTTGGTTATGGGCATACTTAGTTCCTCTAAATTTTTGTTTGTTTGTTTGTTTTCAATTGCTAGGTTTCCTTGGAAGTAAACAGTAAAATCTGTGATACGTATTTATAATGGATAAAACTGTTGAAACTGGACAGAGTTACTCTTTTCTCAGCTGCTTGGATTTGGGTGATTAGCATTCAGTGACAGAAAACTGAATTATTAGATCCTCTCTATTTCGTTGCCTCCTTTTAAACCTTATCTATTCTGTTAAGCTTCTTCTCAAGTAGAGAATGGCTAAAGAGAATTCCATTTAGGTTTCTGAGGAAGGAGCTTCGCAATGAAAATTTTGACTACTTTTAGCCCTTTTTTACTCATGTGATTAGAAGTTTACAGCACCTAACACTAGCAGTACTGTTGTCTTTAACCATGTGAACAAAACCATGAGTGGGAATAAGGAAAGGTCGCAAAACTGTGTCATAAGATTTGAGAGAGGCTTGTTGGGGGTAATGTTAGTTGGGAGTACTCAGAATCTACTTTTTATGAGCAAGTCTTTGGGCACGTTGAGAATCCATGTCCCTCTTCCTCTTACAAAGCAGCAGATGCTCTTTCTACCCTACAGAAAATGAGATACATGGCAATTTTGTCAAGATTCTCCTTTGACTGAAATTGTTTTAAATGAAGACAAGAAAGATATTTTCACTGTAAAACTCATACTTTATTTTCTGGAAGACATTCTTACGCAAGGGATACTATGTAGTATCCTTACCATTCTTTTAAAGTTCAAAGATTTGGTCTAGATTTGTATAAAATGTCCTTTTCGGGAGGACCTTTGCTTCCAGAAATGATGTAAGGGACTGGGGTGTACTGGAGGACACTCCCCATCACACTTTTGCGTTCCATTTTCCCACTCTTTGTTGTTTAAGGTAAGATTTATGCCTGTTTACTGTACAAATTTTCTGTCTGCCACAATGGGTTTCTTCAGAGTGGTGACCTACACTGAATGATTCTCTAAAAGTAAATCTATCCAGAAGGGATTTCCAGACAGCCAGAGTCACTAGGCAACTCACTTACAGCCCCCAGTGAAACATTAGTCAGGATAATTTACCACTGTCAGCAGGAGAGAGAGACTATCGGCTTTGTGACCTCTCGTATGGGCAGTAACCCTGGTGGTGTGATAATGCTTCTGTTTCTTTGGGAAGGTCCTGAAGGTGTTGCTGTGGATTCCCAGTGCTGGACAGTAATTCCATCAGGCTGTGGAGGGCAATTGCTGTGCAGATTTTGGGTTTATTGGGCCTGGAACAGGGAGCCAGACGTGTGTGACTGCCTTATACAATATCCTTTGGTTTGCTGCAAGGAGAATTCTATGAGTTACTATGCAGACCTGTATTGTGTTTGGCCTTCTGATAAGTTTGTTGTTATTGGGTTTTTGCCTGTCTCTTACTTCTGCCTGTTCATTGACTTATTTTGTACTCACTGAATCTGTCAATTTCTTTTACTCTGTTGACTTAGACAAATATATTCATATGTGCAAAACACACAGATGTGAATTTACCTGCGGTACATAGTTAAAGGAACACTGTCATATCAAGTTAAATTACCTGTCTGATGTGAATTGGAAAGTTTTCTTGGACTTCCTTTCAAGCCCAATTTTAAAAGAGGGTGGACTATAATAGTTTGGGATATAACTTCTATTGTAGCATTATATATTACTGTATGAAAGCTGGAAACTTGCAGTAGTTACAGACCAAAGCAGGTTAAGACCCTATCAGACTGCAAAAAAAAAAGCCTGTCCCTCAGAGCTTGCAGGCTACGTGACACTTCAGAGCTGGTGGGTGAGGCAGCGTAACGACTGGGATAGGTACAGTCATTTTCTGTTACTGACAGTGTGATGAGTTACCAGCTTATAATCTTTTCTACACACTTGGCAGAAGAAAGCTCTGAAAGCAATTCCTAGTTGCTTTTCAGACAAACCAACTATACAGGTCCAAAAACTTTTAAGATGGTTTTTAAATAGTTGTAATACTCTAAGTTGTTCTTTACAAAACATGCAAGGAAATTAAAATCCTAGGAGTTAGGTTAGGTTAGAATCTTTCTTAACATTAGGTGTGGTTTGACTTCCAGAGATCCCAGATCTCTCACCGAAGGTAAGAAGGAAGCTACAGTGCTTTGTGACACTGGGAAAAACCACTGGTACCCAGTCAGGAAATATGTAACATTACGTGATATTTTCCCCATGAGAAAAATGATTTTAATTTTTTTGTTTATGTTCACGTGATGTTTTGGAGGGCTAAACATGCTATACCTATGAACAATTTTCTGCACATCACGGCCTGCTTTGCTGTCAGCTGGCTGTTCTGTATCGGCTGGCAGCCCAGCCTGCTGCCTGCTCAGAAAGATTGGGAGCACTTTGTGTGCATCCCAGCTGTTGGAAAGGGTACCTATTAATTTCAAACAGGTGACAGCACACAGCAAAGAGGTGCTTGCACAGTGTGCACTTTGATAATGATGGGTTATTGGATCAAGGTGAGATAATTGTATCGTTTCAGCTACATGTGTGTGGAAAACATGCTATGTGCAGAACAACTTGTAGAGGGCAGCAATTGCCCACAGTTGTTTCTGCCTGGGGAGAGGAGGGACCAGCTTAAGAACTGCACCAGAGTGTCTGCCTTTTTAGCTTCTTGAAATAACTTTATGCAGGAGACTTGTTCTTTGGAGTGCCTCTTGACTCCACATTGTTAAATTCCTAACCTGGAAAGTGTTGCTAGAGATTCTTAATTCCTCTCCTACCTCTTATACCACTGAACAATCGGGCTCCTCCTGCCCGTATCCAGATGCTGCCTGTGTCATTGTTACTGCAATCAAAATGAGTCTAGTGACAGCTAGTGATTCATCTAAGATTATAACTGCCTATCTGTGATAACTTTCTTCACTTCCTGGCTTCCTCCTACTTTTACCTGGGAGACCATGCTGTGAGAAAAATTTGCATCTTTTTTGTGCCTGAGAGCAAAGGATATGTTGCATCTTCATCACCTTAAAAAGTTAGGCAGCTGAGGCACAAAAGGCAGAACAGCTTATTCAAGAACTTAAAAGAACTTTCCACAACTTTGATGCTCGCAAATACATCCTTCAGATACTTTCTGATGCCAACACCTTCAGAACAAAGATTTGCCAAACTAGGAAGTTGAGAGTTGATATAATTCTTAGATTTGGAGTTCCTAAACAACTTACTGGAGAAGATGCTTTCCCTGCTTTTCCCATTTCTTGTATTTCTTTATATATCACTTACGTTGCAAATCCTTCTACATGTCTTGATTGGTGTCTTCTTGTTGTTTGTTTGGGTTTTGTTTTTTTTTTTTTTTATTTTTCTATGTGTGTTTACATAGCTCTTCTCCTTGTTTCAACTGTATAGACCATGTGGTCTTCCCAGTTATGGTCCCATAACACACCACTGCTACTTTGACAATTCCCTTTCTGGAAAAGTAACGATGAAAATATGTATTGCTTTTTAGTAAATAGATTTTACAGCTGGAGAGAAGCAAGAGAGAGAGCTTCATATCATCAGCCACACTCACAATACGCCTCACTTCTTTACATTATCTGTTTTATCTTTTGGTCAGAGCAGGATTTTCCTCTGCTGTCAACTTCCTAGTGTTTGGTCAAGCATCTCTATGGCCTGAATGATGGTATTCCTTGGGACACAATTCTACAGCAGAGTACATCTTGCTGGAATGGAATTTCTTTGCTATACATGAGAATTTCCTGTGTCTTCCTTCCAGCTTGCTTCTCCTGTTTGTTTTGTGTGCCACTCTAAGTGATTCCTTTCCTCCTTAAGCATCCGCACCCTTCAGATGTTTGCAGACGGTTATCACATCATTTCTCCTTTCCCCCACCCCCATCCTAGACTCTTAGCCAAGCTCTACATATTTAGCTCATTTAATCTTTCCTCATAAGTCAAGCCCATAATTGACAGCTCTGACATGAAGAGTCGCACTGGTTACACATGCTGCCAACAGGATATAAATACTCTCTGTGCAGTGATTGAGAATTACAGTCAAGAGTGAGACGAGCCCCCCCCCCCCGCTCCCAATACTGTATTTTTGACAACCCCTTTCTCAAACTCAAGTTGCATAGTTCTCGCTCTAATGGTCAGCTGCCGAGCACCCGCTATGCTTCAAAGTAGTGATATCGGGTCACTTGGGAAATTCTGTACTAAAGCCCTGTGGAATTCCAGTCTGATCTTAAATTCTTACAGAGGTGATGTGCTCTGTACTTGTCTTGCCAGGCACACAGGGCCTCAGGCTGCTGGTGGTCACTCCTTCTGGGAAGGCAGAGCTCAGCTCCATGCTGAGTGTATTACCTGAGTGAATGGGTCTTGCCGTGCACGTGCAAAGTGAAAGGGGTGTTGCAATCAGTACCCTGTGCGCATGCGTTTGTGTACTGCCATCAGCACTCACAGCGCTGGGGTGGGCAGGGATCTGCTGTGCAGATAGTGTTGGCACTGATGTTCCTCACTGTCTCTGCCAAGAGGAAGCTCGGGGTGGTATCGATCTGGTTGGCATAGCTGTGAACAAGTTGGGGGTTCCTGGTTATAGATGTAGGGTCTGGGAAGAGGCTTTTAGTCTTACCCAGAAAGATACTGCCATCGGGAGAAGAGGTAGCTCCATACACTATGGCCTTGTGTTGGAAACATAAGGGTCTGTTTCCAGATAAACATATTTGGAGATTGCTTTAGATTACTTGTCTCCTCATGTTTGTTGTGTCCCCTTGAAGAAGATAGGTGCAGCTAACAAAAGTTGAGGAACTGGTAAATGAATTGTCTAGCTTCTAATGTTGTATTCCGTGAAGCTTCATATGATACAGCTTCCCCAGCGGGGCTAGTTCACAAACATTATATGTATTACTGCAAAGCATGCAACATAAAGAGAGCATTTATGAAAGGGAATATCAGAGGAAACATTATAGCAGGGACCTTTATAGCCTTTCCATTATTATGGTTTAAATCTTGACGTGGGCTTTATTTGCAATGACACTGGGACCAGTAAAGAAGTGTTTTTTCTCTTCCCCTCCCCTCCCCTTTCTCCCATCTCCTTTTCATTCTTTTCTTCCACATCCTGTTCTGAAGCTGTGGTGCAGAGATACAAATCATTAAACATGCAAGTAGTCAGAGAGCCAGGTTTCAGTTTGTGTGGAATCAGCCCCTTTTGACTCAGAAGTTGGAAACCAGATGACTCACTGTGATGCATGTTTGTTGTTTTTAATAACTGTCATTTTGCAAAATATGGTCAAAGCTTCAAACCATGACTTCTAGAATAGGGGTGGTGTGTATTTATTTTTAATTTGGGAGGCTAGAAGATGAAATGTGTTTGTAGCCGCAGTCTTCCCTTAAAAACGGAGATAAAATAAATTAAAGCATTGACAGTGAGGAAGATTTCAGAGATAATTTTTTGCTGCTACCTGAAAAAAATACTTATTTTCTTGATCAATTACTTGAAAAAGCTCCAGGTGCCAAACATCTGGTGGGATTGTAGGCCTCTGGTTTATGTTTATGTTTTTTAATATATACCCAAAGGGACAGGTTTCTTAAAAACAAAGCAGGCAGATGTTTTTAATTTCTGGACTTTTTAAAGAATAAATGCCATTCCTGCTTTATCATTCAAATTTCTAACAAAATTGTTATCTATCTCCTTTCTTTTTTAAGAAACTAGCAAATGTAGTATTTTAGTGGCAGAATTTCCTATCAATAAAATCTCTTAGCAGTATGGAAAATATGAAAATATGTACACATTTCATTTTCTGGATATTTATTACTGCTTGTACAGCAGTTTGTAAACTATAAGCTCAGTATTAAATGCTTTATGATTTTTTTTATGTTTTACTTTCTAATTTGCTACAAGAAGCACTGTTTTAATTTGTTGAAGTTCTAGAGGTTTGTTTTGCAGATCAGTTAATTCGCAGTGTCAATCTACAGCCACTCCATCACAGAAGAATGGAGGTATACTGCTATGAAATCTATAGATATGAGAACAGAATTTGGCCCTATATAAAAACTGTATGGAGTGGCCTTATGACGGAATTCATTGTGCTCATGGATTTTCCTCCAGTTCAGTTTTCAGATTTGGATGCTCTGTAACCGTTCATATTGTGATTTATATTACGGTCTTCTGCAATTGCTACTGCAAAATGAAATGCTGTGGTGCAGTCCAACAGAGGTAGACTCCCAGCCTACCTCAGCCTGTTGCTTCTTATTAGAGAATGAAAAAGCACCCAGTGATTTAAAACAGAGGGTTCAATTTTGGGTTCTGCTTTTAGGCTGAGATGGGGCATCTCTCTAAGAGTAAAAGTGGTAGAAAAAGCACATTGCCATTACTCTGAGAAAATATGGGTATTATGTGCTGGCTGCTTCTGGACAGCTGTGGTCTACCTGATTCGTTATTCTGATCAGGAAAGAAATAGGTTTTGGTCTTTGTTTTTTAAAGCGAATGTAATTGCTAGTGAAAGATAGTGAAGTGACAGCTTTGGAGAGTTAAACAATCTTCTCACAAAACTTAACTGCAAGCTGTGATAGCAGCATTGCAGGATTCTCCACCAGCACGATATGGAAGGGACCCCGTCATCCCCCCAGAGATGAGAGGAGAGTTCAGTCTCTAGCCCATTTGATGCTTGACTTCCCTCTGAAGCTGCCAAGAAGGATGCCAATTTTTCCATTTAGCTGACTATTGTATAGACCTTAAAAGGGAAGGTTTTAATGCAGTTGGCTGCGATATAGACTGTTAAAGGGAAGTTATTTATTTTAACTGGCTGCTGTATGGATTATTACAAGGGCATTCTTTCAGCTGCAGCTGCTATATTGACTAGCGAATGTGCCGGGCTGTATTGCTAGTAGCTGTCATATTGACTGTTACAGAAAAGATCTGTATTTAAGCCATAACACTGCACTGGGATCTCCCAGGCAGGATATTAATGCTAATTCATCTGCTCACCCCCTGCTGTGAGTGTTATTTGTTTAAATCTGTAGAATCCCACAGCGCATTTATATCCTCGCTAGAGTGAGCTCCGCTCCCTGTAATTATTTAACATTATATGCTGATATAAATTGTAACAGTTAAAGAATGGTAATGAGTAGCAAAAAAACACAAACTTAACCTTAGAAATGGCAGAGTCAGCTCTTAAAACAACAGCCAGCAACTTTCACTGTTCTCTGTCTTTTCCCAAGTCCATATGCACAATATTGTGCATACATTATGTGTGTGCGTGTGTGTTCATGCTCGCACTGGCAACTGTGCCAGGCAAGGCTGTAATTATGCAGAACGTACTGCGAAACTTAGGCACACACTCGTAATTACATACAGTGCCTACGTACGGCAAGTTTTATCTCTCTCCAGTTCAGCTCCTTGATGAGTTGTTCTGATAGGTGATTTAAGTTGGGGCTGCCCTACTGACAGAGGAGACGGAGCCCCTGGATTCTTCTCGCAGGTAACGCCTGTCCGGAGGTTAAGCTGGAAGCCATCGGGTGTCACTGTTGCTCTGTGTAGGCTCAACTGGCAGTGGATTTGTCTGGCAGTAAAAACTGGACTTTTAAAATAGTATTTTTGGCTATAAACATCTAAGGCATTTACACATAATTTATATATAAAGTGCATGTCCATACAACGCCATTTACGTGTGGGTGGAGTGAGCAGAGGTAGCTCTATTGTGCTGAATTTTTTTGCAGTTTCTGTTGCCTATTATAGCATTCCTGTTCCAAACTGCATGCAAGATGGCCAGCTACTGCTGAATAGTTGCATTCTGCTCTAGAAGTGACTGTGGTTCAGCAGTGGAGGTGACCTGATTCCTGTATATAATTTGCCTGTGAACATTAAACTATGGGCAAATTTTTGGTTTTATGATGTGCACAAGTGTCCGTGTAGAAAAAACAAAGTTATACTCAGTTTAGATTTTTTTAAAAGCTTTCAAGCTACTGGGCTTAAAAGGTACTGTAGAATTTTTTTTGACTGTAGTATGTTTCAGAACTCATTGAAAAAACAGGTTTGCATTAAAACAGCTCATCAATAGCATAAGAAAACTTTCACTGACTTGAAATTGAGATGACAGAGAAATACATGTAAATTGTAAAGAAAATGTATTTTAAAAAGACTTCTTCATAATCTCTATCCCTTCTGATTTCAGGTAGGGAGTAAAAGCTGGCGTAAGAGGAGCTAAGCTTGTACTTGATTTGCAGAGTAGCGTGATGGTCGGTTGGGCTGCGTTGGCAGCATGGACCTGTGCCAGACTTCACCACAATTCATACTGTGTCAGTTTAATAAATGCACTACTTAAATTATGAAATTACAAAAGAAAAAAGAGAATGCACTTATTCAGACTCTTAATACATTAAAAATAAGGCATTAAAACACTGCCTTTTTTTTTTTTTCCTTCCAGAATCAATAATGAACAGGAAGGGTTGTAGACATTAACAGTCATGGACATTCAAACTCTTATACATAAATTATCTTAGAAAAATGCACATAAGACTTGAATAATGTAAATACATTAATGCATTTAATAATTTAAACATTAAAGCGCATTCAGGAATTCGTGGCAGAAGCTGTTCTGAGATAAGGAACGGTCCTGGAAGTTGTGTGTCCCAAGATCGATGGCTGGTTTCTCCTTGAGAAAACTCTCTGGGGAAGTCAAGCCGTGCAGCTAGAGTGACCGCCTGTCCTAAGAAATCCCAGGACGTAGCCAGCTCTTTAGCTTTTCACCTCCCATTCTCTCTCCACCACACGCATGGGCACTTACATGCAGAGTATCTCTTGGTCCAGAAAAGCCAGTTTGCATTTTGCCATTTCTTTTTTTTTTGCATGTGTGCTGCAGTTTGTCTAGAAAATAGCTGAAACAGCTTCAGAGAATGGAAGTGTCTTGTCTAAAGGTAAAATACAAATAAATACTAAAGAAACTGCTTGCAAGAGTACCATGCAGGGTAGGAAGAACTGTTTGGACAGTGTCTGGACTCTGATCTAACAGTTCTCCTGGGAGATGGGAACACGGAGTCTTAAGTACGAACAGTGAAATGGGGATCTTGTTCTTCTAGGACGTTGCATGGCCCTGTTATTCAGACTCCATCCTAGGTGTTGGTAGGGCAGTGTCAGATGGAGAGACGGAGGCTTGGAGAGTAGTGCTCTCCAGGAATGCTCAGCTCTTTCTTGGAGCCCTGAAAATCACAAGGTTGGTTCCAGTGTAATGACAAGTAAGGGGTTTTATTTTGCTCTTGCCTCTCTGCTCTTTGGATTGAAGCACCTTCAGCACTGTAGCAGCACCTAACTGGCACACCAGGGCCCCTCTCCTGCAAGGCGTTTTCCCCAAGACTTTGAGCTGTGTCATTTTTGATGATGTAATTAAGTTTGAAGGGTGTTGTATCAACCCCTCATGCTATTTCCCTTTCTTTGCCTCTTCTGCAGGCAGGCTCTTTGGAGGTCATTTGCACCCTACAGCCCTACTGCTGAAGTGGTATAAGGTATCCTGCTGAGGCCTAGATACTGGTGGAACTAATGATGGAACTAATAAAAAAGAGCTTAGTCTCATCCCAAAGGGAGAAGAGTTGGGTTGGTTAATTAAAGGAGCCTGGCACAGGGCACCTAGTAATTATAGGTGCAAGAAGTCTGAATTTGAAGAGGACTGTGCAGCTGGAGAAGGATAGGGAGGCACCCAGAATTCTGCAGGCTGTGGGCAAGAATGCAGCAAAACCAGATCTGGAAATCAGACTCTGGCAGAATTCCTTGGTGAATTCTTATTTATTCCATTTTTTAATGAGGACCTGAATCTCTCCTTATGCATTTACGTTTTTGCATGCACATGTGTATGTACAATTCCAGTTACACCCTATGGCTGGGAGGGTGATTTTATTAAAGACCAGAAGATTGAGAGGCAGATGTTTTAAGAGACACCAGCCTTGCCCTATAGTAGCTTGGGATAATTAATGCTGACTGCTGCATTGGTTGTATTATCGATGCTACTGGGTCTTTATCTCAAGCATCATCTCAACACCCATGAGTCTGTATCACTGTAGGGCAAAGCTTTTGAAGGCAAAGGGGCTGAGGCAGCCAGGACCTGCTGGGAAATTGCTTCTAAACTCGTATGTAGGTGTGGGGTGGGGAACAATGCTATGTCATCACATTGTCATCACCAGTGCAAAGTCTCTTTATAGTTAATTTCCTCAAAGCAGTGTTTCTCCAAGTTAGCTTATAACACCCAAAGGGATGCAAAACGCTTCAAAGGAAGTCACAAAGTCACTAGCCAGTTAAGAGCTTTCTACTTGTAATTGCTTTTAGGAGTTCTCTTCCTCCTAGTTTGAAGAGTTAGCATTTATTCCAGTAACTCTCATTTTCCTGAAGGAACTTGCTGCCATCTCAGTTGAGGAATGTGGGATGAGCCACTACAACAGATGACTCCAAAAGGGAGTCAAGCTTGCATAAAGTTTCAGAAGCAGTGCTTTAGCAAATTTTATTTTTCAGGGACAAGCTCTGCAAATGTTCCCTGAAATGGATCTATTAACTTTACCTGAGGAAAAATACAGACAGTTGTTTTGTCCCCAGTGGATTTCACAGTAGGCCCCATCTGGGGAAGGTAGGACTGTCTGTGCAAAAATCTATCACTTGTTTTAGTGCTCACGACTAAATAATGAGGCGAGGAAACTGTAGCTCTTATTCTGTCCTTACAACTGAGATGCTATATCCTGGTAGGCGGATCACACTAGAAAATGAAATGCTGATTCTAAGGGATTCTAGCTCAAAAGATGAAAAGCACCAGTTTTGTCAAACTATAGGAGAAGATGGTCCACAGAAGAAAATTTCTTTGAGAATTTGACTTGTGTACTGACTATATGTATGTGCTCCTTGGCTGTCATAAGTGTAAAATAAACAGATTTAATTTGAGGCACCTTTTTTAAATTTTTTTTTTATGTTGCAATGTACTGGTAATGCTCATTGAAATTTTTTCTGATTCAGGTGACTTTATAGCTTCTGTTCACCTCTACAAAGCCAGACCTGAATGCCCTCAATTCTCCCATCTCAAGCAGGCACTACCCCTGTGTACATGGAATAAATTTTGAACCTCCCACACCTAAAAGGGAGAAACATCGCTGGTGGTAGAAAAGGGGTGTGTCTGTTGCACGTGGGAAGCTCCTGCAGGGGATTTTTCATAATCCAGGGCCTGATGAGGAGAGCACTTGAGTGATGGGATGCTCTGGACGTGGCCTGCAGGGGAAACAGAGGAGTGGGTGGGGATCTCCCTAGGCTCTCATGGCTTAACGGCCACATTTAGCTGGATTTAAGAGGCATAGCATTTATAGTAAATTCTACTGCTGTGTCACAGCCTGCTTTCTGCTCTTCTAGCTTTGTCTCCATGGGGGTATTCCATGCTTTATCCCATTTCACAGCCTGAACTTTTTCCCCTACTTAGAGGATTACATGGGGCAGAGATGTGAGAAGAAAGAGAATCTTGCCACTACTCCACCTCTTTATCTCTACAACTCCCATGAATATCTATCTGTCTGTTCTCACAGGGGCCAAGCTTTCTGCCTTCCAAAACCCTGCTTTGAAATTGCTGATTCAAGCAGGTAGCAACTTTAGGACTCCCTGCAGAATAAATGCCTCTTGCATGCTCCCCTGGCACTGGGATTTCCTCTCTGATTTATCATGCTGAGATCTGCTAATGTCCCTTGACTAAACTGGGCATGGTATGATGGTGTGAAGGTCATTTTATATGTGCCATATACGTTTCTGGAGACGTGGTGGGAGGGTAGGACATCTGAAGCAGCATATCCTGCTGGGAAAAGGAGGAAGAAAAGGATAGTCTGGCTCTTCTTTTTACAGCCTCTTGTGGTGGGATGAAGGTTTTGACAGCCTAATTCAGCATTTAGAGAAAGAACCAAGCAGAAATATTCCCCCTCACCCACTCCTTGCAGCCCAGCTGTGACAAACTGACAGATAATTAACAAATCAAGACCTCCTATTAGCCTTGTCCCTGGTGCATTAAAGCGGCTCCTATGTTGCATGTGTCCTTTAGCAAATGCCTGTACTTTATGGCTACAGAGTGAGGTAGGTAGATCACTTTAGAAAGGCAGAGGGTTCTCTAAGATGGCAATGCACAAATATTTCCAGGAATGGAAGAAGTTGTCTCTGAAAGAAAACGGTAGCCAGTAGGTGGGAGAGCTGTACAAAACTGAATGGAAGCTACTCTAATGCTACAGTGTGTGTATGGGATATCTTCTGAGAATATAGGACTGAAAGGGATGTATAGAATTATTACTGAGTCCCTCTTGTTTTTACAGAAAATGACATAAATTGAAGTAGCAATTGGTAGGGCAGGTTTTTTTTTTGACTGGGACTAACCAAGCCTGTAAAAATTACATGCCAGGAAATGTGGTTTGTGGTAGAAACACATCTAATGTTAAGACCTTAATATTATATTGTGAATAGCGTATTGGTGCCCTTTCCTTTCTGTCCTGAAGTTGTTGAAATGGCATGGGCAAGCCCCAAATAAGCCGCCTTCTCTTTGCTTTAGCTCCACTCATTTGGAGAAGAATGAGGAAGAGTGTCAATATCCTTCTAGTTCAAGATGTTAAATAGACACAAGCCATGGGTTCAGCTTAACACATGCTAAAGGAGAGAGAGATACCTAATTGCATCAAAGCCACTCTTAAGTTCATGTATGTGGAGCCCATCAAGCTGAAAGCATCCAGACAGCATCTGCTGTTATCAAATCACTCTTGAGCCGAGCTAATTAAAATAGAGCTTCATTTTTCTGAACCATTGTTTGGCAGGAATTTGAAACAGGTCTAACCCAATTTCTGTGTGTTTATGAGCCTTTATTATATCAAAAGTACTTTTCTGTAAATGTACAGGGCAGTGTTAAATGAATTGATCCGCACTGTATCACTGTAGATGCACTATGGACTTCCTAATGATTTATCTTCTAGGTTTTTCCAGATATACCCCAGAAAGCTTGCTTTGTCCCTTATCGTGTCATCTTCTTTCTCTCTTTTCCGTTCTGTCTTACTCTCAAGAAAGTAAACGTCCTTGTATTTCTTTCTTTCATATCCTCCTCCTCCACTCTATTGGGATTTTTGTATTATTAAAACATTTACACATTTGCTGCCACATGCAAATGCAGAATAATAAACCGGGACTTTTTATATTCCAGACAGGAGCAGGAGGTCTCTCACCACTGATTCTTACCCAGTACTCATCCCTGTTGATTACAGGGGACGGAGAGGAGAGGAATCTAAACATTGCTGTGTTGAATCTGTTTGATACAGGATTTTCATCCTTAATTTTTTATTTTAAACATTTTACATTTCAGTGTGCAAATTCAGGGTATCACATTCCTCTTTATAATTTGCTACATACCAAACACAGAAGTTAGAGACACAGAAATTGCTCCCTGAAGACAGGTTGTACTCTTTGGCATCTAAAAGCTAATTCATGAATATTCTCCGTAGAAAGAGCATACCACACATAGGGCCAGTCAGTTCAGAACCTATGAGCATGAGCAGCAGCACAGTGAAACAGTAAAATCAGGAAATAACTAGTTTTCTGGTACCCACTACACTCTAAGCTGTTCATATGACATTCTTAAGTCTTAAATTTATTTCTGAGTTCGTATTACAAAAAAAAAGGAAGTTAGGGATTAGCAGTAGGTAAAAATCCTGACAGTGGTCTGTCATTAAATCTCCCTAGAAAAGTAGTAAAAACTGCTGGACTTCTAAAAATAAATGGACAAAATACAAAATAGACATTCTTTCTGTAATATCAGTATCAATATAAATGTACTTTCTGTACAGTTAAAAGAAGTTTGCTTCTTTTAACTCAGTTAATTCACCTTGGAATTTAAGTGCATTTTATTTTGCATTTAATGCAGTCAATTCTGAATGCGTATATTCAGTTCCTCAGTGTAAAACTACAGAGCAGCATGCGTAAACTGATACCAGAAGCAGGTGTAACGTTTTGCTAGAAGCAAACCAATCTAAGGTTCTATTAGATGTTCCCAAACTTTTGAAGCATTACTGTCTCCTGTTCTGTGGCTTTAGAGAGATGAAAAAAAAATTACTGAGAAGTTTGGTCTTCTGTTCATTGACAGTGACTCTCTCCTGATTCTTCTTTTAATAAATTTAAGTGAATTTAATGCTGACAAAAAGCAGCAGCGTCCCAGTATTCAGAAAGAGAGAGCACGGATGTTGCACTGTGTGCTTTTTCTGTAAGTCTTGTAAGCGGTCTTAATCTGAGGGCCCTGCTGCTAGGGACTTGACTAATCTCATGATTTATTCTGTTCCTGTCTTCTTTTCTGAGACTGTCAAAGTGTACAGTGGGTACTTGTCTTTCTAGCAACTGTCTCATCAATACGGTCACTTGCCCAGCCAAGGGACATGAGGTGATGGCTTTGAGAGAAGAATTCTGGTAGAGCACAACAATAGAGGTAAATCCAGGTACTCTTACATGCAGAAGTAATTAAAACAACATTTCTGCTCACATCATGGTGAGAACAGCATGAATATGTCAGATCTAAGAATATCTTCATGGGCTTCTCAGCATTTCCTGCGTCTGCAGTTGTTGCTATAGTGGCTACTGCAGAAAGAACTTTGCCATTCTAGCAAGAAACACTGTTACTTTTTTTTTTTGTTTTACAACAACAACAAAGTCAAGCATTTGGTCTAAGGATACGAAAGGCCAGGAAATGCATCTCTAGGGCTCCTCGTCAATTTGAGACCTAATGAAATATAGAAAATACTCAATAAAAGCACCTTTATTACTTTAAATGTTTAAATGTGGAGTTTTTAGCCATCAGGTTAATGTTTTTGTATAATTTTTTTATTTGATTGTGAGCACTTTTCCAGGTATCTCTGCCACTTGAGCACTAATTGGATTTCCACAGATAAACGGTGCTAGCTGCAGCCCTTACATCACTGTGTTTTTACTTCATCATTATTTTATTTGTTTTTACTGTAAAGGTTAATAAATCTTGGTATGTTTAGAGTATGAAATAAGGCAGGCAGGCTAAGAACTACGACATGAAGGGGTGAAGTTTTATATGCTGCTTTCTCAAGTCAGAGGAGTGGAAGGAGAAACAGTGCGCCCTTTGTGGTATTTCTAATGGGCTGCTGGGTATGTTAGGCAGCCAAGCAGCGATCCATAATCCTTAAGATAAAAAGCGTTGATCTTCCACTAGTTCTCAGACAGAGCTGTAAGGCATTTGAATTGGGTTACCATTGATTCAAGGTAGGGAGAAGACTGAGTAGCATGGGTCTGCTTAAAAAGGGATATGTGGGATTTATTTCACTTTATTTAATTTTTTAAAGAAAATTGGAAGCCTTTCAGTGCAAGTGGACTTGAGTTCCCTCTGGATTCTCAGGGAAGTTAATATAGAACTTGCTAATATTTTAGGGAAGAACTAAGTGAATGGGAGCTTTTAGTCAAGATTTGAGCTGCTAAGCAATTTCTATAAGAATTTATGAAGGTCCCAGATGTTGGCTGTCCCACCTATTTGTTCAGGAAAGCATGTGTTTTTTACTATTCTCATGATTTCCTGGGAAGCTGAGCTTGACTTCCAACCATAGTAGTGGTGACTCTCAGTTCCCAGATGCGAAGGCAGTATGGAAGGCCTTTTTTGGCCTAGCAGGATTGAAACTAATGCATTTGAAACACTTACCCCGATTTTGGACTTTGTGGCTTAATAGAAATTAGTCAAATCACCTGTACTTGGGCCGAAATGGCATTAAAGACTGAGTCTACTTTTTTCTGTTCCAAAGAGAAATGCCTTGTAGCCTCTGTTGATCAGGCGCGGAGTCTAGAGAATAGTACAACGTTACAGACTGGAGCTTTCGCCTGGGCCATTCCTCCATAGCAACAATGGCCATTCCTACATCGGTGTTGATCCTTGCTGTGGTATGGCCCCAGATTTCAGAGAGATTGTTGATGCTTTCTGCAGCATTTGTCAAGGAAATGACTGCTTTCTTTTTTTTTCTTGAAGTGAGTAATTGTTTTATTAATTTTTCAGCACATAAAGGGTATAATTATAATAGTCCCTGACATGCGCTGGCTGTGCCAAGGTTTAAGGAAAACAAAAAACAGTAGACGTGCCGTTTTGAACCTTCTCTGATTTTGTAGGCCTTCCTGGTTTGACTCAAATTTCTGTGTGGAAACTAGGCAGGAACTGGCTCAAGTATAATTCTCTGTAGAAATAATTCTCTTTGACATTTTAACTCAGTTTAGGATGGTGGGATCTTACTCAAATGTTTCAAGAGATAGGAGTTGGTGATCATTACACATTATTTATTGGTACATACAGGGCTGTATTGGTTGAGCAGCATCCTGAATTTGTCGTGACGCCTGTATGCTTTGTTTCTTTGAGTAGTGAATGTAATATCAATGAAAAAATACCAAATTGACCCCAGGGGAAAATGAAGTGGACCTGTTGTTTGCAGAATATTTATGGTATGAACAGCTACAGTGGAAATGTTCCTCGTGTTTGCCCTTATATTGTGTTTCACTCCTATGTAGAGGAAGCATCCGAAGAGTTGACAGAGAAGCTCAGTTGCTTTTGAGGCTGTTCATGCAAGTTATATAGGAAGGACAAATTCTGTGATGTGAGCTTATTTCTGTTGAGAACTGGACAAAGACAAGGGACACAGCTGCTTTAGAATCTATAAAATTATTCTACTTGCAATCCCCATAGACTAGGCAGCTCCGACCAATCAGATTTCTTGCCCCTTGCTTAGTTTTTCCCTTAATGGGGCAATTAACAGCAGGAACAAAGTGCATGGTCTGCTCAGTCTTTATTATTATTTGTGTTGTAATAAATGTCTGGGAGGCCAGTTGCAGACCGGTACCAGGCATGGTACAAATACAGAGTAAAAGGACAATTCTTGTCCCAAAGAGCTCTAAGTAAAATACTGGAAGATCTTTATGTAAATTTAGTATTTTAAGTCCTTCTCCTTTTGTTACTACTTACCAGCTGCTGTGGTTTGCATGATTTATTGCACACCTGTCACAATTTCCAGCTTCTTTAATGTTTCCAACATGCAACCTTTTGTTTGTTAGATTCTGATGATCCATGTAGGTTTCCTCCAGTATCTCCTTGTTCATTCTGTCATTCAGGTCTTCCATGTAATAATGCCATCATAGCCCCTTGACTTCACTCCTAATTGTTCAGGGTTTTATTGCTGCAAGGAAAACACTCATTTTTGAACCTACATTTCCCATGGATTAAGAATTCTATTACACGGGGTTCCTGAAATAGCAGGTTCAAGGAATAATAACTTGCTGATTTTTCCTGTCCATTTAATAGAATCATGGAATGGCTTGGGTTGGAAGGAACCTTCAAAGGCCATCCAGTCCAGCCTCCCTGCAAGAAGCAGGGACATCTCCAACCAGAGCAGGTTGCTCAGAGCCCAGTCCAACCTGGCCTGGGATGTTTCCAGGGATGGGGCATCCACCACTTCTCTGGGCAACCTGGGACAGTGCTCCACCACCCTCAGCGTAAAAAATTTCTACCTTATCTGAGTCATTTCAGTCTAAAACATCTTAATAGCATCTTCCAGAGATGGGTCCTACTTTCGATCCTCTTGCAGTAAATGTGAGCCATTGTATTACTAGTCCCTTGACTGTGGAATTAGAAGGATCTAAGTAAGTCTGAACAACAGTCCTGTTCTGGTGCATCTCTCTGGTTGATTTAGCTTTCTGGACTTTACTATTCAATAACGATTTTAAGTACTCCGGCCACAATTGTTAGATGTGACACGAACTTCCTCTCCTTACATCATCTTCTAGCTCCCTAGCATGTGAATGAACCTCCAGCAGTCCTTGTCTGCCCTGTTTTTAAAAGAATTAAAATAGAATAAATTACAGCTTCATTGTTTTTTACATTCTGCACATATGAAGATAATAGGGTAAAAGAGAATTCTTTCCAAAGCTGTTGTATTTGAACTCTTTAGTAGTGGCAATGGAGAGAGGAGTGAAAAAGGTAAAGAGTCAGAGGTGCTGCCATCCACTCCCCTGAAAGCTGTATCATGCTTTTTTTTTTTAGTTGTGGAGCCACAGAATGATCTTAGTTCTGCTGTAGTGAGCATCTTGGACACTGAGTCATTACATTCCTTTGGAGTGATTCAGCTCAACAGCTTGACACTTGCATTAATTTTACAGCATAGATCCTCAGTGATCCCTAAGCTTCCTTCTGTAAGAAGGGAGAAGCAAGATGTATAAATGGGGTACTGTCATGAAAAGTTGTAAAAATCAGGTTTTCTTTAATAAGTTTTGCCCTTTCACCTTCTCTCTGGTATCTTTGTTAGGTCCTGTTGAATCTATTTGTTAACCTTATCATAGCACACTGGCTTCACCGACACTTGGAAGCTAGATACCTTACCTACTTGTGTGAGATGCTGACCTTCTAGTCCATGTATTATCCACAGTGATCCAGTACATTCAGTGCTGAGGTTATTGCCGTTTTTATATAAACACAACTTCAAAAAATTTGCTGCCAGTTGGATTGCAAGCATTATTTCCCCCCTCCACTGCACCCCCCCCACCTTGTTCGTCTTGCTGCAATACCTTCTTTGGTGGTACTGGTGATTATAGGAAGCTTGGAACTTAAACTGAGGCACAAGTACAAAAAGGGGATTTTTAAAAGCTTATTTTTCCTCTAAAAGTGAAATTATATCTTTTCAATAAAAAGTTAAAATGTTTGAACTCTAGAAAAAAGGTTCATGCTACTCATTGGTTAAAATTTATTATGGCTGCATTATCAGTTTAATACATTTAGTTTGTTCTTCTGCTCATATTTCTTATGTTTTTCCAGCATGTATCGCTTCCCTGTAACAGTTTGTATTGTGTTAAACCTAATGTCATAGTTCTGTTGAGTCTCATTTGGAGGTGTATTTCTTTCTGAAATAAAAAAAAAATACACATAGCACATTTTCTCTGTGTATAAAAATTATTGTTGTATGTTTCTTTTAAAGCATGTGTAAAAGTTTCTTGTTGTCTTTAGTTTTATGCATTACTTGAATATTATTGTATTACTTGAATATTTTTCCTCTTAAAAAGAGAGGAATTTTGTCAAGATTTCCACTATGTTTTAAATCGAATCAGAAAAAACTGAAGATGGCAGAGATATTTCACTTTGAAAGGTGAATACTACACACACGAAGTTGCTACTTTTTCATAAGGGCTTTTACTCCATATATCAATGTGTTTTAAGAGAGACTTGGGTCAATAATACCATGCTTTAGAATTCCCTAAATACATATTTACACAATAGACCTTAAAATATATTAGTCTATCATGTCAGCTCCTGTACACTTCTATCAGGGATGTTTTATGTCCTTAACATATGATACAATAAAACTTTATTTTATATACCATTTTTCATACAAATTGTATCCTAGCATGCATTGTGGGGTTAAATAAGACTTTCACAAGGCTAAATTAAAAAAAAAAATAAAAATGAAGGGCACAGGAAAATTAAGGGCTTTGCATAGGAGACATTTATTTAACTGAACAATGGGAATCTGAATGGAGAGGCCACTGAGCTAAGACAGCCTATAAGTCTGATTTGAGCTGCAGATCAGGATCCCTGGAAATGGGAAGGTTGTGTGAGGAAAGACTGGTTCTCTGCAAAGAAAGAAGGTGGAAAGGTCACGCCTTTATGAACAGCTGGAGGAAGTGTGAAGTGGCACCTGGAACAAAGAAGTTGAGAATAGGGACTACAAGGAGTCACTTCTTTGTAGTGAGAATAGTAGAAGAAATGAGGGGAAGGTACGTTGAAAGGAGAGAAGGCATCTGAAAGCACGCCTGTGTAGCTAACCTGGTGGGTGAAATGGGTGGGAATAGCAGCGTACACCGAAGATTTTTCAGCATCTTTATTCCTGCCCCTTCCAGCATGTGTGGGGAGTGGCAGGGGTCCTGGCTCCGTGGAGGCTGTCCCTGGGACTAAGTAGGCACAACAAGATGACACGAAGACAGCTCGGCTTGGATTTTTTCTGGCTTTTATCTTTTTTTTTTTTTTTTTTTTTTGTCACCCTTTT
>WHYT01014997.1:0-19205 GCA_009806455.1 Tetrax tetrax
AAAAAAAAAAAAAAAAAAAAAAAATCTGCAAAACTAGCTCTAAAGCTCCTGGAATAATTTTGGAGCTATTTTAATATAGCTAAAATGCACAAAATTATAAAAACACCCTATAGTTCAAATGTGAATGTCGCACAATTAGGGTGGAATCCAATCTATTGAATTTATGCACTGTCTCACAAATAAGTTTAGAAAAGGAGCACAATCTAGTATGTCTAAATTCACATTCCAACAAGCAGAGAAACTGCTCCCTACTTGGAGAGTAAGCGTATCTGAAAACCTGCAAAAGTTAAAGTAATTTACTCAGTTTGTGTGTCTACGGACTAGTGAACTGCAGGGATATTCCTGGGATCTTTAAAAGATGTAATGAAAGAAGAGAAAGGGAAACATAGGACAGGATTCGGCTCAGATCCAAACTCCTAATTCTAGGCAATCACAATGGAAAGTCTCCGCAAACAAGTTAGGTGTCTAAGCTCCCAGTACAGGCAGAGACTATGCAGTCAGCACAGACAAGAAATTATGGAGAACAATTCAACTCACCCTAAGAAAAGCAGATAGCCACAGTCAGCTCTAGGTTACACTGTGAAGGACTCCATTAAGGATAATGGGAATTTAAACTCTTAATCCATAGAATGTGGAGTCTTATATTTAGATATCATAACCTGCAAGCAGATTCGCTCTCAAAGCATTTCCCAAGTGGAATACTTGCATTTCAGACTCTGTTTATCTTGAAAGAAATTGAACTTACAGCTGCTATGTCCAAAATCTGTTGGTTGTATGACTGCTTCAAGTGGAATATTCCCTACTGCTCCTGTTGAAGACACTGAGGACATTTTAACCTAAATAATATGGGCTAAAGTGCTCAGGAAAGGGCAGAAAATGTTTTGAAACCAAAGTTTTTTCACATGAGTATGCGCTTTACATGTGGCCAAAAAGAAAAAAAAAAAAAGAAAAAACCTGCCACTTCCCTTCTGAATACCACGAAAAGTCAAACAGAGTCAGATTGCCTCTTGTTTCTTTCTTTCTCATCCCATTATTTTACATCCCTGGGCTAATCTCTCATAGGAGAGATGGTAAGGTCAGACTTAGGATATTTTACAGGCTTGGTTAGAGCAACAGTTTTGAGGTTCAGATAGAAAAAGTTATCATCCTGAAGTTTAAATAATGCAGATATGCCATTTCCTGGCTGAGTACCTCAAGAACTAGACCAGTGTGCAAAAGGTAGGATCAAATGTGGCAAAATCAGGTGGTGGCAATTTCCATTCTGATGTCATCTAAATTTTCAAATTTCTTTAAGGGGCATATGTAAGATTTAGACGGCAGCTGACTCAAAGATGAACCAGTGGAGCACAGGGAGGCACACAAACTGCACTTACTTCAATGATCTCATTCCTAGTTTTTCCAGAAACATAAGATTATTCTATTACTCTGTATTAATTATAGTCATTCTTATTAGCATCCCAGTATGCAGTCACAGAAATATTCAGCACAGACATGTTGGGCCCTCAAATATAAGGACAAGCAAATGTAGATAGAAAGTTCAAATTTCTCAGAAGCACGAAAATTTCACAGCAGTGAGTTCCCTTGATCATGCAAAGGGAACAACCAAACTTTATTTTCCTGGACTTACTTCACACCTGAGAAGCATTCCTGTTCTGGAGTATCATTCTGTCAGCCTTTAAGCTGGATAGCAAAGGACGTTTTTAGCTAAACATCCAAAGCCTTGTAGAAGAAACAAGTTAGATGTATTTTTCCCATTTTGCTACAGTAGCTGTCAGGACTCTAGTTTCTATCAAAAGGTCTTATCTTTCTGTCTTCAAGATCACTCCTAATAGATTTTTTTTGTAAATTAATATTGTGTTTAGTTCATGGAAACTTCTCCCTGCTTTTTCTCTACAAGTAGGGAAGAAAGCGTTCCTACTAGACCTCTTGGAGTGCTGAAGCAGAGAATGAAGCTGTCAGAGACTGAAAAGGTTAATTAATGTCTCAACATCTCTAGAGGATGGAAGGAATCAAGCAAAACATCGACAAACCGCAGATGTCTAGATAGATATCCTGTTTTCGTAGCTGAAGCAGCAACACGTGTCTAAAAGCTCCAAAAACTGCGAGACAGGGTATCTTGTTTTTGCACCCTTTCCCCAGAATAGAGCCAAACCCTGTGCATGAGCTCAGGCCCTGGCCAATACCAAGCATGCACAGCATTGCCAAGTGACGGCACAATGGAGGCCAGCTCTGGGGGATGCAAAATGACTTTGTGGACACTGTCTTGCTGGACATTCGGTAACAACATGCTTCAGATAACCACACAGCTTACAAAGGACAAGTGGCCCTTGCATTTGCAGAGAGCTAACACCCACCACCATGGAGGCAGATCAACAGGATGCAGCAATCACAAGCTAAACCACAGGCAGGAAGTACCTGACCTCCTAAGATGGAAGGACTGGTGAAGGCCCCCAAAAGATCAAGGAGGGGCTGATACAAAGGACTACAAAAAGGGTCGCCGCATGAACCCGTGTGTAGACCTCTACCCCCACTCAGATGGACCTTCAGGATGTCAATTGTCCATGGTGGCGTTTTCATCCTTTTGAGGTGCCCACCCCACCCACTCTGTAAAACGGACTTTCAGGACGCTAACTTTCTGTGGTGGTATTTCCTCCCCTCTCTTTCTCTTTTCCTCTCTCTCCTCTCTTTCTCTTTCTCTCTCTCTCTCCCCTCCATTACCCTTTGTGTGTGAATGAAATAAAGAAACAACATGAGCATTTGACACCATTGTGTCTTAATTCCGTAACCGAGAAATTTGTACCTCTCACAACCGGACCTTTATCGGTTCGTGACAGAAGCCCAGAAGAGTCCAGGCTAAATCTGAGTCTGCATCGTACCCTCAAAATGACACTACAAAGGGTAACTTACTGGAAAACAGAACTGCAATAGAATAATATACCCATCCTATTACAGTTAACTATGAAAGAGAAAGTTGCTTTTTAAAAGCAAAGGTTTTCACAAGCCATACTCCAAATATCAGTTATTCCTAAAAGACAAGTCATCTGTGGCACCTAAAGCCAACAGCATGGTTAACCCAGCCCTCTGGTAACCATGAAGAATGTCATTATTCTTCAGGAGGAATTAATTCTTCCCCAGTAACTTGGCAGGCAGGAAAACCAAGCAGAGTCTGCAATAGAATTATGGGATGAATCAGTCTCATTTTACACCTCAGAAGCATCCAATTGCTTCGCGAGAGTGATAATCACATGGACTAAAGAACTAATAGAACTAGCCTCAAAGGACTTTGCAATCAATTCCATCCTAGATAAGATGTGCTTATCAACAACATTCCTGGGAAAAGTGTCTATGGATACTATCAGCTCTTCAGCCTGCATAGTGGGAACACATACATTTTCATCTGTGTCTACAGACACCAGGGGAACAGTTGTTATGCAAAATCTTAGGCAAACTGATCAACAGTTTGGGCAAGGTGAGGGGTAACTGAGATGAGAAGGAAGCAAGCCAAGCTTTTTATTTTAAGAGTATTTGGAGATAACTGGGAAATAGATCAGGGCAAATATTTTCAGCTGAAATATCCTTGTACCTAAAAATGCAGGCTGAGAAAAGTTGAGTGTTTTCTGAAATGATTTCAGGTTGACTAGGTAGCTAGAACTATTTTTTTTCTCTTTAAAATAAAAACTTTTTCCATTTTCATGTTGAAATTTCCTTCAACTTTATGTATAAAAAGTAATTATTTTTCTTCAGATGAATTTTTATTGAAATGATTTCCAGTAAAAGCTTTGTAAAAAAAAAAGTTGGAGCTGCTCAAAGTAAAGAAAATTTCAAAAATAATTCTAGTTCTGCTGAAAATGAGTTAGATTCAAAAAGAAAAAAATTTCATTGACATCAATAAATTCCACTGACTGACTGGAAGGATTTAGACCTGATTAGCAAACAAAAATGTTCCTTGTGATCCTGTAAGTATACTAAATCACTGGACAAAAGACTCGATATTTGAAGAAAAATATCAGAAGAAAAAAATCTTGAGAAAGTTCCTTATCTTTTATCAACTATCGGCCTCATTTCCCTAAAATGTTATTTCAAAATGGGGAGAAAGAAATCATCCCTAAATACATACATATCTCCATTGTCTCCTATGGAACAGGGAATTACTCTATTAAGGTTGCTATAATTAAATCTGAGGAAATTTTTTTTTCATCAGAAAATAGAGAAGTACTAACATATCAGTAATATTTTAAAAGAAAAAATATGAAATAAATCAACATTACCTTCTAAATCAACATTACCTTCTAGTTTTAGGTTAGTAATGCACAGTTACTTTAGTACGAAAGAGATATTCCATTTTCCATAGATTTAAATTAGACATTAGGAAAAAAATGTTTACAATGAGGGTGATGAAACATTGGTACAGGTTGCCCAGAGATGTGGCAGATGTCCCATTCCTGGAAACATTCAAGGCCAGGTTGGGCAGGGCTCTCAGCAACATGATCTGATTGGAGATGTCCCTCCTCCTTGCGGGGGAGTTGGACTAGATGACGTTTGAAGGTCCCTTCCAACCCCAACCATTCTATGATTCTATGACTTGAATTTTATTACTGAATTTCACTTCAATATTAGAAGTTGATGTTTTGTGTTTTACTATTTTTATTACATGAGAATGCAAACTTATGAAAATGAAACACAAAAATGTTTAAGTGACTATTTTTTCCAATTTTCTCTGCAATAAGAAACAGCTACACTTCCATTTTTCAATCCGAATAATAAAAATAAGTTTTATAATGTCAGAATTTCCTGTGGGATGGAAATAAAGCTTTTAGATCAACTATACTGATAGGTGCTTTTATTGACTCTCTATCTTCCCAAGACACTAAAGAATATATCAATTTATTTTAAACTGTTGACTGGTTCATTAAATTAGATCAATATAAACTCTTCAGCTGAGATTTCTTTTTAATTCTTCTACCATTGAACAGATTAAGGAACCAAGAATAGTTATACATCCAAAGAAGTTAGACAGATAAATTTCCTAACAGTTACTGAATTATTCGAAAGGCTATTGAAATTTTCTGCCCTTCTTATTGGACAATGTCATTTTAAAAGAGTTCTCTGTATCTCAACATATGTTACAAACCAAGAGTGATATAGCATGACTATCTTGATTAGCTACTGTAGAACACAGCATGATTGTTCTTCTAGTGTCAATGTTCAACTCTACAGTTTATTTTATTAACACTGCTTTCCAGAAAGGAAATCAGGTAATTTTATTTTACAACCATGTCCTTTTTCAATCTAGTGAGAAGAAAGTCTTATGCAAACCTGGTGTACTTGCTGTTTCTGAGAAAATAAATTTCCATGTTACAACTCTGTTGCTTTAGAAAGTTAGTATCACCAGAGCTCCAGCTGTATCATTATGTTGATAGGTTTTCGTTTGATTTAAAGACATATTGCCTGTTTTGCAATAAAGTGGCAAAAGTCTGTGATCTGAATTAAATTCATTAACTATATTCATTCAGATATATTGTAAAAAAAAAAAAAAAAAAAAGAGGACCTGGGATCTGAGATCAATAACCTGCAGCCACCACCAGAAAACAGCCTGTAAGTTACGTATCACATAATTTTCTATTGAAGTAACATGTTCACTGTGATTCTCCTACAAGTGAAATTCTATAGAAGATGAGATAAAGGAACTGAAACTTCCACAAAATTCATATTCTTCTCAGAACATGGAACCAGATTGAATATATTCAAGTTAGTGACAAAATTCTCCTTGTCAGTCTCAGTTGTGGTCATCAATTACTCAGAATCAAAAGTTCAAAACTTCTGCCTGTGATACAAAAGTCCACATGGAGAATAAATCCACCCTATCATCTAAACGATCTTCTCAATGCAGAAAAGAGGTTCATAATTTAAGCTGAAAAAAATATGCTTATAATGTTAAATATAAATAATATTTATTAACATTTCTGAACCAGAGAACACTGTAAAGTGAAAAAGGTTCTGTGACAAACTTGCAGTTTTAAAGATTTCTATGTGAAAGACATATATTTGATTTAAAAGTCAAAGCTAATAAAAAGTAAAATGTGCAGGAAAGAGCAAAAATACCTTCCTCACATTAAAATCACATTTCTTGATTCATCTGACTTCAGCCTTCAGCTGCCTTAGAAGAACTGGTTTTCTGGCTCATTTTAAAACTGTAATTTTGATAGATTAGAACTGTGAAGCTGTTGGATCCATTTCATATATTTGATCAGTGTAATTGTATCATTTCTTCCAAAATTTGTTATTTGTCTGTAACATGATTAAAGCACCTGCTGTTATAAGCTTCTCATTAAAATTACACTGATGGGAAGTTCACATTCTTCAGCTACTCAACACAAATCTGTTTAAAATAGGAAAAAAAAAAAACAAAACAAAATAAAACAAACAAAAAAAAAACCCTGGCAGACATCTGGGAAATAATTTCGCTATGTTCTGATTAATAAATGAATTGTGCCCTGATGTTATTACAGACATACAACAAAAATCTTGGAAAAACGCATTTCCACACAAACAAATTGAACAGAAGTTTATCACAGCATAAAAATTTCCGGAATTACTCTGGAAATTCTATAGTTGATGAAGCTTTAGATAAAAACAGACAGGCATGTCTCTGTAAAAATATACCACTACTTTCTGAAGTCATGTTTACACAAGTACTTTAGATGATAAAATGAGAGTGATATTCTTATCAGTTCGTATCAAAAAGCTCAGATTTTTTTGGAACATACACTTGATTAAACTGGCTATAATGATTAAGGAGTATGTTAATCTCAAAAGGTGCCCAAAAATGGTTTGTGAATTGGACCTTTGAAAGGTGAGCAACAAACCTTGTTTTTGGAGGTAATAGATACACTTGTAATTTGGAATTAGTAGTAAATTCCAGCAAATTGCTCTTCATTCTCCACATATACTCTAAATGTTGTCACAGATTTTAATCAAGGACATGAAAGCCTCGTTTGTCAAAATAAAAATGTTTGTATTTTTGATGTAATATAGCCTTTAGGAGTTGTCAGGTGATAATGGGCAGACCCAGAAGCAAGTAGATAAAAAAAATATTTGCAAACTAATATGACAATTACATTGTCATAACCACTTTGTACAGCAACTACATACTTTCAGAATTCTCCCTTGTGTTTACACCCCAGGAGTATATACTGGAACTTTTACACCACTTTTACTGTAGAAATTACTTGCTGGTGGATTCATACATTATGGAAACTCCTATAGCCATCTCAATCTAAAATCTGTCTTTTATCACAGTGCTGGTACGTGTGTCTGCATGCAATACAGTTCTCCAAACCTGAGTCTTTTTACATATAGATAGAAACCCTCACTCTCACATGCAAAGGAGCAAAATTTAAGTCCAATAATTATTAATAAAAGTAGTAAACAATTTAATATACAGAAATCAAAGATAATTTTTGTTCATCATTCACAAAAGAATACTCTTATCTCAGTTACTTTTGTTTGTCTTCTCTAGTGCAACGTGAGCTATTGTAGAAAATTCTCAATAAAGGTGGTATGCTCTATTTCTATTGTATTCAGGAGTTAAACTTGTAGAGGACAAAAAGGGAGAAAAGATTATCCTAAGGCCTCAGTGAGCTTGAAAACAGAGGGCAGGGTCCTGAACCTTCAACAACTATATGAAATATGTGACAGGTCTGCAGCAACTATGTGTTGGATAGGGTGGGTTCACCTCAATGTTGTGGTATAAATTATTACCTGGGCAACTAGGTATTAGTGGTAGAAAGAACTTGCAATAGGTAACATTGCTGCAGCTGAAAACTTAAGGAATGAGCATAAATATGCACATTAATTTATTATCATTTCAAAGCAGAACATACATTTGCACTTTTTAAACAGAAAACTTGAAATATCACTGCACTGTGGTAAATAAGACAAAAAATTGTTTTTTAACAGAAATGTAAAAAAAAGCAATTAGCAATATTTTAACATAAAGAACTCTGCTGACGTCTTACATTTTTCAGCTAAAAAATTGTAAAGCTGATTTCTGTCAAGAACACCCAGTAGAAACAGTACTGTACTCTTGAATAAAGTGTTTCTTGTGAACTTGTCCTGACTTTCATCTATTAATTGTGGACTTATTCATCAAAATAATAATAATGGTTTTGTCAAAGAAATGTTCTTAAGCAGTTGAACATAAAGATACACGCAATTCTTTGCCTCCTCAGCTATTGCAGCTCTGCAGAGAAGGACGCAATGTCATTGTCAGCAGGTGTAATTATTGCATGTTCTGCTTCCCAAGATGTGTCTTAGTAACCTACAATATGCTAAACTCATAAAGTGTCAGCAACTAAAAGAGTTAACCTGCAGTAATGTACGTCTTATGTGCTCAAAGAGTCAAAACAAAAATGTCAAAGGCAGTTTGAGCCAGTATTAAGTGATGAGACAATTTTTTACATCTATACTGTTTTGTTGACATTCAGTAATAGAGATGGTCATTTCTCCTCTACTCTTCTGAATAAGCTTTATTGAAAATAGTTACATTGATAAAAGGTTTTTACAGAAGTGACCCTCCACCTTCATCTGGCATCTGAAATAGGGGCTTCTCTTAATAAACTCTGTCCATATGCTCCACATAAAAGCTAATGTCAGAGTTGGAATTACAAAAATGAAAGTTTACAGAGTTTTTTACAACTTCCTTTCCTGTTTTTTAATTTAATCTTTTGTTACAACTTCCTATAGCTTAAGGTATGCTGCATAATAAAATATGGTTGCCTCACCTGACAGTCGTATATTCCTTCAGAGCACCTTTTTCCTATGAAGCTCATTTCAGTTTTCTAAAACAAATTTGGGAATTGTAAGGAAGTAGAACACAGCAGCTATGATATCTATGATAATTCATTATAACACAGTGTTTGTGTAATTTCTTTTGGAGTCAGTAGAGGAATAAGCACCAAATGTGCCATAATCACTGAAATCTTCTGAATTCTTCAACCATTCAACTAAACAACTAACGATTATCAGTGTTTAGGGGAGGACTATGAAACACATTAGAGCTGTCTCCTCTACACCATTTGACACATTTGGAGGGCCACTTGAGAGCTAACTTAAGCTGTTTAAACAAGTGATCTATGCTCTCTCAACTGTGCACCTGAAGCAACTGGGAGTTGTTGGTAGATGGTTTACCCCATTCCAAAACAGTATCTGAGAGATGGGACAAGGCACTCTGTGCCCCTGTTGCTGTCTATTCCTGTCTTACAAAGGCAGCTTAGGCAGGCAGCTTGGACTAGTTGCCCTACTTTTGGATGACTGAAGTTACGTAAGATGAATCCCATCCCTGATCACCTTCTGTCAAAATGATTGTTCACATCCCCAGGGATGGCCAGGGAGAAACATGGCAAACTAAAATTTTCTTTCTGCAGCAAAAGTACAATAGCAAACATTTTTAGCTAAACCATTTCCAAAAAATAAAAAAAAAAAAATTTGCTTCTCTAACACTTGGAGGGAGTGGGAAGAATGCAATTTTTTTTTTTTTTATTAAGATCAAAGACCTTTTCTGTCTAAAGAGCTTTTGTGTCTGTATATATTGTTGTGTACCTAAAATGACTACTTCACAAAAATCTATCCCTCCAATAATTTGTACCTGTGAGAATAGCTTTCTCAGGCTCAGCAGAAAAAGTAGCCAGAATTTAAATAGTTGAATACTGTGACCTACCCTCTCCTTAAGAATGGTCCTTGTCCTATTGGGTCACTGTTTATCTGACTGTGATAATACAACCAGTGAACACACTAGAAATCCTAATAACTATGTGGTGGGCTGACTCTGGCTGCTTGCCAGGTGCCCACAAATGCCGCTCCATCATTCTCCCTCCTCAGCTGAACAGGGTAGAGAAAACATACCGAAACGACAGGGAAAACTTGGGGGAGATTAATTTAATTAATTACCATTTAAATCAGAGTAGGGTAAAGAGAAAATGAAATAAAATCTTAAAACACATTCTCTTCAGTCCTCCCTTCTTCCTGGGCTCAATTTCTCTGCCTTCTCTCCCTGCAGCAGCACAGGGGGATGGGGAATGGGGGTTGCGGTTAGTTCATCACAAGTTATCTCTGCTGCTCTTTCCTCCTCAGGGGGAAGAATTCCTCACACTCTTCCCCTGCTCCAGCAGGGGTCCCTCCCACAGCAGACAGTCCTCCACAAACATCTCCAATGTGAATCCTCCTCACAAGTTTGCAATTCTTCATGCGATGCTCTGGCGTGGATCCTTTCCACATGTCGTTTCCATGGGATGCAGTCCTTCAGGAACTGGCGGCTCCAATGCGGGTCCCCCATGGGGTCACAGGTCCTGACAGCCAAGCTGCTCCAGCCTGGGCTCCTCTCTCCACAGGTCCACAGGTCCTGCCAGATGCCTGCTTCAGCTTCCTATGGAGTCACAGCCTCCTTTGTGCACACCCACCTGCTCCAGTATGGCGTCCTCCATGGGTTGGAAGTGGATCTCTGCTCCTCTGTGGGCCTCCATGGGCTGCAGGAGGACAGCCTGCTTCACTATGGGCTGCAGGAAAATCTCTGCTTCAGCGCCTGGAGAACCTCCTCCTCCTCCTTCTTCACTGACCTTGGTTGTTTCTCACATATTCTCATTCCTCTCTTCTAACTGCTGCTGCTATTGAACAAGGTTTTTCTCTCTTTTTAAATACATTATCACTTATCACGGAGGTGCTACCACCATTGCTGATGGGCTCAGCCTTGGCTAGCAGTGGGTCCGTCTTGGAGCCAACTGGGGTATTGGCTCCATTGGACATGGGGGAAGCTTCAAGAAGCTCCTCACAGAAACCATACCTGTAGCCCCTCACTACCAAAACTTTGCCATGCAAACCCAATACAAACTATTAGAAAATTACTGACCTGTCCAGCACATATTACTTTTTATTATTTGCATTTGTCCTTTATAATATATGTATTCTAATAGCATTGATATTATGCGAGACAGAGCTGCAAATCAGGAAGACATTATGTTAAAGCCCTTAGAGTACAGTAGTCAGGTTCTGTAAGTCTTCTGTAAGCACCAACAGAGCTGAGGAACCTGAAAGATTTAATACATGTTTGTGTCTTTTCAAATTCAAACAATTTTGGAGCTGAAAGGAATTTTTGGTATAATTCAGAGTGTCCTAGTGGTCTTCACAGGTCATGATAACCTCATTTGGACTATTTGATGCAATATTAGGCTTCATTTAAATGCTTTAAGCTACAGGCCCATAGCAAGCAACATTTTTATCTGGTCCCAGGCAGTTGTACCATATATAAAGTATCCCTTATATTGGCACTTGCAAAGGACTGCTTACAAAACAACCTTGCTGTTAGTTGTCTTCCACAATTCCTCATGCACTCTGGTATGGCTTTTCAGATATTCCCAGTCATGTGGAGGTGGGTAGGGTGACTGTAATCAGGCCACAGAGAAGAATCTCATAGAGTAGTTTGGGTTGGAAGGGACTTTTAAAGGTCACCTAGTTCAATCCCACCCTGCAATAAGCGTGGGCATCATTAACTAGATCATCTATCCATCCATTTCCATACTAGTTAAAGGCTAATATACAAGGCTAAATTAATATAAATTTTTAGCAGTAAAATAATAAGATGTTTGGAGCATGTTCCAAATGATCATCCTTATATACCTCATGCAGGTATTTTAATTAGGACAAGAATCATCTAAGTTGCAATTTCAGACAAAACACAACAGCTGCTCTGGTTTAAATGACAAAATATAGCTTTAAAAACTAATCATTTTCCTCTTTGCTGGACGATGGTGATTCCTTTAACAGATTGGCTAACGCAATACCATTTTGAACTTGATAAGCTTTGTAGCAGATGGTAGAATGAGTTTTCTTATGTGCTATAAATGCCTAGCGTTGTGTCATGACACAGGTGGGATTAGTTTTCCAATGTGCTGATCAGAAAAGTGGCCAGATTAATTTTTTCTTTTTTTTTTAAGGAAGAGCAAGGTTGCTGTTTCTTTCCATGATTTCAAAAAATAACTACTCAAAGTGCTTCCTTAGTTCTTAAAAATAAATTTGTAATTTTACCTAACACGCCTCCCAAGAGTGTTCCTTGTTTCTCATGTTCAGTCACCCTCTTGTGGAAGAGTCTGACCCTAACTTTAGAAATTGCTTTTATGCTACACTTTACAAGCTGCATGTTATTGGCTACACTGTCCACAGAGATGCTTGTATCTAATCTATGTACAGTTGAGTAAAGAACTGATATTGTGATTATTTTGCGTGTTCCACGCAGTTACCACTTGGGAGTTCTTGTAAATGAGAGGCTTATTCCCTTGACGTTCATTCACATAAATAACTGAGATGTATCAACCTGCTCTAAAACAATTTAGGTGGTCAATAAGCAGGTTTTTCAGTTCGATTTGCAAACACTGTGGGCAATTTGCTGCTCTTCATCTGTCCTGATGGAAGAAATCACACTTTAATCACATTTAGTGGTAACAGCATTTAAAAGGCTCTTTTTTGTGTAGAATTTTCTTTTATGTAACTTCACATAATGCCATGTAATTTAGTACACTTTTAATTATTGTAATGGAGATTAAAGGATGGATATATAAAGAGGTAATAATTAATACATTTCAGGCATTAGAAATACGGGTCTGATTTCTATGTTCTGACTTGTGAGCAGGCTGAGAATTTTCTTAAAACTAGTTGTAACCTTTATTCAGATCTCTTCGTTTCACTCAGAATCTATCAAAATATTTTATTTGGAGTCTCACATTTTAGCTAAAATAGTGAATAACATCTAATATTCTTTGAGATTTTCAGATAAGACCTAAGGGACAGCAATTTAGGTCTCTCTATATAAATGTCTAGATTTATTTTAGCTATCCTAAGATAGTATGCCTGGTTTCCTGCTGCTTCTCCATCACAAATTCTTGTTGTTGCAAATCAGAAGGATTCCCTGACTGCAGTTGAGTGGTTTGTCTGTCTTCATTGAGACCCTCCTCATAGTATGACTCTACTCTTTTTCTAGTTCTTTGTGTTACCTAGGCTTTTATTCTCTTTTCGTTTTACAGTCCAGGTTACATCACTATACAACACCAAGCTAAGTAATGGGAATTGTTCAGTATCTAGAGGAGAGATCGCTGAGCGCATCCCTCTCTAAACACTGAAAGGAACTTTCTAGCAGAAGAAAACGACTATATTTCATCAAGTGTACATTGCTTATGACTGTGGGAGCATTTTCTTTATCTCTATATGGAGTCAACTGATCCTCTTCCTCAAGAGTCCTCACTACCAATCTGTTGACCAATTCTATGATTGCCTCCAACTCCAAAAAATACAATATTCTTTATGAGTTTTACAACAGCAGAAAGTGAAACTTGGGTTCATTCCTTCCAGCTCTTCTTCAGTGAACTCCTGGCAACCCATAAGGGTTTTTCATTGACCTTAGTGGGCTCTGAATAGTCTTGTTTGAGTCCCTCTGTCTAGGGTATGAGAAAACTCAATAAAGCTTTATAATCCCCCATGTCATTTAAAGGATTACTTCTTTTAACTGGGTGAACATTTTTTACAGTTCCTTGATATTTGTTGTATTCTTGTTCTGGGAATAGTTATTTTTCTTCTTAAAAAAAAATTTCTTAATTTAATTAGATGTAACCACCAATGCTGTAATACTACTGCTGACAAGAGAGAAATATGGTCAGAAGGTCATTGAAATTGTTTTCTATCCAAGGTATCCTTTGCACATATTTTTATAGTTTGCCTTACTCCCCCATTTTTCTATTTTCCAGTTTAACAAGTCTTCAGAAAGAGCAGGGAAAGTTTTTAGAATTTCATTTAGTCCATTCCAATACCTGTGTACATGGTTAGCACTTCTGTGTTTTTTCATCTTCTATATGGTAAATATTAAGGTTTTTATTTAGTTACGTACTTTAATATTGAAATTTCTTCCTATATATCAAACAGCTACGTCTATCAACCACAATGACCAAAGGTCAACATATGTTCCCGTTGAATGCATAGCTCTTCCTAAATGTTTACCTTTCTCCCTGCAATGCAAAATCTTTGAACTTATTTGTATTAAATAGATCTTGAAAAAAATGTGATTGTCTGAGATGTGCCTTTCATTTAGCATTAAAGAACTTGTTTAATGAATGAGCTTGCAGAAATACGAACCTGCAGGCCTGAGGATATTTTGTACATATAGAAATTAGAAACTAAAACTTTTTTTTTTCCTTAAGGCAAACCCACGACTTCATTAGTGTCTAAGCTTCCACTCTCTTTCTTTAGCCCTGTTACTGACCTGTGTAAAGTTTCCAGGTCTTGCGGTGACTACATACCAGAGACAAAGCACTTAACTTTCATGTTTGACATTCTAAATATTCATTAAGGTATTTATATCTGACTGAATGAGAGTACGTCACAATCTAAGGTAAGTGGATTTAACTTCTTCATGTGTAGAACTACTCTTTAAAACGATATAAGATACACTCGAGGTCAAAGCTTTTCCTTCTGATTATCTGTCGTTATTACTAGGTATGTGGTTATATTAATTGAAGTCCTGCTGATTGTACAGCATGTTTCATGTATCACTTGGACAATTCAAATATCTGTGAAGAAAATAGCTTTAGATAAATATAAGTGAATTTGTTTTCCACATACTGTATTTCTATCAATCAGCTGTATTCACAGTTCTGTGGTATACAAGTGAAGAAACATACACTCTCTCCTTCAGGGAATCTTTGCTTGATTTATTTCTTGTTTTCTTGTTCCTCAAACTCTATAATAAAAGTCATACAGAATGACAGTTTTGTCTACAGGTGCCCTTCAGGTCTGGAAAAACATAATGGCTCTGGTTACAGATATGGGATTGTGAGCAAAAGCAAGGGACTCAAAGAAAGTGAAGAGATTTCTACAAAAGACAGTGCTGAGAAATTACTCGGTTTCCACTGTACTGGGTAGAAAAACATGTAACAGCAAGGCTTGGAGAAGTACTTACAAAGAGTTTTGTATCAAACCCAAGCTTTCTGTCTTTGCTGTATGTATTCTTTTAGAGACCAAAACCAAATGGTTACTAAGGAAGTGCTCACCTTCTTAAATAAATATACAGTGGAAAGACAGAAAGTCCAGCACACTTCTGCAGTCCAACTGTGTCTCAGCATGCAGGATGAAGTTAAAGCAGCTTTCAGTTTGTCTGAAGTATACCAACACTGACCTCATACCCAGACAGTCCACTGACCTTTGCCAAGCACAGTCTGGGAAGACAGAGAATTTTATTCTAATCCTATGACTTTTCAGCACTACATGAAAAATTTTTCTGATTCTCTCAGCTCAAAGAAAGGAGGGTCTTGGTATTGGTGAAAGGCCTTTTACATATTTGACATATTTTGAACAGGCGGACCAGTGCAAACCTCATGAAGTTCGAGAAGGCCAAGTGCAAGGTCCCGCACATTGGTTGAGGCAATTCCAAGCACAAACACAGGCTGGGCAGAGAGTCGATTGCAAGCAGCCCTGAGGAGAAAGACGTGTGAGTGCTGGTGGACAAGAAGCTCAACATGAGCTGGCAATATGTGCTTGCAGCCCAGGAAGACAACCCCATCCTGGGCTGCATCAAAAGAAGCATGACCAGCAGGTCGACGAAGGTGATTCTGCCCCTCTACTCTGCACTGGTGAGACCTCACCTGGAGGCATCCAGCTCTGGACCACCCAACATATGAAGGACATGGACCAGTTGGAGTGAGGCCAAAGGGCCATGAAGATGATCAGAGCGCTGGAGCACCTCTCCTATGAGGGCAGGCTGAGAGAGTTGTGTCTGTTCAGCCTGGAGAAGAGAAGGTTCCAAGGAGACCTGATAGTAGCCTTCCAGTACCAGAAGGGGGCCTATAGGAAAGGCGGGGAGAAACTCTTTAGCAGGGCCTATTGAGATAGGATGAGGGGTAATGGTTTTAAACTAAAGAAGGGTAGATTCAGACTAGATGTAAAGAAGAAATTGTTTACAGAGAGGGTGGTGGAACACTGGAAAAGGTTGCCCAGAGAGTTGGTGGATGCCCCATCCCTGGAAACATTCAAGGCCAGGTTGGACAGACCTCTGAGCAACCTGATCTAGTTGGAGATGTTCCAGCTTCTTGCAAGGGGGTTGGACTAGATAAACTTTAAAGGTCTCTTCCAGTTCTAACTATTCTATGATTCTATGATTTAACCTTACTACTCACGGTTAAAAACCTAGATAACCACATCAAATTTGATTACTGACTAGATATGTAAATATTCCTACATTCAAACATGTCTGTTTCAGTTCCCTTTTTTTTCTTCTCTGTCATTAAGTCTTTATATTTATTCTATTCAGGAAGAAAATTAACAAGCAAGATCTAATATTTTTTTTTTTTATATTGTTCCAGAAGTAGGTAATAGATGAAAGATAAAACAAACCCTGAAATACTGTGGAAATAAACTTTGGCTAAGTTTATCTCTTGACTTAAGAGAACATTTTAAGCACCTTTCATATGAAAAATAATTATTTTACAAGGCATACTATCACACAAAGTGCTATGTCTTAAAAGCACACAGAGGTCTAAAATCCATTAGAAAAAATTGTCATGCTTGGAGTGAACAGCAATATTTACTGACATTAGTGATGTGATTCCCTAGATTGGTGAAGACATTAAAATATGCAGGGAACATAACTCCAAAAGATTCTGACTGGAAATAAACCTGTATCTATTTTGTAAGCCTCAACACATATTTATTATGAGTAGTAGCATCTATGAAAGCTCACTTGTCTGAAAGAAAAGGAGAATAACAACTGTAAGAACTTCTTACCCCCTGTCCCAACTACAGGCCTTCAGAGCTGTTGATCAGCAGAGCAGCTGTCAGTCACTAAAACTTTCTCTAATTCTTTGCCTCCTCCATTATTCTGCTGTTTTGCTTACAGGTAGCCCCACGCTATGGTAACAGGGAGCATGGGGGGATTTTAGGAATATGTGTGAGACATTGGGATCTAAAAATTAAATGCTTAGGAATATTAGAATGAAATATGAAAATCACCTATTTTCTCCTTCCTTATTCCAGCATTTTATAGTGTTTTATTTGTACAGTCAGATAAATTTGCTGTCTTGTATGTTGTTTATGTAACAATGATTTGAAGATGTAATAATAAGAATCAGCTTCAGATGTTTTCTTGCTAGAACTGTAAACAACAGTGTATGGGTACAAACATTCACCAGATCATATGAATGAAGGTGAGTCAAAGGTTAAAGAGTGGAATTTTTTTTTTTTTTTTTGATGGGGTATTGGTAAAAAATGACCCTAACAGAGAAACATGAAAGAAATCTCTAAGCCCAGGTACAGACAGACCTGAATTTATTCTGTTCATGCTCTGAGTAAGCCAATAGCCAATCTCATCCTGGCCAGATGCCACAGAGCTGCATTAGCTGCATGGTGTTGTGTTTAGCTCCTGAGAGGTCAGGTTTATTTGTCTAGGCTCAGTGATGCTCCACCACAGCCACATGGCTTTTGGATGGGAGCTGGAGTAAGGCCAGACAGCTTGCAGGGTGGGCAGAGTGAATTTGGGTCTATCTGCATCTGTCCCTTGTAGATGTGCCAGATGCTTTGAAAATGGTGGCTTTTGCATATTGGAAGAGGAAAAGCATGAGTAAAGCATGGGTTGGTTTGGTTTTGTTGGTTTGTTTGGTTGGGGTTTTTTTCCCAAATCTAGCTTCTTAGTTGACGCACAACACAGATTTAGAAGGAATATGTCCCTTAAAAATAAAAGACCCATAGAATATGTGACTGTAAACCCTCTCCTCTCCCAACACAGGGAGTATCTCTAATACTTGAGATATCTTTCAGAATTCTTCCAATATTAGAGGAAATTTTCTTTTTTCAATATTCACACGTTCTGAATGATGCAAAATATGTTTTGCATGAGAAGAAAAATAGCCTTTTGGGAGAGAAAGAAGAAATAGAACAGCTCTAGTGCAAGGAACAGCTCTGACAGACCTGGTAGCAGATGAGAAAGGAGGTGGCAGGTCAAGCACCACAGGGAAGGGGAGACGTGTTACTCCTTTGTAGCTAAAGTTATCTGTACTGTTAACTGTAGCAGAGTTAGTTGGTGAGGTAGGCACAGGCGACGGACTGATTGCCCATCTATGTTGCCCATCTAGGTTGGTGAGTTCTGCCTGGATGCTGAGAAAAAAGGGGCTGCAGCTCTCCCCTTCCAGATGACATGGCAGGGTAGCTGCAGAAGGCTTGACTATGGCCTGAAACTATGCCTCTGCCTTTTCCCTTTCTCCCTCACACATAGTACAAGTGCATCTGGAAGCAGAGCTTCCTCACCACCCACCCAGTGATTCACCACTAGTTGGAATGTCATTTCACACATACAAAGATGGGGAAGAAAACTCATCTTTTGCTTCTAGAGATCAATCACGGCAAACAGCAAGAGGCAATCATTTCTATTTTTTGGAGTAATGTCACTCCATTCACATCTGTTAGGAGAAAAATTACTGTAATAATAGATAACCCATACTGCTTCCAGAGGTTGGCATGTCTCTATTAATAGTGGCCAAAGAGAGGATACGGGCTTTGATGATAGCTGCATAACTCCATGTCATCAGGTGCAAGAATGTCCAGAGAAATATTAAAACCCAGTGGTATCATGATTGCTTTCAATAGTAATGCCTAGTAGAAACAAAATCATTGTTTGTATTTTCTTTTCCAGAGGACTTCTCCCTTACCACCAAAGAAAAAGAAAAAAAAAAAGAAAAAAAAAAGGAAAAAAGAAAAGAGTGGTGGAATTTATTCTTTTTGTATTGTGAACAAGTGAGAGATTTGGTCTTTATTAATTCAGGTGAATCAAGTAATTGATAATGAATGACTGTTAACAGGACAGCATTATGGACAATGACACACAAACGGATACTTAAAAATTATATTTGAATTGCATGAATTTCATTAAGATACAGTAAAACTGAAAAATGGCCAGATTGAAATCACAATGGAGAAAAGGGAAGGTGTTCTTGATTATTGGCAATGGTTACTGTCGTAGTTTAGCCCCGATCCGGACCAGACTAGGCAGTCTCTCTCTCACTCCCCCCACCCTCTGAGAGAATAGGGAGAGATGATTTAAGAGAAGAGAGATAATTTAAGAAAAAACGACTCGAGGTTTGAGATAAGGACAGGGAGAAATCCTTACCGTCACGGGCAAAAAC